>CM035444.1:99616055-99661055 GCA_020310875.1 Ceratopteris richardii | reverse complement strand
ATTGCCGAGATCCAGGCTCGTCACCGTCGCGCCATGGAGGAGAGACGATTCCAAATGATGGCTGATCCCGCTGCAGCCATCAAGATGGCCAAGACTCCACCTCCACCTATGTATCACATCTTACACCCGCCTACTAGCACAGGATGGAGCTAGTTAGTCGTTTCATATGCATTCTCATGCTTGTTGTACTACCCTTTTGCATATAGACTATCATAGATATCTCACTCCATACACCCCCCTCCCCCGCCCAAAAAAATTCTCATGGGTATCTCCACATGCATACCACGGAGATATGTTTCAGCTTTACCAGTTTCTTTTCCAGCACTTTTATCTTCTCTGATAGACAGAAGATACACCCATGTACATCGATTTGTCTCATAGGCCGAGTTCGGCCTCCTTATAGACGTAAAAACTCTCTCTCTCTCTCTCTCTCTCTCTCTCTCTCTCTCTCTCTCTCTCTCTCTCTCTCTCTCTCTCTCTCTCTCTCTCTCTCTCTCTCTCTCTCTCTCTCTCTCTCTCTCTCTCTCTCTCTCTCTCTCTCTCTCTCTCTCATGCTTGTTGTACTACCCCTTTGCATATAGACTGCCATAGATATCGCACTCCATACACCCCCCCCTTTCATGGGTATCTCCACACGCATTTCACGGAGATATGTATCAGCTTTACCAGTTTCTTTTTCAGCACTTTTATCTTCTCTGATAGACAGAAGATACACCCATGTACATCGATTTGTCTCATAGGCCGAGTTCGGCCTCCTAATAGACGTAAAAACACTTTCTTTCTTTCTTCTCTCTCTCTCTCTCTCTCTCTCTCTCTCTCTCTCTCTCTCTCTCTCTCTCTCTCTCTCTCTCTCTCTCTCTCTCTCTCTCTCTCTCTCTCTCTCTCTCTCTCTCTCTCTCTCTCTCTCTCTCTCTCTCTCTCTCTCTCTCTCTCTCTCTCTCTCTCTCTCTCTCTCTCTCTCTCTCTCTCTCTCTCTCTCTCTCTTTGCGCAGCTCTGTCGAGTACCCTAATACGAACTTTGTGCAGCTCTGTCGAGTACCCTAAGCTGCAGCTACTGTCTGCTGCGAATCCCTAATCTCCTCGTCCACTGTCTGCTGCTCGTCATTGTCGCCAACCCTAATCTGCTCGCCACTGTCTGCTGCTGCCCGATCTGCTCATTGAGTCTCTGTTCGTCGCCGCCTTCGAGCTCATTGCCATCCCCCGAGTTTATGGCCTGCCCATACTCTCTCCTACGACCTTTGGTTCATATGTTCTTTGAACAGAAAGGTCCTTTTCCAAACTCCATCGAAACCCTAACCCCATCGAAACCCTAACCCCACTTTACCGAAAAACTAAACCTACACCTAAACCTAACCCTAAACCAAACCATGAATCTCTTTACCGACTTTCCGAAACCTCTTCCACTTTAGGACCTTCCTGAAACCCTAACCCTAATCTGCACCTAACCCTAGTTCAAATAGTCCAAACCTAGTTTGAAACCCTAACCCTAGCCTCCCTCAACTCTCTCTCTCTCTCTCTCTCTCTCTCTCTCTCTCTCTCTCTCTCTCTCTCTCTCTCTCTCTCTCTCTCTCTCTCTCTCTCTCTCTCTCTCTCTCTCTCTCTCTCTCTCTCTCTCTCTCTCTCTCTCTCTCTCTCTCTCTCTCTCTCTCATGGCTCCCAAGCCGGAGGAACAGCTGGCCACCTTAGAGCATGCCCTCCGAGAGTTGATAGGAAAACACAAGAAAGAAGGAGATTCTGCATTGAACGGGGTTACCCGCAGAGTTGTCTCCCTCGAAGCCAAGGTGGCAACCTTGGAGAAGGAAAACGAATCCCTTCGGGAAGAGCTTCTTGCTACCCGCAAGCAGCACTCACGGGACCTGGAGGAGTTGCACACTGAGCTTACTGATATGAAAATGAAACTGGACAGCATGCACGAGGAGGGGGAGATCGCTCCACAGCTAGAGGACATTCGGGAGACTATCAAGAAGGAGTGTATGGAGGTGGTGCAGAGCGAGCTTGAGACTAAGAAAGATGGATGGGTCGAGGTTGTAAAAAAGAACCTTCGACAGGAGGCAAAGAAGAACAACCACCATGAGGAGATCCACATAGTGCATACCACCATTGAGGAGGAGCGGATGCGACAGGCTCGCAGGCTCAATGTTCGCGTCTCCGGCCTCACACAGACAGACGGATCACCAGAGCAGGACGGGCGTCGCTTGTGCACATTACTTGGATACCGCACGGATGAGCCTCTCCCTTTCACCAGAGCATGGAGAGCAGGACGGGACACCACACGGAGTAGAGCACTTATCCTTCAGTTCTCAGATGAGGCCGGGAGGAGAGACTTCCTCAGACGACGGGCGGTACTACTTACTACACCGGGCACCCCCATCTATTTGGACGACGACCTCACACGGATGCAGGCAGAGCACAGACGGGCATGCATGCCACGTGTCCTCCAGGCAAGACGAGAGGGACATCGTGCCCTCTACAGAGACGGTCGGGTCATCATTGATGGACGGCCCATTGACTAGGGATTCGCGGCCTATGAGAAAGCACAACAAGAGGTGCACATTGCAGTCTGGAGCTGCAATGGATCTGTGTGGACACATCCAGGGAGCCTCGAGGAGGTGATGGAGGGAAGAGACATTATCTTCTTGACAGAGACACACGAGAGCCCGAGGAGGAGCCTACCGAGGATTGAGGGCTATATGTGGGAGTCAGCTCACCGCCGCCAGATTAGACAGCACACCACACGAGGATCAGGAGGAGTAGCTGTGCTCTACAGACAGTCGCTACAGCACAGGGTACAGGTGGTAGCCAGAGATCCAGAGGCACGTTTCATGTGGATACGCCTGCAGCTATCAGAGGAGAGAGAAGCGTACTTCACCGTATGCTATATTGCACCCATTGGTTCGCGCTTCACACATTCCCATGAGCAGCTATCAGGGGGGGAGGGACCAGACACCACATCGCCATATGACTGCCTCAGTGACACGATTATGGAGTATACCGGGATGGGTGAAGTCTTCCTTGTAGGAGACTTCAATGCCCGCACTCACAGCCACCAGTGTGATATCTACGACTTTGACTACCCGGAGATGCTTCGTACCATAGAGAACATGCCTACACTCAGAGCCTCAGCGGACACCGCCACACCCACCTCATACGGCCGCCACCTACTCCAGATGGGAGCAGCACACCGTCTCGTTATATATAATGGGATGGGGACATGGCCCACCTCGAGCGGTCTCACTTGCATTCCACCCACGACACCACAGGGAGGCAAGGTGGTAGACTATGTTATCGGACCCCCGAAGGCGACACATCTCATCACCTCATTCACTATCCCACCCTTACCGATTGGAGCTGATCACGCATATCTTGCCCTATCCATTCGAGGCTCACCATGCATATCCCACCCCGTCACCATACAGCCACGAGCCCATACCACCATTCACTTTAGACATGAGCTAGCACATATCTATAGCTCCCATGTTCGAGAGCGCATCTACTCCCTTGATCCCTCTGCCTCCTTGGACACCCTCACCGCCCACTTCTCCTCGATCCTCCATACATCTTCTACTCTCAACTTCCCATACACCACCCACAGCACTGCACATTGGACACGGCTGGGGCATACACCCCAGAATAGATGGTACGATGAGGAGTGTAGGCGACTATACCGACATCTCAGAGCACAGAGTATCTTGGGATCCATCACAGAGAGGGAGGCACGACGACAGATGCGAGCCCTCACACGCCGGAAGCGGCGAGCTTTCGAGGAGCGACAGGAGGCAGAGTTGATCGATCTTCTCATGAGTAGGGATTGTGCCACGGCGTGGAGGGCACTATGTGAGCCACGCCCACCTACACCCATAGCAGATCCTCCGACTTGGCACACCTACGCCCAGAGGTTATATGACGTCCCAGGACACCCACCATTGCCGATTCCCTCCACACCGCGTCCTGTGATATCTACCCTCTTTACGGCAAGCATGGTACGACAGGCCATCCATAGGCTATAGCATGGCCGTTCAGCAGACCACACGAGGCTACAGGGAGAGCACTTTATATACGTAGCAGAGGTAGTTTCCCACTTGATTGCCCATCTCTTCAACCGTGCTTTGGTTGAGGGATTACCCGACTTGTGGACAATGCATAACATTACACCTACCCATAAGTCCGGCAATATGATGGACCCAGGGAACTACAGGACTATTATGATAGGCCATATCCTGGCAAAGATCTATGGGGCAATACTGGAGGCATAGCTCAGTACACACGCTGAGGCAGCAGGATCAGAGCACCCGGCCAGGAAGGCTTCCGCCGCACTTTCTCCACCATCAACCACATCTTCGTGCTTCGTTGCTTGATTGAGAGCGCGAAGGCGAGGAAGCAGAGACTATACTGTTGCTTTGTGGATTTCCGCAAAGCCTTCGACATGGTCCCCCGATAGAGACTACTACGGAGGCTCTAGGAGTTACAGCTACCATCTGACATGCTATGGGCCATCCACGCTTTGTATGCACGAGTCACAGGCAGGGTACGCTGCCCCGGCAGTCTATCAGACAGCCTTGTTAGCACCATTGGTATGAAACAAGGTTGCCCTCTCTCACCCACTCTCTTCGGTCTCTACATCGACGAGATCACAGAGTATATACAGCAAGCAGGAGGGCGAGGAGGAGACCTCTGAGATACGCCAGTACACATCCTAGTATATGCTGATGACATTGTCATGCTTTCAGAGTCACAGGAGGGGTTGCAGTCACATTTACAGGCGCTCGATACCTTTTGCATGGAGAGAGGACTCACAGTGAACCTTTGCAAGACCAAGGTCATGATCTTCCATACCTCCAGGACAGTACGCCATCGCGCCTCTTTCACAGAAGCTGGAGGACAGACAGAGGTAGTGGACTCCTACGTCTACCTAGGTGTCACCTTCTCGGGAAGCACAGGGGTATTCTCCATGGCACAGGCCGCGAGAGATGGATTGACGCGAGGCTATGCGGCATTTGCAGGATTGGAGAGGCTGCTTTCAGACACATTTTCAGGAGCCCCGGACTAAGGGGTGGCTCTTTGACACTCTAGTGACACCCGCATTGATGTACGCAGCAGCAGTATAGGCACCAGGGATCACAGAGACGATGTGGACGCGGATTGCACGCTTGCTGCGCAGCAAGCCCTCTGTTCCACATGACATTATACGAGCTGAGCTTGGCACACCACCGATGCTAGTAGAGGCCCTCTTCCAGTTGGTGACCTTTATTCTGAGAGTCAGAGATCCCCACCAGCCGACTCACCAGGCTTGCATTTGCGAGCTCTAGACATTTGGCAGAGACAGGGCATGAGAGAGTATGGTATGCACAGACTTACCGATGGTTAGCATACCATGGCATGAGCATTACGGATCTCCCCCCTTTTCAATATGACCTCTCTTCCCCCCACATTACCCTCTCTCGTTCGGAGAGGAATACGATCATTCGTCAGGACCTACTACAGATACACGTGAGGGAGACATGGATAGCACCACGGGAGCCTCTTCCCACAAAGAGGCAACACTACAGAGAGCACTTCCTGACTGTGACAGCGGATGGTTTCATTCAAAGACCACGATACATGGATACATATATGGCACCAGCTGAGAGAGTGGCCATTGGGAAGCTCAGAGTATCATCACACCAACTCGAGATTGAGGTTGGGCGAGCCACACATACCCCGAGGGATGAGAGATTAAGCAGGATATGTAGAGAGGAGGTGGAGGACGAGGAGCACTACACATGCAGATCCCAGGCATATGAGGACATCAGAGACCGCTACCCACATCTCTTCAGGGGGCCCAGAGAGATCAGGGCTTTATTGCGGATAGAGGACCAGCGCCCTCTAGGTCGTTTCCTAGTAGAGCTCGCGCACCGCCGTGCATCACTCCTCCGGCAGCAGATGGAGATACACCTGCCCCCCCCCCCCCCTCAGACTTATATTACAGATTTTTTCAGACCCACAGCCACTCGAGGACCGAGCTCGATGAGGGGTGTCACATTACACATAGCAGAGGAGCTTAGACGACAACGTCGACGACCGAGACCCCCGGTCCGGAGAGCCCGTCCACATCAGAGAGAGATTCAGGCGATTCACGCACGCCATGACATGGAGATACGGAGACGCCAGCAGCGCACCCCTATCGATTTGGACGTTCAGAGCATTTTGAGGATCGCCATGATGCCTTACCCACCGATGCATTATATCCTACACCCACTCGAGGCATTTAGTGGGTTGTGATACCATCGAGCCTCCCCTCCCTATGCATATCATATTTGTATCTCACCCATTGAGCATATAGAGTGCATACCCATAGCACCCCACACCCTTGATGCCAGTTACCATCCACTCCTTTTATACCCGTTTGCGGTACTCACACTTTATTTTCCTTTTGGGATCACAGTGGATTGGATCATACTAATGTATATGTCTTGTCTCATAGGCCGATTTTGGCCTCTAATAGACGTTAAAAAGTCTCTCTCTCTCTCTCTCTCTCTCTCTCTCTCTCTCTCTCTCTCTCTCTCATCTCTCTCTCTCTCTCTCTCTCTCTCTCTCTCTCTCTCTCTCTCTCTCTCTCTCTCTCTCTCTCTCTCTCTCTCTCTCTCTCTCTCTCTCTCTCTCTCTCGCATATTCTACATATATCGGACGAGGGCTTCATCGAGATTCCGAGATACATGCAGACATATCTACCCCACCACCTTCGAGTCCTCATTGGGCAGCTCCGGGTCTCATCGCACCAGCTTGAGATTGAGAGGGGTCGATCCAGGGGAGTCCCCCGTGAGGAGAGGTGGTGCCCAGTATGCGAGACAGAGGTAGAGAGTGAGGAGCATTTTGTTATCAGATGCCCAGCATACTAAGACCTACGAGCACAGTTCCAGATAGAGGAGTCACTCCCGTTATGCATGACTATGGGAGACCAGCGACGCTTGGGACGCTTCTTCGCGGTAGCATACGAGAGGCGAGATCGGTCACTCCAGCCCACACATCAGCCACGAGTGAGTACGTAGCAGACCATTACCCAGTTTTTTCAGCGAGCTGAGCTACATCAGACAGGTCCATCTATAGGGCTCACGCTCCACCAGGCAGCAGCACAGAGAGCACGGCGCCGACCACGCATGGGCAGATATCATCGACCACGACTATATCTGGAAGATATCTCACGCATCAGGACAGCCTACGACCACATGATGGAGCATAGGTGCACCACCACCCCATGGGTTGTCTTCCTTCAGGACGCACTCAGACCACCCCCGATGTACCACATACAACACCCACCCCTACCCATTCACCAGTAGCTAGGGTGTTTTACTCACACTTTTACTCACATGTCCCCCATGTATTAGGTGGCCACTATCTGCGGAGTCAGAGCCACGTCTTCCCATCCTTTTCCAGCCTTGTATATCTTTGTGTCGCGATATACCTTTTATTTCATTTTATCCTCTACACAGGGTTACTACACTTGTACATGGTTTTTTGTCTCATAGGCCAAATTTGGCCTCCAGAAGACGTTAATATGACTCTCTCTCTCTCTCTCTCTCTCTCTCTCTCTCTCTCTCTCTCTCTCTCTCTCTCTCTCTCTCTCTCTCTCTCTCTCTCTCTCTCTCTCTCTCTCTCTCTCTCTCTCTCTCTCTCTCTCTCTCTCTCTCTCTCTCTCTCTCTCTCTCTCTCTCTCTCTCTCTCTCTCTCTCTCTCGACCTCCTACAACCATGGCCCGCCGACCTACTGCCCTCCTCCCTATCGCCCTGACGCGCACTGACCCTCTGACGCGTGGCCTCTGACGCGCACTGACCTGCTTCTCCTCTGACGCGGCCTCTGACGCGTACTGACCTGCTGCTCCTCTGACGCGCGGCCTCTGACGCAGCATGAGGGGCTCCCGTCTTCATCGCAAGTCTTTGGGCTCAGCACACTGAGCATTTTTCATCTTCGAACACCATGACCGCTACGGCTAAGAAGGATGATCTGACGAAAATGGAGGACAAACTGACCATAGCTATCAAAGAAAACAAGAAGATGGTGGACTCCACTATCACGACCATCATCAACCTCCTCTCAAAGCTCGAGAAAGAAGTAGAAATATATCATAAGGAGAGGGAAACATGGAAGAAAGAGAGAAGAATGGGCTAAGGAGAGGGCAAACATGAAAGAGGAATTGGAGCTCCTCAAAGCTTCAATGGTCTCTCTTACACCCGAAGAGGGAGAGATTAATATGAACAAGACAGAAGCTCTCAAAGAAGAACTCACCAAAGCCTTGACCGTGAGCATGGAAAACAAATTAGAAGCTACCAAAGAAGGGTGGATCGACATAGTGAAGAAGAACATCAAAAAAGAAGCCAAAGAGAAAGCACAAAAGGAAGAAGCCCTCATCGTGCACACCACTATTGAGGAAGAAAAGATGAGACATGGCTGCCGTCTCAATGTACCAATCACGGGCATTGAAGAAAAAGAAGGCTCTACCCCCGAGTCCGATGGGAAGACACTATGCAAGATACTCGGCTACAAAGAGGAGTCCCCCCCATTCATCAAGTCTTGGAGAACAAGAGGAGACCCCACGAAGAAGAGAGCTCTCATTCTACACTTCTCTTCCGAAGATATAAGATCTACTTTCCTACGCAAGAGGGTGATTTTGAGAGCACTTGATGGCCCCCCCATCTACCTTGATGATGATCTCACACTGTAGGTAGCACATCGTCGTGCATGCATGCCGAGAGTACATCAAGCTCGCAAAGAAGGAAAGAAGGCTTCATACAGAGATGGTTGTGTCATCATTGATGGCAAGGCCATCCCATAGGGATTCCCGGCATGTGAGACACTCGAGGAGATACACCTTGCACTTTGGAACTGCAATGGAGATCTTTGGACACACCCAGAGAAATTGGAAGAGGTGCGCAAAGGCAAAGACATCATTATGCTCACAGAGACACATGAGAGCCCGAACTGGGGCCTACCTCGAGTCCACGGTTTTCAGTGGGAGTCCACATACAGAGAGTGTACACGTCAGCACACCACCCGAGGATCGGGAGGAGTAGCAATACTCTTCAGAGATGGACTTCAGAGCGGGATACAGATAGTAGCACGTGATTCACAGGCCAGATATCTTTGGATTCGACTCCAGCTCTCACAGGAACGGATCATCTTCATAGCATTATGCTACTTTGCTCCTTCTAGCTCACGTTTCGCTATCATAGATCGAGAGGAGGACTCACCATACACTTGCTTGTCAGAAGAGATTACAAAGTACTCTGCATTAGGGGAAGTCTTCCTTATGGGAGACTTCAATGCCAGGACAGGCAATGATCAATGTGAGATATTTGACCCAGAAGACCTAGAGATACTACATACCATAGAGGATGAGTCTACAGCTCGAGCTTCGGCTGACCCTACACACACTCACTATGGCACTCACTTACTCAGACTAGGCTCTCGACATAATCTCGTTATCTATAACGGGATGGCTCAGTGGCCTACCTCAGGAGGATTCACATGCATACCACACTAAGTCACAGATGGCGGGGGAAGTACAGTAGATTACATCATGGGGTCCACAGAGGCCATCCACCTACTTACCTCATTCACCATCCCACCCATACCCATTGGGGCCGATCACACATACCTCGCACTCTCCCTGAAGGGAGACACCCCTACACGCATACCTGCAGCACGCACCCCACACACCACCATCCACTTCACACACGAGCTAGCTCACATATATGCGGCTCGAGTCGAGAAGGGTCTTCTCTTGCTTCATCCTGACACTCCACTATCCCTACTCACCTCTCAGATAGCATCAGTTCTTCAGACATCAGCCATCAGCTCCTTCCCACACACCATCCATTCTCGTCACACACCTCCTCTCGGGACTATGCCACAACATCGTTGGTATGATGAGGATTGCAGAGATCTTTACCGCCGACTACGAGCTCAGCGAGCATTCGGAGAGATCACAGAGAGAGAGAGGCCAAGGGACAGATGAAGACTCACAAGTCGAAAGAGGCGAGCCTTTGAGGAGGCACAGGAGCTTGAGCTATACCATCTCTTTATGAGTATGGACAGTGCTGCAGCATGGCGCAGCCTACGAGAGCCACGCCCGACCACACCTATTGGGGACCCACACACATGGCATGATTATGCTCAGAGGTTATATGAGGTACCTAGGCAGCCTCCCATTCCCCAGCCACTTGAGCCTCGCCCTACTAGTTCTTCTCTCTTCACAGCAAAGATGGTTGAGAGGGTCATAGGACGACTGCGACATGGACGTTTGACAGACCACACGGGATTGCAGAGAGAGCATCTCATATATGCAGCCTCCACTATAGCCCCGTTGATTGCACATGTCTTCAACCGGGCTATAGGAGAGGGCTTCCCGGAGGAGTGGACTAGGCACACCATTGTGCCTATCCACAAATCTGGCGACACCCTGGATCCAGGGAACTACATGACCATCATGATTGGCCACACCATAGCCAAACTATACGGTGCCATACTTGAGGCAGAGCTCAGCTCATATGCAGAGACTGAGGGGCTACGAGCACGAGGCCAGGCAGGTTTTCGACGAGCTTTCTCTACCATTGATCACATCTTCATTCTGCGTTGCCTCATTGATGGGGCAAGGATGCGCAAGAAGAGGCTATATTGCTGCTTTGTGGACTTCCGCAAAGCTTTTGATACAATGCCGCGAGAGAGGCTCTTCCAACGCCTCCAGAGCTTGGGAGTACCATCAGGGATGATTTGGGCCATCTATGCACTCTATGAGCAGGTGACTGGGAGGGTACAGTGTCCAGGAGGTATGTCTGAGGCCATTGCTAGCACCATCGGTGTTAAGCAAGGCTGCCCACTCTCTCCCACTCTGTTTGGTCTCTACATTGACGAGATTGAGGACTACATTCTCCGAGCCGGAGGAGAGGGTGCAGACCTCGCAGGTACACATGTCCACATTTTATTATATGCCGATGACATTGTCTTGATTTCAGAGTCACCCGAGGGATTACAACGCCACCTTGAGGCCCTGGATGAGTTTTGTACACAGAGGGGCTTGACAGTAAACCTTGGCAAGACCAAGGTCATGATCTTCCACACCTCCCCCATGGTGAGGAATGGAGCAGGATTCACATCTGGTGGTGGACAGATTGAGGTGGTCACTTCCTATGTCTATCTCGGAGTCACATTCACGAGCTTGCCTGGCCCCTTCAGCATGAGACAGGCAGCCACTGATAGACTCACACGCGGATATGCAGCTTTAGCCATGTTAGAGCGGAGATGTCACCAAGCACACTTCCAGGAGCCCCGCACGAAGGGGTGGCTATTTGACACACTGGTCAGACCAGCTATGATGTATGCTGCAACGGTTTGGGCCCCAGGCCTCACAGTCACCCAGTGGAGTGCGATCGAGAGGCCACAAGTACGTATGATCTCGCGATTATTTCGTGGGAAACAGTCGGTGCCACATGACATCAACAGGGCAGAGCTAGCTGCACCACTCATGGCAGTAGAGGCACTATTCCAGACTATCTTCTTTATTCAGAGGATTAGGGACCTCCCTACAAATAGACTCACACACAACTCACACTTTATTTTCCTTTTTGGATCACAGTGGATTGGATCATGCTGATGTATATGTTTTGTCTCATAGGCCGATTTTGGCCTCTAATAGACGTTAAAATCTCTCTCTCTCTCTCTCTCTCTCTCTCTCTCTCTCTCTCTCTCTCTCTCTCTCTCTCTCTCTCTCTCTCTCTCTCTCTCTCTCTCTCTCTCTCTCTCTCTCTCTCTCTCTCTCTCTCTCTCTCTCTCTCTCTCTCTCTCTCTCTCTCTCTCTCTCTCTCTCTCTCTCTCTCTCTCTCTCTCTCTCTCTCTCTCTCTCTCTCTATCTATATATATATATATATATATATATATATATATATATATATATATATATATATATATATATATATATATATATATATATATATATATATATATATATATAGATAGATAGATAGATAGATATAGATATATACATATATATATATATATATATATATATATATATATATATATATATATATATATATATATATATATATATATATATATATATGTATGTATGTATGTATGTATGTATGTATGTATGTATGTATGTATGTATGTATGTATGTACGTACGTACGTACGTACGTACGTACGTACGTACGTACGTATGTACGTATGTATGTATGTATGTATGTATGTATGTATGTATGTATGTATGTATGTATGTATGTATGTATGTATGTATATATATATATATATATATATATATATATATATATATATATATACATATACACACACACACATATATATATATATATATATATATATATATATATATATATATATATATATATATATATATATATATATATATATATATATATATATATATATATACATATATATATATATATATATATATATATATATATATATATGTATATATATATATATATATATATATATATGTATATATATATATATATATATATATATATACATATATATATATACACTATAGTCTATGTGGTATGATTCTATGAATTCCTCAAGTCACGACTCACAAGTGGCAAGCAACTTGCAAGGCTACGCATGTTTGATAAATTTAGCATGAGTATTGATAGACATTCAACAATGGATGGATAAATAGAGAGAGGGGGGGAGAACAAAATCGTAGAAGAGAGATACAAGGCTCAAGCATATGTTTTGAGAAATCTTTGAAAAGATCATTTATCTTCAGCAGATTTCACCTAGATCAATGCAAAACATACTTCCACTAGATGTAGTCATTCCACATTGATGCACAATGTTTAACCAAGAGCTCCTTATATTGTTTAGTCACAAAATGAAAGAATCCAAGCTACAAAGGGATTCTTCAAAGGCATCAACTTAAAATCAGAACATGTTAAACGAAACTCAAACAAAGCCCAAAATTGAGCATAGGCTTACGTATACACATATAAAAGAGGTATTCTTGGGAGGTACCCTGAGAAGAATGGGGAAGTTTTTTTTTTTTTTTCCTTTTTTTTTTTGTTTGGGGGGGGGGGGGGGGGGGGGGGGGGGGGGGGGGGGGGGGGGGGGGGGGGGTATATAACCCTATTGAGGTATAAGATACATAATATATTATGTGAGGCTGATTGTTTAAAGTGAGTGAATACTACTAAGGTATAATATACATGGTATATTATGTGAAACAATGATTGTTTTTCTATCAGATGAGATGCTTAAGTTCAATACAACACAGTGAAGTCTAGGACCCATTGCACTAAGATGAATTACTAAATAGCTGCAATTCAGGGAATAGATGGGTCTCTTTTGACCATAAAAATACATTTTGGGTGCAATATGTCAAATGATTACACATATAATGTAGGCTAGAGTCCTGCTCATTTCTTCTAATTTTCATTTCATAAGCTTGCACAAAAGCAAAAAACTAAGTTGAAGTAAATCAGAATTGTGAAAAGGGGCTTGAGAATCCTTCAAAAAAGACAACTAACTTATCACTTGTTTAAACAACATTTCTGATTTACAGAAGCAATATAGCAAACTGAACTGAACATACCAAAAAGACAGCATGTAGAGGCTTCAAGTCTTGGGCTAGTTTACGAAGCACTACGTCTCCACTCAATATTGTGCAGCCCTAAAATCGACAACCAATCCCTTCCAATGATAGTTATTTTGGAAAATTATCAAATAGAAAATTAAAATTCCAAAAGCCAATGAAACCTGGGTAGAATCAAAAACCGCATCACCATGTAAGACCTGAAACACTGCACTAGTTAGATACTAAGGAAATTCATGGCCTCAACTGAAATAAAGAGATCCGGCAGATCCAAAGTACCGGTATCAGTTTGGAATCAAGTATTTCCTTCACCATTGATACATTGTGTTGCTCAAGCTGATAACAGAATATCATCAAAAGTTTATGGGGTATCTCATGCCATACAGTAAGTATGATGAAGATGTGTGTGTGTGTGTGTGTGTGTGTGTGTGTGTGTGTGTGTGTGTGTGTGTGTGTGTGTGTGTGTGTGTGTGTGTGTGTGTGTGTGTGTGTGTGTATACCCTAAGATTTGGAGCTTCCCGTACAGTATTTGTACGTTCATAAGGTACGATTTTCTTTTTGGCTAGAAATTATATATTTTATCTTTAACATGATAAACATCATCTTTATGAATAAAATGCATCAAAATAAAAGTAAATACATCATTTATAGCTATTTTTAATCATGTGGGTTATCGCCATCATATCGGGAAATTGGACATAGCTATACATGTGTGACATACATATATGTCATTGTCTATTTAAAATTAGAATTTAGATGACACAAAATAGTTTTTTTTTTAATCAAGATTATATATTGAAATTTGATACATGTAACATCATTAGAAACAAAAACCATGCTATCAAATTTCATTCATGATATGTTAATGAACTTTAAAGGTTAATCAAGAATCAAGAATCACAAATTAAAATGTCACATCATTCATCATGATTCATACATCAATCATCAATGATCAATCATCATAGTAAATACATTCAAATTCCAACTTCAAGTCACATCAAACATGATCATAATGATTCATGAATCATCACCAAGAGTACATACATAAATTATAAATCATAAATGACAAGATGGCAAGTCGCAAATCCTAAAACATGATACATAAAAGCCAATGAAAAACATCATACATGATGCATCAATCATATCCTCCATCTCATCAACATCACTATTATCATCATCATCATCATCATTAAGAGAATCAAATGTTGTCATCTCATAAGTACATGATGGTGGAGTGTGAGCATTGCTGACAAGGTTTCCCTCATCATCAAAACGAGGGAGAAGCAACACTGATGATAATATCTTCCTCCTCATATATGTATAAGCCATTGTTCAACTAGTGCTAGCTCCATCCCCATGCGAAGTGATCGATGCATGCCGAATGATCAACCCCTTCCCATGACTGCAAACTCCTCTCACCCTTCCTCTACTGCTACTACTACTTATTTGTCTCATATCTATAGAGCAAAGCTCTCTATATAGTTCGTCAAAAAGAAGCTCCTCATCATCTTGAGGCATATCATATGATGAAAGAGGAGCATCTCTCACCGAAAGCCAAAAATTTGTCCACATTCACCTTTAAAAAAAAAGGGGGGGGGGGGGGGGGGGGGAGAGAGAGAGAGAGAGAGAGAGAGAACATGAATGATGATACAACATTGAAATTTGAAATTTTATGCACATTTACTTAATTGTTTGAGAGTCTCCATGTTAGGGTTATTTTGTAATATCCTTAGATTGGTGCGACAATATGTTAATTTTCCCATTTGTTGAGGACTCTGTCTATTCCTCATCTTTGTATGGATGAGGGAGAAAGCACTCCAATTTCTCTCATATGCGCTGGATGAGCAATCTTGAGATAATACCTTGACAACATATGTGCATAAAGTAGTGAATGAAAAACCAAACTTTTTGCTATCAAAAAAGTGGTTCTACCATTGACTCTCTATCCCAACATGTAGGGGAAAGAAAAACAGGATTTCCCCTCTCTTCCATATAGCAATTTACTTCCTCCAACATGTCATTATGTAAATGTGTAGGAGCTACATATGACATACGTTGAAGCTGGTCCAATAATAGCTAAACATCATCGTGTAATTGGGGGGTTTTGAATGCCCACGACCAAATGATGGAGCAAAGGCATACCACCATCTCAAGGACAGCCACTTTACAGTGGGTACTCCGGTCGTTGCCCATGTACGACATACCCCATCCACCCCTCCCCTCTATCATCAACAGCTAAGTTATACACTTTCACTCACCCCCTCTAATTTCAGTGGCCATTATCTGCAGAGCCAGAGCCACACTCCCTACGCATCCCACATAGCACTATCCTTTCTATCTCCCCCACTTACCATATACCCCCTACTCCACCTTTTTTGTTATATTCGCATAATCGATCGTAGTGTCCACTTTTCTTTTCATTTCTACATAGAGATGACTATAGTTGTAAAAGCGGTCGTAGAGAGCTACGTGGTGGTGTGCTCAGTTGCTCCAAACACAAAGGGAGTTGGCTACTCCCGAGGAAAGAGAAAGTAGAGAGAGAAACTTACGCAGAATTTGGAGAAGAAGATGGAGAAGTTGAAGTTGAAGAAGTCCCAATCAAATTATGAGAGATTTGCGACCAAGTCTTATTGATAAGTGACTTTCACATCATTTGTGCATGTTCACACATGGCCAATGAACAAAACTCATAAAAATAATATCAATGTCTATAACTCCCCAATTTGGGGTCCAAAAAATATAACAAAAATATGTATGGCAAGCTCTCGGAGAGAGGGTTCCGATGGAAGGATCAAAATATACAAAAGGAGAGTCCTTGGGGCCTTTATCCCCAACAACCTCCCACTTAAAGGACCAAGGAGGTTCCTTTAAACGAAATAACTCCCACCATCTATATGCATAGCTGATGTTGTGCCTTGGATAGACTTTGTAAGAGCATCTGCAAGATTCTATGAAGTACCGACCTTAACCAAAGTGATCTGGCCATACACCTATATGATGAAGTGGTATCTCACATCAATATGCTTTGTGCGAGCATGGAACATGACATTCTTTGCCAAACATATGGCACTCTGGTTGTCGTATCTCAAAACACGTGCCTTTTCAGGCATCCCAAACTCAATGCAAAAGCGGGTTAACCAAATGGCTTCTTTGGAAACCTATGGCTGAAATATATTCAGCCTCTGTAGTAGATAGTGCAACTATCCTCTCAAGTCTAGAGCACCATGAAATAGGTCCACCTGCAAGGGTGTATACAGAGCCACTTGTGGACTTGCGGGTGTCCACAAAACGTGCCATGTTTGAATTACAAAATCCTTTTAACTCCAATGGACCCTTCCCATAGCATAGGCATTTGCCTTTGGTCCTAATCTAGCTTAATTATTATTATTATTACATCTTCCTTGCAATGCATTACGTTGAATCTTGTTTAAGAAGCCAAAAGATAACTTTTATGCTTAAACCTTATTAAGCATTAGTGCTTCTTTACATGGATTGAACAAGTCATTTATCTTAAAATTTTTATCCAAAAGTCTTGATTGGATGAACTTCGATCCTCTCTAGGGATTATTCATCCATTCCAAGAATTCCTTGACTTGGAGTATCCTTAGTAACATACTCTTAATACCTTGAAGGGGTTAAACATACCTTCATGTTCTTCTAATCTCCTCTTCATCATACAACACATGTTATAGTTTAAAGTGACCATTCCTTGGATCTTAGCATCCCTTTGGAATCTTCTCACTTAATTAAAGCCACATCTAGACTTTTCCTTTTTATGTCTTGATTCTCTACTTGAGCTAAGGATTAGGAATCTTTAAATATCTTAGTTATACTTTGCATATTTATCAATGCAATCGTGCCATATCTTTTGGTCAACTCATTATTCCTTTGTAGTTTTCCTTTAATCTACTTTGGATATTGTCATTATGATGACATAGATCACTTGCTCAAAGATCAAGTGATCTTGAATGCATGTTACAACAAGTTCTAGGTAAGATTTTTTCCTTTTTATGTTTTTTATGAATAAAAATCGTTCTTAGATATTTAAATCACGATTGAGGTTTTTACAAAAAATTTTTTTAAATCATACGATTTTTTTAACTACGAACATATACAAGTTTCGGTTTGCAAGTAAAAGAGTCTCGAAGTCTGCTCTGGGTTTAGCATAGCAAAGCTAGATACGGTGTTTTTGTTCAACTTTTTAAGACAAAGTCAATTTTTTGTCTCACGGTATCTAGTCACTGACCATGGTTGAAAGCAATGATGTATTCTGAATGATGGCTATTGAGGATAAGTTATATGGTACTAATTACCAATTATGGGAAAACATGATGCACCATGTATTGGTAGTAAAAGGGATGTGGAATATTGGGCAAGGTGTTGAAAAAGATCCTACCACACATGCAATTACAGTTATAGAAAGTGATCCAAATGGTGTAGAAGATGATGATCTTCAATTTCCTGGTTGTGCTGCGGTTCCTTTTGCACTTAATAAAAAGCAACTTCGTTGGGATGGTAGAGATGGACAGGCACATGCATTGATAGCTTTGTCTATCAAACATGCCATTATCCCTCATTCCCTCTTGCAAGAGGGCAAAAGATACTTAGGATACGCTTACAACATTATACCATGCAAGAAATGAGGCTAATGTTGCTTGCCTCCGAAAACAGTTGGAGAGTGAGCATATGAACTATGGGAATTCAATGGAGACTTTTTTGACAAAGATCAAAGATTTGAAATAGTTGATTTATGTTGATGAAGTTTTGTCAGATAGTTCACTTGTGCATACTCTTCTTAACAATCTTCCAGATTCATATCAGAGTTCTACTTCTACTCTTCATTTGATGATGAAAGGAAATCCAAACGCCTTAACCTTTGAAGAGTTGCTCTCTAGTTTGCTGCAGGAAGATCAGTCTAGACTGAACATGTCAATTATCTGTGTTGAAGATCGAGCTTTCTTAGAAGTTAACTGGTTAGAAAGGCAAAGGTAAATGGAACTCATCTACTAGTAAGCAAAAATCTTCTAATACAGTTTTGTAAGTTCTGTAAGGCAAATGATCATGTCATAAAGAGTTAAGGCAAAAAAGAAAGAAGCTAGAATGGTTGTTGTAAAAGCCTCTACACCTACAACAGAGTTTCTAATCTTGTTCAAAATGAAGAATGGGCATTTACTACTATTTGCAACTATGACCTATTTTCACATGAGCAGTGTATGTCTTCCATAGACTCATATGTTTGGTACTTTGATACTAGTGCAACTAAACATACCTTGCAACATAGTTTCTTCACTTCACTTTAGCCTACCCCTACAGGGAATACTGTCACATGTGCTACCAACTCTTATCCTGTAATGGGAGTTGGAGACATCATTCTAACTATGCGGATGGAAGTTCTTTCACATTGTCAAATGCCTTATATGTGCCAGGAAGCACGAAAAATATGTAGTCGGTTTCAGCATAAGCCAAGATTGACTTGGCTATCAAATTTCTTCATGATAGATGTACAATAGATGATCTCTGGAATGATGATGTGATTATTGCTTCTTGCATTTAGATATATGAATGATTCAACATGCGCAATTCATCATTCTCAGGCTATCTTAGATGCAAAGCTTTGGCATGCATTCTTCGGTCATCTCAATTTTGCTAGTTTGCTTCCCTTGCAAAAATATGAAATGGTGTCCTCTCTTCCCAAACTTGAGGCTCCTTCTAATACTGTGTGTGAAGGTTGTATTTTGGGCAAAAATATAGGGTTCCTCCTTCCCAAAACATGGTTCAGTAAGAGCTACTCATAAATTAAAGCTTATTCATAGCAATGTCTGTGATATGATGCATATACCTTCATTTGGGAACTACCTATACTTCGTGAGTTTCATAGATGACTTTTCGAGGCATGCATGGGTTTATCCATTGAAAGCAAAGTCCGAAGTGTTTAAACAATTCCCGGCTATGATTGAAAATCTATCAACATGCAAAATGGGAACACAGGTCTTCTTAGTTTAATGCATTTCTAACTGAAAGTTTGATAAAACATCAGTGTACAATGTCGTATACACCTCAACAAGATGGAGTTTCTCAAAGGAAGAACAAATCCCTCATTTCAAATAGCGAAGTGTATGGTCAAAAGTCAAGCTTTACCACATAGCTTCTCGCTTGAGACCGTTATGTGCCCATCATACGTACTTAAGAGGTGTCCCACCAAAGCATTGGAGTCTATCACTCCATATGAGGCTTGGCATGGTCGAAAGCCATCTGTTACTCATCTATATGTCTTGGGTTGCCTTGCATATGCATTAGTGGCTGAACAACAATGCAGTAAATTGGATGATAAAAAAGTGAGATGTATTTGTGTTTGGTACAATTCTGAAAGCAAAAACTATCGTCCGTACCATCCACAGACTATATGCATTCTAGTTAATTGTGATGTTTTTGTGGAAGATGCAATTCATCCCTTACTTTCATGTACTACGGAGAAATCACTTAGCTCAAAAGGATATGCATGACACTTTGATTCCTCTTTTTACAGGTCGGCAATCAAGCAACAGTCCAAATGAGGCAATTTCTCAGCCTTTACAGGTTTCAAATGATGATGAAGATCATTCCATTTTTTATGCAGATTTACATAATGCACTTGTTGATGAGAGGATTGACATAGAAGAGACAAAAACTATGCCTAAATAGTTGGTGCATACTTTGAGAGATAGCAAATTAGATGCACCTTTGTCATATCGTACTCATTCAAGCTCTCATAGTGCTTCCTTTGCATCAAATTATTATGCAATGGTTGTCTCTAGTCTGTGTTATGAGAATGAGTCTGTTGCTTTCGATGAAGCACAGAATTTAGAAAATTGGATGGCTTCTATGCAATCATAATATCATGTTATTATGAAAAATGGTGTTTCGTCTTTATGTGATTTGCCTCCAGGCAAAAAGGCCATTGGCACTAAATGGGTATACATGCTAAAATGTACCCATGATGGAATAGTTGATAGGTACAAGGCTAGGCTTGTTGGCAGAGGTTATGCTCAAGGGAAAGGCATTGATTTTGATGAGACCTTTGCTCCCACATGTCTAATGACCACCATTCGTAGCATAAGGCACTTACTCATCATGGTTTGAATGTATATCAATTGGACATTAAAACTGCCATCATCTCTAGAGCACAAACGATCCCACCGGGTGTGCCAAACTGTAGCTATGCACCCGGGTAGCTACAGTAAGAGTGGGTTCTTGCAATGTAGGGGAGGGGACCCTCGAATTGTCTGTGCCATAGAGAACAGATGGTGCCATACACAGAGATGAGACTAGCATGAGAGAAGCCATTTCATAGCAGCTTAGCATCCCATCCATTATAAAGAAAAACAACAAGGGCTAATAGATGAGGCATTGAGCATGATATTACATCATTATTTGAAACTACATGATGAGATGAGCAAATAACATAACTAACTACTCTATGCGGATGCATACAAAAGAACTACTCTATGCAGATGCAAACCTGAAAGGAAGGAGGTGAGGGCTCCTTTGTAGCATTGGAGGGAGTGGGCATTGGAAGTAGGAGTAAGGGAGGCGAGGTCTTCCTAGGAGAGGAAGGGTGGGGGAAAGGTCCCTCAAGAGAGGAAAGGTTTAGGAGAGGCCACCCATGGAGAGGGAGATTGGAGGAGAGGTTTCCCATAGAGAGAAATTTTGGAGGGGAGATCGCCCATTGAGAGAAAAGTTGGAGGGAAGGTCGTCCATGTAGAGGAAGGTTGGAGGAGAGGTGGCCCACAGAGAGGAAGGGTGTAGGAGAGGTCGTCCATGTAGAGGAAGAATGAAGGAGAGGTGGCCCACAGAGAGGAAGGGTGTAGGAGAGGTCGTCCATGTAGAGGGAGAATGGAGAAGTCGCCCATAGAGAGAAAGGGTGGAGGGCAGGCCGTACATGTAGAGGAAAGTTGGAGGAGAGGTGGCCCATAGAGAGGAAGGGGGTAAGGTCGCCCACAGAATGGTCATGAGGAGGAGGGGTCATCCATATTGTCGTTGTGGAAGAATGAGAGGTCGCCCAGGTTGGTTAAGAGCTGGAGAGAGAGGAGAGGTCGCCCAAATTTGCAAAGTGGAAGGATGAGGGGTCGCCCAGGTTGGTTAAGAGCTGGAGAGAGAGGAGAGGTCTCCCAAATTTGCAAAGTGGAAGGATGAGGGGTCGCCCAGGTCGGTCAAGAGATTGAGAGGGAGGAGAGGTCGCCCATGTCAGTGGATGAGATGGTCTTTTGCAATTTTCGCTTAGAGGGGTGGCAATCTTCGCTTAGAGGGGTGGCATCAGAAGGATAAGGGAGAAGATAGAAGAGGTTAGCATAATGCCTATGAGTAGCCAGGGAGGTAGTGGTCTGGGAGTGGGTGGGACGGACAGTAGATAAATGGGACATGAAGAAGATAGATGAGAAAAAAGAGACATAAGCTAGTAGGAAGTAACATCAGGGTATATACATTATATACAAGGGCAAATTCCTTCTTTCCTATCTCTCCATATAGGGTTTTAGCTTAGATTCATTAACTAGGAGCAGTATTGTGCGAGTCAATGTGGAAACTTGTACTGCGCCTTTTGGAAGTGTGCGTATGACCCTAAAAGGTCCATTCCATCTCGGCATCAACTTCTTCTTAGCCTACTTCTCAAAGAGTTTTGGGTGGTACAGCAAAACTAAGCTTCCTTCCTTAATCTTTGATTTCCAGAGGTTTGCATCATGATCCTGTTTTCTTTTTTCCTGAACTGCCACTAGAGTTTCATTGCCTATCCTTCTCTTTTCTTCAAGAAATTGTAGCCTCACCATGTTGGCTGAGAGTGCGCTAGTAAATCCAGGAATTCGATTGGTTCCCACGCGGTTGGAGCCATGCAAGAACTCAAAAGGAGCAATTGCTTGTATTCCATACACTAGCTCAAATGGAGTATGTCCTGTTGTGGCTTTGAAAGAAGTTCTGTAGGCCCACAAGGTTCCAAGATATGCCTCGCCCCATGTATTAGGAAACTGTAAGCATGTTTTTCTTAGTAAGAGCATGAGAACCTTATTTGTGCTCTCTGCCTGACCATTTGCCCTTGGGTAGTATGCACAGGACTTCTTATGGAATATTTGATACTTCTCAAAAATCAAAGTCAGCACCTTGTTGACGAAATGGGAACCTTGATCTGTTGTGACCTCTATTGAACATCCATATCTGCAAAAGATGTAATTATACAAGAAGGTGGCTACCGTTTCCGCAGTACATTCCTTACTGGCTATTACTTCAGCCCACTTAGTGGCATAATCCGTTGCTACTAAAAGATACTTTGCACCTGAATCTTGTGCTATTGGAAAAATAGGGCCAACAAAGTCTATTCCCCAATGCTCAAAGGGTTGCCAAGCTACCGAGATATTAAGCGGTTGGTTCCTTTGTCGTGTTGGTTTGGGCGCACATCGTTGACAAACATCACATGCCTTGGCAAATTTAGTGGCGTCTCTAAAGAGATATGGTCACCATAGGCCACTTTGAAGTACCCTCAGTGCAGTGATATGTCCAGGAAAATGACCACTAGACTCTCCCTCATGTGCCAATTGAAGAACAGTTTCTGTTTCATGTGGTTGAAGACATCTTTTGTACCTCCCATCAGGACCAACCTTATAGAGGGTATCTTTTACCATAATGAAATTCTTACTCTTTAGGAGTCTACGCCTTTCCAATGGAGTAGACCCAGTACGAAATTGGCCTTTTCCTAGAAGGAGAGTTAAATCATCATACCATGTAGGTGCTATATTTACCTTGTAGATTTGGCTGTCGGGGAAATCATCTTCAACTCCTTTCGTTGCTTGAGTTGGATGCCTGATGCGAGAGAGATGATCTGCAATGACATGTTGCCTACCGCTTCTTTGTACAATTTCAAAGTCGAATTCTTGGAAGAGAAGCAACCATCTCCATACTCTTCCTGCAACTTGTGGCTTATTCAACAAATATTTCAAAGCTTGATGATCTCTAATCACTGTGAAGGTAGTGCCTGAATTTCTTGAGGGCAAATACAATAGCCAATGCTTCCCTTTCTGTGGTGCTATAGTTCCTCTCGGCTTTTGAGAGGAGCCTACTCGCGTAATGAATGGGTTGATCTAATTTGTGTGCTTCGCTTGGTTGAGTAAGTATAGCCCCTACTGCATATAAGCTTGCATCTACATGCACGTGGAATGTCTTAGACCAATCTGGTGAGATGAGTATAGGTGCAGATGCAAACCTTTGTTTTAGATAAGTGAATGTTGATTCTTCTTCTTCAAACCATTGAAAGGGAAAACTTTTACTCGTAAGCCGTGAAAGTGGTCGTGCTACCTCTGCATACATGCGTATAAACTTGCGGTGATATCCTGTGTGCCCCAAGAAGCTCTGGACCTCTTTGGCATTTATAGGTCTTGGAAGCTTAAGAATTGACATTACCTTATCTGGATCTGGAGTCATCCCTTTAGCAGAGACCACATGCCCTAACAAGGTACCTTGGGTTACCAGAAAATGACATTTGTTAGGGTTAAGTTTCAAACCTGTCTCTCTGTAACGCTGGAATACTTGTTCTAATTGCTTCAAATGTTCTGGTACATTCTCTACTGCAGTGGTGCAGGCTGCTCCAAAGAAGGCTGAAAAGTCATCCATGAAAATTCTTAAGAATTTGAGGAGCAACTTGTTGTAGATCAGATATACTGTCCTATTAAAAGTGGCTGGTGCAGTCCTAAGGCCAAAAGCCATTTTGGTGTAGATATAGGTTCCCCAAGGAGTTACAAAGTCTGTTTTTGGTTGATCTCCAGGATGGATTTCCAGTTGATTGTATCCACTGAAACCATCCATGAAACTATACAGCACATGTCCTTCCACATCTTCAATCACTTGTTTAGAAAAGAGGGTGGGAAAACCATTAGGGATGGTTACCTTATTTAATGCTCGGAAATCGACACAAACCCTAATTTTATTAGGTTGCTTCTTAGGTGCTATGACCATAGAGGACAACCATTCTGAATGCTCTACAGCAACTATGATGCCTGATTCCTCCATTTTCTGGATTTCCTTCTTGACTGCTTCTGCATATTTGGGATTTAACCTATACATTTTCCCCTTAATTGGCCGAGCTTCTTCCACTAGAGGAATAGTGTATATTCCCAGTTCTTTTGGTATTCCGGTCAAATCCTTGGAACTCCATGCAAATACATCTTTAAAATTATTCATGAATGTTATTACCTCTATAGAAGATTTTGTGGATTTTCTTCTCCTCCTAAGTTGACTTCTTTAACTGGTTCCGAAAGTGCCTCTTCCTTGTCCTTAAACAACATTTCCTTGGTGAATGCTGGAGTATCATTGATGGTGATTTCCTGGGTCTTTTCCTGTGTCCATCCTACCGGGACTTCCACCAATGGGAAAATGCTTTCTACTAGTTCTTCTTCTGTTTGGCTTTCTTCAATCCCTCTTCTTCCTTCAACTCCTTTCAAAACTTTACCTCTCCGAAAATCTATAGCTGGTTCTCCTAATACCACAGACTCCACAGTAGGTTCTTCTTCTTCTTTTCCCTTGATTGCTATTGTAAAACATGAAACATTATTGGTCTCCTCAATCCAATCCATGATGTCGCCTAGATCTTCATTGGATATTTCTTCTCCTATATCAACTTCTTCCTTGATGTCAGGTGATTTTGTTTTATATGGCTCTGTGTGAGGCTTCCCGGATGCCCATTAGGCCGCCCAGCCAATTGTAGGGGTAGCCAAAGATGGAGGATAAGCGCCCATTCAGGTGCCCAGTGTGGAGGCCCTTGAGCAGAGTATGGAGCCCAAGTCTCTGGAGTGACCCAGCTACTTGGAGGCGGAGGCACCCAGCTTGGACTAGAAGGTGGAGTCGCCCAGCTGCTTGGAGGTAGAGGAGGCGCCCAATTTGGATTAGGAGGTCTAGACGCCCAACTTGAATTAGGAGGTGGAGACGCCGAGGGAGGTGAGGGCACCCTTTCTTGTCCTCATATTTCTTGATTTTCCAGAACCCATGGTGAAGGAGGTGTGGCCCAAATGTTTGCTCCTTCTTGTCTAGTCTGTTGTTCATCTTCTCCATTGTTATCTTCCTTGTCTTCCTCTGTAGTTTGCTCTGGATGGAGAACAACTTGAGAAGTACCCAGGGCTTCATCCGTTCCTCCTTCCATCTGAAGCTGTCTCATTACCTTGTCTGGTCCCGCCACCCATAAGGTGTCACTACCCCGGTCATGTACCACGTTACTGTGGCATAGCCATGGCCTTCCTATCAAAAGAGGAAACCCTCCCTTCACCTTTGGGAGTGTTATTACCATAAAATCCAACACAAATTTTAGCTTATGGATGACGACTTCAACCTTTTCCACTATGCCTAGTGGGCTTACCTTGCTTTGGTCTGCCAATGATACTGTAAAATGAGCATCCTTAGTTGGTTTCAGATTTATCAATGTCATTGTGTACTCAAGCATCAGATTAATACCAGATCCCCCATCAACTATAACTCCTACCAAGGGAGTTCCCTTGATACTTACAGTCAATCTAGGGCTCTTGTAATCGGTAAGAGGTTCCATCCTAGATGGTTCTAAGCTATAAGTTGAGGGTATAGGTATTTGTTGGGAAATCAGAGAAGTGAAGCCTTGCCCGCCACTTAATATGATGTCAGGGTCTAATGCCTTTATGGAAGCCATTACTTCTTCTCTGAATCCATGACTCATAGCTAACAAGTTATATAAAGATACCTGTTGGTAGGTGCTCTGCAAGACTTGAACTTCAGTGAGGAAGCCTTCTTGATTGTTCCTCGAAGTAGCTCCATTCTGAAAGTGCCTTATGTCCTCCTTAGATACTGCATAAGCTTTGTCAACAACTTGCTCATGAGTATCTTCATTTCTTCCTACTCTTCCCACTGAGATTTTCTCCTTGTCTTGGTTGTGTTTGGCTTCCTGAGAAGGTTCATGCTCCATGGTTTTTTTTCCCTTGTCCTTGGTTGAATATGTTGCTTCCTTGGAAGCAGCTTTCAAAGCTGCCTTCTGCTTTTGTGCCCTTGTCATTACTCCGGGAAGTTCCTCAAGCTCGACTACTCGGGCACTTGGAGAGTCTACGTTGCCCTCATCATTAGTTACTGTGATCATATGTAGGGGGCAAGAATTACCTGGTGTGCTTGTGGATGGCATTGACTTTGGGCAGTCCTTGGTGTAATGATCCCGTGTTTCAGGACAGTTTTTGCATGGTGGGGCATCCTCAGGAAGTGAACATTTACTTTGGAAGTGACCATACTCCCCACATCTGTAACACATTATAGGCCTAGGTGGTCGGTTCTGACGAGGCCTACCTTCTTGTCGTTGGTGTCCTTGATTGGTGTAAAACGTTGTTACAGAAGGTGGTGAAGTGAAGTGTGTGGGTGCAGGGAATGCAAAATGCACTACTCCTCGAGCATATGTAAACACATGAATACATTAAAGCACATTACCATAATAGACACATATCCTCAAGCCTCCATATCATCACTAGACACTACACTTAGAAGTAAGAGTCACAACAGTAGCAAGAATGGAGCAGAATAGAGCACAAGACCACACTAACTAGAAAGCCAAATGTAACACAATCAGAATACAAGCCATTAGCTAATCATACCGAAGCTAATCATACCAAAGCAATGGAACAACAGAATTCAAACTCCAAGTATTCTCACATAAGTAGCATAAGCAAACAGCATAAGGTCTCTACGCGCTCTAAGCCTGCTCTCACTCTAAGCTATAGTCTCCTATAGTGTGCACTATACGCTATATATCATATCCCTTCTCTTGAGGTTTCCCCTTTTTATAGAAGAGAGGTGAGGAACCGGTACACTAGGTAAGTCTGTTACATGGGAGTAATGGGAAGTTAATGCATTAGGCAGTTTCATTTGTGAGCCTGGCCGCCGCAAGTACCAGACTTTGTCGAGTAATGATGAGTGGCTGGCCCTACTTGGCCGCCTTGTCAGGTCAGCTTGTCTGGGCATGCCTTGGGTATGCAGTCGCCCAAGTCGCCCAACTCTACCATCTGGACGTCTTGGTGCCAAACTCTAGATTTTGGACGTCCTGGCGCCCAACTTCAGATTTTGGACGTCTTGGCGACCAACTCCAGATTTTGGACATCTTTGCGCCCAGTTTGATATTTGGTCCCTTGGTGCCATCCTTTACCCTGTCCTTCAAAAATTTGTTCTACAGATTGCCTGCCAATAGTGTCTCTCCGTCTCGGAGAGAAGGGAAAAATGAATAATTGAGGTGTTACAAGAGAATAAATGGAGTGATTACATCAAATATTTCCAGAGAGAAAGTGGAGTGAATAAATCATGAGCTTCTAAAAATAATTCTGAGTTCTGCCAGTACAAAATAAAGTTCCATGAAGAGTTATACAACTAGTGCAACATAAAAACTATGACACTGTGCAGCAATAAAAGAAAATACTAGGAAACTAGGCAGCAAAAAAAAATAATAATAATCTCTGTCCAAATGACCATGAAACTAGTCACATGCACGCTCCTTCCTAGGCATTCGATATTTAGTTGAAGTGAAGACTGGTCTTCATTTGGAGTAACTTCCTGGTCTTTTTCTCCTGTTGCTGGTGGTGGGGTGAGGTCCTCCGTGTCAGAAGATGTGAGCAAAGCTTTTAATGCACTAAATTTGGATTTGAGTGCATCCTTTTACCTCTTTAGCAGTGCATTTTCAGCCAAGAGTTTCTTGTTAGCTGATTTAAGGTCCTTATTTTCAGCCTTCAGCCTTGTGGTCTTTTCTTCTTCATCCTGCAGAAATGCTTCTAAGTTTTGTACCTTCTTTTCAAGTCGGTTGGCATTCCTGAAGTGTCCAAACAATTCTACAATCTGCATGTACATCTCCTTGTTGACGAGGCTTACTCTAAGACATTCTTCACTCAACATGTCAGCATGATTACGTAGCCTGTTCTCTAAATCCATACAAGCTTGCCTCTCTTCCATAAGTTTATTAGTAATCTCAAAAAATCTGTTTTTGGTAACATCCATCTGGCACATATTCTGTAAGTGATCGGGAACTAAGCAAAGAAGGGGTTCACATATTCTGCAAGAGAATTCTGTAAGTAAAGGGGTTCTCTGGTGGCGATGGCTGAAAAGGCAACACTGGTGAGGGGTTCTCTGGTGGCGATGGCTTTATTGTATGGAAAGGAAGGAGAATTCGCGGGGAGGAATAGTGTACGCCTGTGCGGAAGATGGTCGCCGCAGCTCATCCAGGTATAGGAGTAGGAGAGGTTGTGAAGAGAAGTTTGTAGGCGACCCCCCTCCTACTTTCCACCTACAAACTTCTCTTCACAACCTCTCCTACTCCTATACCTGGATGAGCTGCGGCGACCATCTTCCTCACAGGCGTACACTATTCCTCCCCGCGAATTCTCCTTCCTTCCCATACAATAAAGCAATCGCCACCAGAGAACCCCTCACCAGTGTTGCCTTTTCAGCCATCGCCACCAGAGAGACACCCAAACAATTGCTTTTGCCCAACCAACCTCACCATAAATACTCCTAGTCGTGATCATCCAAGCCACCACGATTCAACCGCACAACAAGGGTACTTCGGCTGGTGGAAGAAACAAGACAATCGGGTTAATCCATCAGATTATCACTCAGAACAGAGGAATTCGGCTCGAATGTTCAGCTGAAGGATTAGAGAGATTCAGTCAACCACACTATGCCTCTAGATTTCTTGACTGCAGCTAAATTCAGATAAGTCACGCATCCCGCCTGAGTTCTTCGCTACTCTGCCATCTTCTTCCCAAATTCACGTTTGCATTCTGAGTTATGATCGATCCCGCTACCTAACGCAGATGATACAGAGCTCCTAGCTGGAATTGACCTCTCGCTATGAGTTGACTCTACATGATGCTTGGCTAATCTGCTGCAATAGCTTATAGCTTGTCTAGTCGAACCATCACACTACTTCTCTCAAATCTATTAAAATATCTACCTTCGAACCTGCTATAACAGATGCTGCTATCAAGGTCTATGACACACTGCCGATGCCAGGAGTTGAACCCGGGACTTACACAAATCTGCCAACGAATGTGAATCTGCTATCGTTGTAACTTACAAGATCTTCCATCGAATAAGCTCCAGTTGTAACCCGGTATATGCCTGCACACTATTCACCACTCAAACACACAAGGCCCTATAGTTACCATGGCAACATCTTCACTAGAAATTGAAGAATTTTCAGAGTTCAAAACGGACACCGAGAGTGCAACTGGCCAATCTAGCTCTCATGGGGACTCCAGCGATTCACTCTATGTGGTCTCTGAGGAGAATCCTTCGGAATCAGAATCATTAGAAGAGGAAAATCAGCAGGATGCAAGCACATCTCTTGCAAACACTCAGCCAAGTACTCACATCAAGGACACTGCCACGTCATCAGCAAATGTGGCAAATGTGGCCACCACCACAGAAATCATCATCTCCATCCCTGGGGAGATCTCTTTGAAATTGGACTTAAACATATGTGGTAAGCTTCAAAACTCATTCACTTTAAAAGAATTGAAGACTATGGGTTTACTCACAATAGCAAATGCCAAGCTCCCCTCACTTAGTGACCCTCAGAATTGTGGTATGGAGATCTTAACACTCTTCAAGTCCTTTCCATCCCTTTTTGGAGGAAAGATCACTAAAGACAAGCTCGCCCTTATGTTGGGAACACAAGGGATTCCAAAATCAAAGAAGGCAGGCACTTATGCAGAGTTGGTCGTTCCCGATATATTGCAGGCATGTACGACTAGTTTCTCGACTCCGAATTGTAGTCAGGTAATGATAAAGCGGCTACTATTATTCAAGGCATTCTTCCTCCTCAAGGATAATTTACATTTCACCGATGTGAAAATATGTGAACCCCTTCTTTGCTTCGTCCAAGCAAAGCCCTATCCATATCACAAAATTCTCTTGCACACGCTCGCCGAACGAAAGAAAAGATATGGGAAGCAGGTAGGCAAAAGGGCTCTTACCTTCAAAGTTGTAGGAGGTCACATTATGCTGTATATATATAGGTACTTTGCAGCCCTCCATTCAAAAGACGTGTCCTGACCGACATCATCGAAACATCCACATGGAGCGCACCCTCGCAAGAAACGAAGAGCAAAGATTCAGAAAGATTCCAAGGAGCTCCTCGATACTCTTCCAATCGACCAGCAAGGATATGCTAGAACATCAAAAAAGGTACGCACATCAACCAACACCTTCTTTCCGCCTATCAAACTAGTGACTACTTCATCTAGAAAAGCTTCTCCTTCCGTTCAATCCCCCCCCCCCCCCACCTCCTTCCGTTCAATCCCCCCCCCCCACCTTCACAAACCCCACACACTTCAGACGCACCTACTGCACCCATTGCCCCACCTCATTCCACCCCCACTCCCCCTCCCGCTTCCACCATGTCCACTCCCATCACCATTGATACACCCATAGACCCAATTCATCCCTAATTTCCATCATGTCCCACACCACCATCTTCCCCTCCACAACCTTCACCACCCCACTCCCCATCCCCCCGGCCACCATCTCATCCCCATCCGCCACTCCCACCAACATTGGCATCTATTTCCCAAAATAATACACCCCTCCCACCTACGCAACCTCACACCTCTATTCAACCACCCCCGTTCGAAATACTACCCTTTCCCCACCATTCCGATTCTCTCCTTCCCGCCATAACCCCGCTACAGATTTACCTCCGCACCCATTTCTTGATGCATCTAGTGCAGAGAAACAACAACTATCCACGAATGAGAGGTACAAAAAACATATCTGGCCCTTAGTTCCCGATCACTTACAAAATATGTGCCCGATGGATGTTGCCAAAAACAGATTTTTTGAGATTACTAACAAACTTATGGAAGACAGGCAGGCTTGTATGGATTTAGAGAATCGGCTACGCAATCATGCTCACATGTTGAGTGAAGAATGTCAGAGTAAGCCTCGTCAACAAGGAGATGTACATGCACCATAGTTAGCCAGGTACGATCCGTACGATACGTATTAGTACTATGGTAGGTACGTACTAATCATGAGGTACGAATCCGTACGATATTAGAACGAAATTTTTTTTTCCTCATTTTTTAATTTTTTTTTTGAAATTTCATAAGCTATATGTAAAATACATATATACATAGCTAATCTAGCAAAGATGGATGTGAAATATCACTATAATATATATGTCATATATACATGACGCATGTAAGTTATGCTGCATGCGCAATGTGCATCTATAATTGAGTCTTCAGACAATGACAAAATGTGTAACATTATCATTTATGCAATGCAATTTTACTAATTTGCATTTTGTGCATTGTGCATGCAGCATTAGGCAATGTGCATTTACCATTCAAATTGTGCATCATTTATTTCACGACTTTGGACTCACATGTGCATTGTAATTTATGCATCATCACTTGTGTAGCATGCTATGTGCAATAATGGTGTCAATGATCAACAATCAAACTTCAAAGTTTCAATCAAAACATATAAATTATAACTTATAAATTATAATCATGGCACATGCCTTGAGTCACACAAATTATAATACATCATCATCATCAATCATAACTCATGAGTCATCAATAAATTATAATCACTAATGTCCACGGACCACAATCATAAAAACAAATGCCAACTATCATAATGTCATAATGTCATAATGTCATAAATGTCAAATGATAAATCATAAATCACAATACATATGAATCGTGAATCATGATCATCAATGATCACTCAATGTCATCATCGGAGTCATCTGGCTCATCTAAAGAATCCTCTGATGTCATCTCATAAGTAGATGACACTGGACTCTCTATGGGACTAATAATATTCCCCTCATCATCAAACTGAGAGGAATGATGTCGAGCAGGTAAGATCGTCCTCCTCATATATGTGGCCGTATGTAAGGGTTCTCTGCTCGTACCGGCCTCCTCTCCATGCATACTGGTGGAACTCGATCCACGTCGAATGATCAAGCCCTTCCCACGACCACGGACCACTCTGATGCCTCTACTGGTACTTGTACGGCTCCGAGTTTGCCTCACATCTATAGAGGATAGCTCTCTATAAAGCTCAGCAAATAGGAAGTCCTCATCATCCTCATGCATCTCATCTCCTGGGCGAGGCATGGTGCTCAATAATGGCCAAAATGTATCTACATCAACCTAAAATAGAAAGAAATTTCAGATAGTCATTAAAAATTCATACATTATAATTTATAATGTATAATTTATATATAAAAATTAAATTACACTTACTTGCTTCAATGTCTCCATATTTGGTATGTTCTCCAACATCCTCAAGTTAGTACGGCAGTAAATCAACTTCTCCATCTGCACAGGGCTAAGTCTATTCCTTACTTTTGTATGAATAAGAGAAAAGGCACTCCAGTTTCTCTCACAGGCTCCGGATGAGCAATCCTGTGAGAGAACCCTAATAGCATATGTAGATAAAGTGGAGAAGCTGAATCCAAAATTCTGCCACCAAAAAAGAGGCTTCACCATCGAAGCCCTATCCCAACATGAAGGGAATGTGAATGCCGAGTTTCCTCTCTCATCCAAGTAACAACTGATCTGCTCTAACATCTCATTATGCAAGTGAGAGGGAATAACCCGTGACATGTATGAAAGTCTATCTGAAAGTAACTCGATATCTGTATATAGCGCGGGGCTTTTAAATGCAGGATGCAATAGACCCGCAAATCCATGAATGGGTCTATGCATCCATGTCCATCTCCTCAATGTCACCTAATGAAAAAAGAAATAGCTTATAAGTGCTTCAAAATTATCAATTAAGGAAATGCAACATGCTTTTCAATTTAGTAATTTACAAATGACAATATTTCTTACCTCAAGCACCTCATTGACTTGCTCCGTAGTGACAAGAGTGGCTTCCCTAATATCATCTATGGCTCTCCTCATCATATGTATGAGGAGCCCCAATGTGGAACCCTCACAATCTGTCATGCGTAAAACTCTATAAATAGGTGTCAAAATATTTAAGACAGCTTTCACATTCTCCCAAAACTCCTCATCCAAGCATAGCCTCTGCATGCTCTTTGATTCCTCCAATGAGCTCTCATCCCAATCATTCCATAGAGGAGAGACCACTGTCTGTCTAAGAGGGATTCTGACCTCAAGAAGGCGTGAAAGCACAATCCACATATATGCAAAGCGAGTGGTAGCGGGCTTTTTGATTTCAAGTTTACTATGCTCTCTAAACATGGATAACACTTTCCCTTTTTGTGTGAAAAATATCACCATGCTAGAGGCTTTTTGTGTGCAAGCCTTTACCCATGAAAGCTTCCCTGCAAATAGAAACATCCACACATACATAATGATAATGATTCATGAAAGCCATAAACATATTGACACATGCCACATGCACATGCACATGCACATGCCTCATGCACATGCACATGCACATGCACATGCACATGCACATGCACATGCACATGCACATGCACATGCACATGCACATGTGCATGCATGTGCACGTGGATACTAGATCTACATAATTCATGAAGCATGATAAACTTTAAAAACTTTACATAAAAAATAGAATTACCTATATCCTCCATCAATAGATCAAGGCAATGTGTAGCACAAGGAGTCCATACAATATGCTTATATTCTTCCTCTAAGAGCTCTCCCATATGCCGACAATTGCTCGCATTGTCGGTTACAACTTGCACAACATTTTCCGCTCCCACCTATGCATATATATATATTATCAATGATCATTAATGAAAAAAGCTGAAAAATAAAAATTCCAAAAATAACAAATAAAATTAAAGATTTTACCTCCTCTATTGCTTTCTTGATGTGCCGATATATGAAAGCTCCGGTGGTCTTCTTGCCTTTTTTGCCCACCTCTACCTCACGTAGAAAAAATGTACCAATTGGGCATGATACAAGAATGTTAATCATGCTCCTATTCTTTCTATCTCTCCATCCATCGGAGAGGATCGTGCATCCATATCTATACCATTTCTCTCTCATAGGAAGAAGAGAGAGATCAATTTTCTTCTTCTCTTCATCAATTTTTCTTCTTCTTAAATCTGAATAAGAAGGCCCCGTCCATCCTTGACATGGGCCACCTCCGAGATTGCCTTCACAGTAGCCTTCCATTGCTTTGAATTCAAAAGATTAAAAGATAAATTTTCTAGGATTACCAATTTTGTGATCTCCGAATCCGCGATCTTTTGCTTCTCCTTGAGCCATGTGAGAGATGTCCTCGTATGCCCCGGAGCATCTCCTAATTCACCTTGCCTTTGATATGTAGAAGTTCTCACCGTTGGTGATTGTGAAACATTTGGTGTATTTGATGCTTGAAAATGTGATTGGGCATCTTGTGATGTTTCGGGGACATTTGAGTGGGTTGATGGTTGAGGAGGAGAAGCATTATACCCTCTTACATGTGAAGGGCCACTGGATGAAAGGCCAAAATGCTTACGTCTAATATCATTGGCAATGTGGTCCGGTATTTCTTTACATGCCGCCACTTGCCCGCCAACCTTTGTGAGGTGTTGTATGAGCCTTGTAGCTCCACTAGTGTACCTCTTTCCACAATATTTGCATATCCAATGGTGTGAATTGGACTTCTTGGTGTCCTTTTCAACACCAATGCAATGGAGAGTGAAAGCTTCATGTTTATCTTTCACCATTGCTATTGGACAATTAAGGGTTGCACATAAAGTAAAATGTGGTGTGTGTGAACTTGGAATGTTAAAAGAGATAAATGGAATGATCGGCAAGATTAGGGAGGACCCTAGGTAGACTTTAGAGAAGCTTAGGAGGGTAAAGAGGAGGTGTAGGACCACCTCAAATCAAGCAAAAGCACACAGTCGAAGCGCGGGAGCCAAAAAGCCGAGAGCCAGAAGGTTCGAATGAACCGTTTAACGCGTCAAAAGCCGCGTAAGCAAATTTTTTTAATTTTCGTACGAGTTCGTACGAGAACGTACGAGTACGTACGGTACGACTCGTACGTACGATTTTACTCGTACGCGTACGAGTACCAACTATGACATGCACACTGTAGAATTGTCTCAACACTTTAGAGATACCAACCGACTTGAAAAGAAGGTACAAAACTTAGAAGCATTTCTGCAGGATGAAGAAGAAAAGACCACAAGGCTGAAGGCTGAAAATAAGGACCTTTAATCAGCTAATAAGAAACTCTTGGCTGAAAATGCACTGCTAAAGCGGCAAAAGGATGCACTCAAATCAAAATTTAGTGCATTAAAAGCTTTGCTCACATCTTCTGACACGGAGGACCTCACCTCATCACCAGCAACAGGAGAAAAAGACCAAGAAGTTACTCCAAATGAAGAACGGCACCAAATGAAGAACAGCAGGACACTTCAACTTAACATTTTGGGCAGCTCATGATTTATTCACTCCACTTTCTCTCTAGAAATATTTGATGTAATCACTCCATTTATTCTCTTGTAACACCTCAATTATTCATTTTTCCCTTCTCTCCGAGACGAAGAGACACTAGTGGCGGGCAACCTGCAGAACAAATTTTTGAAGGACATGGTAAAGGATGGCACCAAGGGACCAAATATCAAACTGGGTGCCAAGACGTCCAAAATCTGGAGTTCGGCGCCAAGACGTCCAAAATCTGAAGTTGGGTGCCAAGACGTCCAAAATCTGGAGCTGGGCGCCAAGACATCCAAAATCTGGAGTTGGGCAAAAAGACGTCTAGATGGTAGAGTTTGGCGACTGCATGCCCAAGGCATGCCCAGACAAGCTTACCTTACAAGGCGGCCAAGTAGGGCCCTGCCACTCATCATTACACGACAAAGTCTGGTACTGGCGGAAGCCAAGGTGACAAATGAAACCGCCTAATTCATTAACTTCCCATTACTCCCATGTAACAGACTTACCTATTGTACCAGTTCCTCACCTCTCTCCTATAAAAAGGGGAAACCTCAAGAGAAGGGATATGATATATAGCGTATAGTGCACACTACAGGAGACTATAGCTGAGAGTGAGAGCAGGCTTAGAGCGCGTAGAGGCCTTATGTTGTTTGCTTATGCTACTTATGTGAGAATACTTGGAGTTTGAATTCTGTTGTTCCATTGCTTTGGTATGATTAGCTGTGGTATAATTAGCTAATGGCTTGTATTCTGATTGTGTTACATTTGGCTTTCTAGTTAGTTTGGTCTTCTGCAGGCACTTATGGAGAGTTTGCCGTTCCAGAATCAAAGAAGGCAGGCACTTATGCAGAGTTGGCCGTTCCCGATATATTGCAGGCATGTACGACTAGTTTCTCGACTCCGAATTGTAGTCACCTAATGATAAAGCGGCTACTATTATTCAAGGCATTTTTCCTCCTCAAGGATAATTTACATTTCACCGATGTGAAAATATGTGAACCCCTTCTTTGCTTCGTACAAGCAAAACCCTACCCATATCACAAAATTCTCCTGCAGACGCTCGCCGAACGTAAGAAAAGATATGGGAAGCAAGTAGGCAAAAGGGCTCTTATCTTCAAATTGGTGGGAGGTCACATTATGCTGTACATATATAGGTACTTTACAGCCCTCCATTCAAAAGACGTGTCGCGACCGACATCATCGAAACATCCACATGAAGCGCACCCTCGCAAGAAACGAAGAGCAAAGATTCAGAAAGATTCCCGAGAGCTTCTCGATACTCTTCGAATCGACCAGCAAGGATATGCTAGAACATCAAAAAAGGTACGCACATCAGCCAACACCCCCTTTCCGCCTATCAAACTAGTGCCTACTTCATCTGGAAAAGCTTCTCCTTCCGTTCAACCCCCTCCCCCACCTTCACAAACCCCACACACTTCAGACGCACCTACTGCACCCATTGCCCCACCTCATTCCACCCCCACTCCCCCTCCCGCTTCCACCATGTCTACTCCCATCACCATTGATCCACTCCAATTTCCATCATGTCCAATACCACCACCTTCCCCTCCAGAACCTGCACCACCCCACTCCCCATCCCCCCGGCCACCATCTCATCCCCCTTCGCGACTCCCACCAGCATTGGCATCTATTCCCCAAAATAATACACCCCTCCCACCTACGCAACCTCACACCTCTATTCAACCACCCCCGTTCGAAATACTACCTTTCTCCCACCATTCTGATTCTCTCCTTCCCGCCATAACCCCGCTACAGATTTACCTCCGCACCCATTTCTTGATGCATCTAGTGCAGAGCAACATCAGCTATCCACGAATGAGAGGTACAAAAAACATATCTGGCCCTTAGTTCCCGATCACTTACAGAATATGTGCCAGATGGATGTTGCCAAAAACAGATTTTTTGAGATTACTAACAAACTTATGAAAGACAGGCAAGCTTGTATGGATTTAAAGAATCGGCTACGCAATCATGCTCACATGTTGAGTGAAGAATGTCTTACAGTAAGCCTCGTCAAAAAGGAGATGTACATGCAGATTGTAGAATTGTCTAGACACTTCAGGGATGCCAACCGACTTGAAAAGAAGGTACAAAACTTAGAAGCATTTCTGCAGGATGAAGAAGAAAAGACCACAAGGCTGAAGGCTGAAAATAAGGACCTTAAATCTGCTAACAAGGAACTCTTGGCTGAAAATGCTCTGCTAAAGAGGTAAAAGGATGCACTCAAATCCAAATTTAGTGCATTAAAAGCTTTGCTCACATCTTCTGACACGGAGGACCTCACCCCACCACCAGCAACAGGAGAAAACGACCAGGAAGTTACTCCAAATGAAGACCAGCAGGACACTTCAGCTGAACATCGAAGGCGTGGGAAGGAGCCTGCATGTGACTAGTTTAATGGTCATTTGGACAGAGATCATTTTTTTTTTTTTTTTGCTGCCTAGTTTCCTAGTATTTTCTTTTATTGCTGCACAGTGTCATAGTTTTTATGTTGCACCAGTTGTATAACTCTTCATGTAACTTTATTTTGTACTGGCAGAACTCAGAATTATTTTTGACAGCTCATGATTTATTGACTCCACTTTCTCTCTGGAAATATTAGATGTAATCACTCCATTTATTCTCTTGTAACACCTCAATTATTCATTTTTTCCTTCTCTTCGAGACAGAGAGACACTAGTGGCGGGCAATCTGTAGAACAAATTTTTGAAGGACAGGGTAAAGGATGGCACCAAGGGACCAAATATCAAACTGGGCGCCAAGACGTCCAAAATCTGGAGTTGGGCGCAAAGACGTCCAAAATCTGGAGTTGGGCGCCAAGACGTCCAAAATCTGAAGTTGGGCGCCAAGACGTCCAAAATCTGGAGTTGGGCACCAAGACGTCCAGATGGTAGAGTTGGGCGACTGCATGCCCAAGGCATGCCCAGACAAGCTGACCTGACAAGGCGGCCAAGTAGAGCCCAGCCACTCATCATTACACGACAAAGTCTGGTACTCGCGGCGGCCAGGCTGACAAATGAAATCGCCTAATGCATTAACTTCCCATTACTCCCATGTAACAGACTTACCTATCGTACCGGTTCCTCACCTCTCTCCTATAAAAAGGGGAAACCTGAAGAGAAGGGATATGATATATAGCGTATAGTGCACACTACAGGAGACTATAGCTGAGAGTGAGAGCAGGCTTAGAGCGCGTAGAGACCTTATGCTGTTTGCTTATGCTACTTATGTGAGAATACTTGGAGTTTGAATTCTGTTGTTCCATTGCTTTGGTATGATTAGCTGTGGTATGATTAGCTAATGGCTAGTTAGTGTGGTCTTGTGCTCTATTCTGCTCCATGCTTGCTGCTGTTGTGACTCTTACTTCTAAGTGTAGTGTCTAGTGATGATATGGACGCTTGAGGATATGTATCTATTATGGTAATGTGCTTTAATGTGTTCATGTGTTTACATATGCTCCAGGAGTAGTGCATTTTGCATTCACTGCACCCACACACTTCACTTCACCACCTACAACGACTTACTATAGCCACCATCTTCACAACAGATAGTATGAAGAAAAAATAATTTTCACTTTTGCTGGAAGTTCTGCTACACAGACTGGTACAATATACGCCAGATATGATACCATGTTTTCGGGATTATAATGATAAGTATTCTAAGAGCTTCTGAATTATCTTCTTGTCATACCTTCCACATGAAACTGCATCAGTTATTAAACAAGGAAACTTCTACAAGCCTTAATTCTTCAAGTCCACAATGGTTTCCCCACATTCTTAATATCAGAACAGAATTTTAGAAATGTGTGTCTAACTTTGGACCTCCAGAAAATGATTAGGGATATTTTTCTGCTGCTACAGAGAACAAACAAGTTTTCAAAAGAGCTAGAACATCATTGTCAACTACATGCAACTTACAGCTCGACTTCTGGTTGACCATCCAGCACAAAATGGAGAGACCCCAACAGCAGGTATTCCCTCTGTAAAGAAAAATAAAATCTTTTAAACTACAAAATCTATGATCGAAGTAAAAAGTGGAAACAAAGGGCTTGAGAATCATCATACCAGATGCTAATGCTCGTACAATGATGTGATTCAGTCTAGTAACCTGTCAATCCATATCCCATAACAATTTGATTAAAAGTTTCACTGGGAATGCTTTTTTCTTTTTTAAGTAACCTGGCAATCCATATACCCATATATTTGATGGAAAGTTTCACTGAGAAGGGTAACTTTTCTAAAAGATAAAAAAATAAATAGATTTACCTTAAGAACTGAAATATGAAAAGTGCTTCAGAATGCTTTAAAACAAAACACGAGATCAGAAATTACAGAAATCCGCGTTGCAACAAAACCAGCCTTCCCTAATGCAGTTTCCAGACCTCCTTTGTGTACATTTGATCTACTGGCTTGGAAGTGTCCGAAGGAACCTGAAAAATATCAGTCTCTCATGAAATAAAGGATTTGAAAGGAGAACATGTATGTGCAAGCATTGCAATTTAAAGGCAATGAATTTCTCAATGAAGTGAGCCAAACTTTGTATATAAATGGACACTAGCCATTATAGTCCTAAACATGTGGATGCCATTGATGAGCAGACTTCGAAGGCAAGTTTACCTCGAAGTTTATGCGCTAAAAAACCTAAGAGGCATACAAGGATCACAAGTCTATTAGATATCATGACACAACTAGCTCAAAGAGTAGTCTTTGGAACGTGATTGTTGTATAAGAGGAAAGATTATTTCCTTTAGGTTATGAGGTATCGTAAGAGGACATTCACCATAAACCCACCAATAATCTTACGAATGTTGTCCATAGGTAGGTAGAAATGTTTTGTCCCTCCTAAAGAAATAACAAGCTTTTGACACTTGAATCCTTTTTGTCTCAGGAGCATTCTCTAGCATAGGAATCTGTCAACAATTATATGGAGGTTCTATTAGAAGTGTTAGAAGGGGTTTCGTTTATTGGAACTGAAATAAAATACGAGTTTTAAGTTTGCACATCATGAATGTTTTGCTGACTCTCAGCAATGCAAATCATATGCTTTCTTTCCCACATTGCTACTGTGAAATTTAGGATTTCAAAATTTCTAAGAGTTTCTAAAAAATGTGGTAATTGATTATGTTTTGTCCTCCCAAATAAGATAACAAGTGTTCAATGTGTTTCACATTCATAATATTATGAATGTTTTCTAATGGTGGCCAAGAATGTTTTGTCCCTCCATATAAGATAATGAGCCTTGAAAAAATCATTCGTTTTTGTCTCCTAATAATTCTCTAATATAGAAAATTGAAATATGTCAACTAGTACAAGGAAGTTCAAATAAAAGTGTTGGAGCTTACTCCTAAATTTTCACAAGGTTTTTTCATTTTTTAAGATATGTAAAATCACTTTTGAGTGTGCAGATAATAGTGATGAATGTTTTGTTTGGTAGTCACAACTGTTTTGTCATCGACTGCAGAGTGAATCTCCTTTCCCCCATTATTACTTCTAAATTTAGAGTTCAAATACTTCGAGTCTCTAGAAAGATATTTTTTGTCAGAATTTGTACCATATAATTTTCTAGTTAATTTCTAAAGCAAATTGCTTTGGTTGGCAATTTTTACAATCAAAATCTAGCTCTAGGCTATACCAGAGGTGCATGCTTGTTTTTCCGACTTTCATCTTCCCATCAGATTTACCTTAGCTTTTTTAAAAAGCTATAAAAATAACACTATATTTCACTCCTATCAATCAGCAAGTAGCACTTTTTGCAGAGCTTTTGGGGGTTTTTTATGTCTGTTTCATGTAGTCATCAGTCCACTTCACCATCTCACTCCTTGTGTCTATTATGTCTATATTCACTTTGTACAAGTATTCTGTTGCATGTTTTTGTTTCATTTAGGTTGCTGTTTTCTGAAGTTTGGAGTCAATACAAACTAATAATATCATTGTATTCCAACTCAATTCCCTCGTCTTCCAAATTGTTCGATAGTTCTCAAATTTTGAGCTCTCTACATACACCAATAGCTGTTTTTCCAACATTTGATACTGAAGCAAGACTCAAGTTATTCCTTTGTGATGAAAATGCTTCTTTGTTTGAGAAGACTCATAAATGGACAGAATGCATAAAAAAGATGTGCACATGATATAGTGAATGAAAGAAAACAAAACTCAATAAATATTGATGCCATTGCATACGAATTTGGTGAAAACACTTCCACTAATCTAGATACATATCCTAATCATCTTAAAAATAAAAAAATAAATGAAGGGAAATCTACCCTACGTGGATTGGCAATAGCATGGTGCGTGGAAGCTTATAAGAAAGTGAGTAAAGCCCTTTGTCACTTCTTTTATGTAGAGAACATTCCTCATCAAAAAGTTACGAATATGCATCTAAAAGAGATGATTTCAGCTCCTCATATGTGGATCCGTTGGAACCATTTCACTATTTGCTTTGGACAAACCTGAGCTCAATAATGAGGAAATTTGCTTTCGAAATGACATTACTCACTTTAAAATGTAGAATTGTCTTGAATGAATGGGGGCACACTCGACATTGCCTCATCATATAATTGACTGCATCAGTTTTCTTGAAGTTGATTCACACATTTAATCAGCATAAAGCTAGCATAATTACATGCATACTATACAATTCACAGTGTGTCGTGGAACTACGGTTCAGTTCCGATGTTCTTCGGTCCAGTGTCCTGCGATTTCGGTACTCCTGAGCCACTTCAATGGTTAGACGGTCTTGACTTTCACGATTCCTATCGGCTTTGGAGGACTCGACGTTTCGGCTCCTTGTTCCGATGATGAAGGGCAGTCCAATCCTCCCCAAGTGTTCGTTCCTCGTCTACAGTGGCAATAAATTCCAATTCACTCCAATGGAGCCTCGAGTTGTCCGTTGCAATAGCTGCACCCCTCCTTTATGCCAGTAACTTTCCTTCTCTGCCTACAATGCCTCTTTGAAAGACGAAAAAGATATTCCCGCATCTTCTCCTGTGTGAAAAAGACTCTTGCTGCGGCACGTCGAGCAAACATAGTACAGCATGGAGGTGTGGGGAAGCAAGATCTTGAAGTGCATCGGCAGGCAAGAAAGATCTTCTCACTATATAAGAACCTTGCAGGCAATATGAGAAAGAAGCAAAAGGAGAGACGCGCACTTATAGGAAGAAACACACACGCATACAGACACAGAGAGGAGCATCGCACTGTAGTGCATACAGCTTGAGCATCGGCAATGGGTAGTGCAGAGAATTGTGTGAGTAGATGTGGCATTGTCGTTCGAGGTTTCAAGACAATGTATTGGAGCAAGTCGTCGTGCAACACAAGGAGTTAGGAAGTATGGAAGTGGAAGACAAAAGAAAGAAGTGGAGCAAGTAGTGAAAGAGAGGGCCAAAGGTTGTGCGCTCGTGAAGAAGACACTCAGGGAGATGCATGGAAGGGAGTCGCAATGGATTGCACGCACAAAGTCCCAATGCATCCTCCGAAACTGCATAGTGATGGGAATGGGCGAGATGGTTGATGCTTCGAAGGATCTATGTCACTGGTGATCGTTGAGACAACCAAGCGTCATGAAGGCGACAACGTTCATCTCCTATTTTCCAGAACCTTCTACCCCTATTTCCCCAGGGAGTTCAAGTCCATATCCACTGCAAATCGAAGATTTCAAGCTAGAAGAACCTTCCACGTCAGCGGTGTCATTTTCTGCCTCTTGAGTAAGGATGCAAGATTCGTGTGAAGCTCCTCGAAAAATAAGGAGATTAACGCAGACTGGTGCTTGTAGTACCCCTGAGGCGAGGATAGTGAAAATCATATGGGTCTTTACATTTAAGCGGGGTTTCATCTTTGTTATTCTCTATAACGTACAAGGTATAACTGAAGAGATAGGTGGCAAGGGTGTAACTGAAGAGATAGGCGAGGATAGTGAAAATCATGTGTCTTTACATTTAAGCGGGGTTTCATCTTTGTTATTCTTTGTAACCTCTTTGTGTACAAGGTGTAACTAAAAAGATAGGTGGCAAGGCAACTTGAGAGAAGTATGTTATTCTACGCTCTGTTCCTGTATTCAATGCTCCAAACCATAATACATTAGCTTATTCCATCTCTAGTCTACTTTCTTGTGTATATTTGAACGAGTTCCATCTCTTTTTGAAGATTGTGGACTTAAGTGTATCCTTTAGGCAACAAGGGCACAAAGTAGATACGTTAGCAAGCTTTCGTCTCTATTTTGATTTCCACGGCATAATCATTTCTTGCGAATACTTAGTTTCTCCACGATCAAAATCTACCAACCTCTAGCCGAGTACAGAAAAACCACAAGAGCCAACCGTTCCTCATATGCTTCACACATACTCAGATTATAACAGCATAATCTGATTTTGTACTTCATCATCTTCTTGTCTATTCTTCCATCTAGTGAGCGCACCATCATATGGTTGAGTAGTACTCCCATTTTGTAATTCGGCCATCTACATTAGTGAGTAAGCAATTTTCTTACGTTACATATTCTTGTCTCAAGTATCTTTCTATCTCTCACTTATAATCTTGTGTAATTAAGTGTGTATGCTCAAAGGTTGTTAGTATTGGAAGATCCTGGGGCCCCAAATTGAGCCAAGTTGACATACACACTTAGTTAAGATGAGTGAGTATAGAATTGAGATTGAGGACAAGTTAGAAGGAACGTCAAATTATCCTATGTGGAGTTTCATGATGATGAATTTGTTAGTGACAAAGAATTTATGAAGTATCGTCAATGGAACCTTATTAAGACCAAGACGAGAAGGCGAAGAGGAGGATACATCAACTTCAAGAGGAACTGATGTTACAATCACAGCTCATCAAGAACCAACTGAAGAAGAGGTAACCACTTCTACATCAAGAGTCACAAGTAGATCCTTAGTTAGAGTTCCTCCTACTGAAGAACAAGCAAGATGGGATGCTAGAGATGCTTTAGCTCTCTCATTCATAACAACGAGTGTCAAAAAGCATATTCTACCACAAATCAAATCTTGCAAAAG
>CM035444.1:99521055-99608555 GCA_020310875.1 Ceratopteris richardii | reverse complement strand
TTCTAGCTGACTCATATGGCCATGACTATTAATGATGAATTAAGCCTTCGTTTGTGAGAGTAACACGTCGACTACAGCATACCCTCTCTGTAATATAAGGAATCGGCTATTTCACCTTAATGCTTTTGTTCAACAAAAACACAGAGAAACTGAGACATGTGCCCTCTACAAAGAAAGAGAGAGAGAAAGAGAGAGAGAGAGAGAGAGAAAGAGAAAGAGAGAAAACTATATCTCCATCTCTGCGATTATCTTGTTGCACCATCAATCTCCATCTCTTCCGACAAATTGCAAATGAAGGCACATTGAAGCCACTCCATCTCTCATCACAAACGAGGAGGGATAGAAAATATAGAGAAAGCATGTGCCATCTTTGAGAGAGAGAGAGAGAGAGGGTGCGAGAGATAGGAGGAAGGGGAAATGCTTCTATTGCACACTTCTATCAAGCTAGAAAGCCAAATATCCTCCAACTTGCGTACTTGTGCAGCATACTGTAGCTTCAGTTCTCTCACAAAGAGAGAGAGAGAGAGAGAGAAAGAAAGAAAGAAGAAAGAAAGTTTTTTTACGTCTATGACAGGCCAAAGTTGGCCTATGAGACAAAACATAAGATACATGAGGCAGATGTCATCCGGCTGTCACAAAAGTAAAACAAGATCATAAAAAGCTAATACAATCTAGTCTCAAACATGTGCGGTAAAATACTACGGCTGATGGAGCCCTATCTTTGGGGGTATATGCATGTTTATATGTTGACGGCAATACAATCATGAAGATGCATCTGTCTACTAGCTCCATCCAATGGTAATGGAGGGGTGGAAGATGTGATACATAGGTGGAGCCGGTGCTAGAGCTTCTTGTATGAAAGCTATAGGATCTTCTCTCATCAAGGCTACTAGCTCCACAGTCGCCTCGCGATGTCGGGCTCGAATCTCCTCTATCTGGCCATGGTATAGCCTCACTCCTCTGAGCGCTGTGACTCGTGGTCGTCATCTAGCTCGACTCACCTTAGCCTACTCCTCAGCCTACTTTAGCGTCACTCCTCGCTGGAATCAGGTGGGGAGGAGACTCTAGACCTCTGGAAAAAATCAGTGAGTTGTAGCTCTCTCCTCTCCACCTGTGTAGCTGTGTATGTCAGTGGTAAGAGTGCATCTCTATGCCTCTAAATCTCTATCAAGAAACATCCTAACTGTCTCTAATAGAGAGAGAGAGAGAGAGCACACCTCTCCATGAAACAATAGCACATGCCTCCTCTGATTATACACATAGCTATCTAGTATCGAGCGCCACCGATTTCCATTCGAGATAGAGATAAGAGAGTGTGTGTTTTCATTATATATCTCTACAGCAAAAGAGATAAGCAGCCTATGCCCGATTTTTTCAAAGAGATCGAAAAAATAGCACAAAAATCGAGGCGGCTAGAGATTGACCAAAGCATCCGTGTTGGACCTGTAGTTTTGTGACATCATCACTGATGTCAATGACATCCTTTGCGGTTTTTGAACTAATCTTTCTTCTTGATCACGTATGAAGCAAGTTCTTTAAGTCTTAAGCACAACATGTATGGTACGCCTTTCTTTCAAACATATAGCTCATTAATCCAATATTTTGGACTATTCATATAGAAGACAAAACAATTTTTTTTTAACCCTATTCCCTTTGATAAAGGAACAAGACATTTAGAGATCCATTTCAATTATTGCAAACACATATTTGTAGTGGCCAAAGTTAATATCTCCTATGTTCACTTGATATTTGATCAACCTCTCTCTCCATAAGAACCTCATTTTTTTTTGGCACATCTCTTGGTAACCCTTGCCTACTATTTGTATTCTTTGTATCTTCTTTGTATTCTCCAAGGGGTTATCCCTGATCTTTGGCACACTATTTGGCATCTTCTTTGTATTCTCCAAGGGGTTATCCCTGATCTTTGGCACACTCTTTGGCACTAAGTGCCCCATCCCAATTTGTAACTCAAAGTAATATAAGTAGAACTTTGTGTGTGTGCGCTTTGGGAGGCTATTCTGAGCCCCCAAAAGGTGTCTCTAAGTGCATATTGCGGTAGTCTAGGCCCCCCCCCCTCCTCCCCAAATTTTGGTGTCGATTCTTTGCAAGTGTGTGACTCAATTTTGAAGTTCTATTTGCTTCAACATCTACAATGTCTACCATTTCAAACACGAAGTCTTCGAGTATGTTATACTTCCCATCATTCATTCGTATTTTCATGCGGATGAAAGATTGAATGGCACTAACGTGTCTTAAGCCTTGCCTTTCTGCTTCTTCCATAACCTCACCATTAGGCCCCAAGATCCCATGACCAAGATCATTGCCACTTTTGAAGATTATCAAAGCAAACTCACGTTGTGTTGCAGACATGTATCAAGTGAAGATATGGCTATTAGGCTTCTAAACAAGCTTCCTAAGTCATATGAGACTTTTGTAACAACACTTTACAATCAAGGTCAAGTGTTAACCTGGAAGGAAGTGTGAATACTCTTGCTCCTCCACGTTTCAACATCATAAGAAGCATCCATGAGAGCTAAGGGTCCTTCAACAAGGCTAAGAACTCTAGTAATCACTCTAGCAATGCTCCTAAGCAAGGCTCTAGTAACTTCTTCGAGAAGTTTACATGCAATTATTGTCGGAAATCAGGGCATGTTGAGAAGTTCTGTTATAAAAAAGAAGAACAATTTTAAAACTTCTACTTCCAAGAATCAAGCTAAGTCCTCTACGAATAGGTCTCATTGTTCAAGTGAAGATCACAGGAATGGATATTTGATAGTTGTGCAACCTCCCACATGTGCAAGGACCGTGAGTTATTTCAGGAGCTAGAAGACCACAAAGCAGAAGTATACTTAGGAAATAACAAAAATCTTCCAATTGAAGGAAAAGGCAAAGTACAAATTATGAATCACAAAAGAGAATGCAAAGCCTTATCCAACATACTTTTTATACCAAGCCTTTGCATGAATCTCCTCTCTACTAAAGCAATTACCGATCATCACAAACAAGTTCTCTTTGACAACACATCAATAAAAGTGATTGATCCTAGCACTAAGAACATCATAGCCCAAAGCGTCGAGGATAAAGGCTTCTACAAGCTTTCCTTCTTTCTCACTACGGAATCAATTTCCACCCTTTGGCATCCATGTTATGGACACACATCTTCTTTGTATTCTCCAAGGGGTTATCCCTGATCTTTGGCACACTCTTTGGCACTAAGTGCCCCAGCCCAATTTGTAACTCAAAGTAATATAAGTAGAACTTTGTGTGTGTGCGCTTTGGGAGGCTATTCTGAGCCCCCAAAAGGTGTCTCTAAGTGCATATTGCGGTAGTCTAGGCCCCCCCCCTCCTCCCCAAATTTTGGTGTCGATTCTTTGCAAGTGTGTGACTCAATTTTGAAGTTCTATTTGCTTCAACATCTACAATGTCTACCATTTCAAACACGAAGTCTTCGAGTATGTTATACTTCCCATCATTCATTCGTATTTTCATGCGGATGAAAGATTGAATGGCACTAACGTGTCTTAAGCCTTGCCTTTCTGCTTCTTCCATAACCTCACCATTAGGCCCCAAGATCCCATGACCAAGATCATTGCCACTTTTGAAGATTATCAAAGCAAACTCACGTTGTGTTGCAGACATGTATCAAGTGAAGATATGGCTATTAGGCTTCTAAACAAGCTTCCTAAGTCATATGAGACTTTTGTAACAACACTTTACAATCAAGGTCAAGTGTTAACCTGGAAGGAAGTGTGAATACTCTTGCTCCTCCACGTTTCAACATCATAAGAAGCATCCATGAGAGCTAAGGGTCCTTCAACAAGGCTAAGAACTCTAGTAATCACTCTAGCAATGCTCCTAAGCAAGGCTCTAGTAACTTCTTCGAGAAGTTTACATGCAATTATTGTCGGAAATCAGGGCATGTTGAGAAGTTCTGTTATAAAAAAGAAGAACAATTTTAAAACTTCTACTTCCAAGAATCAAGCTAAGTCCTCTACGAATAGGTCTCATTGTTCAAGTGAAGATCACAGGAATGGATATTTGATAGTTGTGCAACCTCCCACATGTGCAAGGACCGTGAGTTATTTCAGGAGCTAGAAGACCACAAAGCAGAAGTATACTTAGGAAATAACAAAAATCTTCCAATTGAAGGAAAAGGCAAAGTACAAATTATGAATCACAAAAGAGAATGCAAAGCCTTATCCAACATACTTTTTATACCAAGCCTTTGCATGAATCTCCTCTCTACTAAAGCAATTACCGATCATCACAAACAAGTTCTCTTTGACAACACATCAATAAAAGTGATTGATCCTAGCACTAAGAACATCATAGCCCAAAGCGTCGAGGATAAAGGCTTCTACAAGCTTTCCTTCTTTCTCACTACGGAATCAATTTCCACCCTTTGGCATCCATGTTATGGACACACATCTTCTTTGTATTCTCCAAGGGGTTATCCCTGATCTTTGGCACACTCTTTGGCACTAAGTGCCCCAGCCCAATTTGTAACTCAAAGTAATATAAGTAGAACTTTGTGTGTGTGCGCTTTGGGAGGCTATTCTGAGCCCCCAAAAGGTGTCTCTAAGTGCATATTGCGGTAGTCTAGGCCCCCCCCCTCCTCCCCAAATTTTGGTGTCGATTCTTTGCAAGTGTGTGACTCAATTTTGAAGTTCTATTTGCTTCAACATCTACAATGTCTACCATTTCAAACACGAAGTCTTCGAGTATGTTATACTTCCCATCATTCATTCGTATTTTCATGCGGATGAAAGATTGAATGGCACTAACGTGTCTTAAGCCTTGCCTTTCTGCTTCTTCCATAACCTCACCATTAGGCCCCAAGATCCCATGACCAAGATCATTGCCACTTTTGAAGATTATCAAAGCAAACTCACGTTGTGTTGCAGACATGTATCAAGTGAAGATATGGCTATTAGGCTTCTAAACAAGCTTCCTAAGTCATATGAGACTTTTGTAACAACACTTTACAATCAAGGTCAAGTGTTAACCTGGAAGGAAGTGTGAATACTCTTGCTCCTCCACGTTTCAACATCATAAGAAGCATCCATGAGAGCTAAGGGTCCTTCAACAAGGCTAAGAACTCTAGTAATCACTCTAGCAATGCTCCTAAGCAAGGCTCTAGTAACTTCTTCGAGAAGTTTACATGCAATTATTGTCGGAAATCAAGGCATGTTGAGAAGTTCTGTTATAAAAAAGAAGAACAATTTTAAAACTTCTACTTCCAAGAATCAAGCTAAGTCCTCTACGAATAGGTCTCATTGTTCAAGTGAAGATCACAGGAATGGATATTTGATAGTTGTGCAACCTCCCACATGTGCAAGGACCGTGAGTTATTTCAGGAGCTAGAAGACCACAAAGCAGAAGTATACTTAGGAAATAACAAAAATCTTCCAATTGAAGGAAAAGGCAAAGTACAAATTATGAATCACAAAAGAGAATGCAAAGCCTTATCCAACATACTTTTTATACCAAGCCTTTGCATGAATCTCCTCTCTACTAAAGCAATTACCGATCATCACAAACAAGTTCTCTTTGACAACACATAAGTGATTGACCCTAGCACTAAGAACATCATAGCCCAAAGCGTCGAGGATAAAGGCTTCTACAAGCTTTCCTTCTTTCTCACTACGGAATCAATTTCCACCCTTTGGCATCCATGTTATGGACACACATCCTACTTAACCAAGATCTCAACATCTCAATTGGTTAAGGGATTACCCGAGATTGGACCAGTACAAGATATCTGCCAAGCTTCCACTCAAGGCAAGCAACATTGGGCTCTTGCTCCGAAAGAGGCTTCCAACCCAACAAGGAATCCTCTAGCCCTAGTCCAAAATAGATCTCTATGGACCAATGAATATCCAATCACTTAGTGGATCACTCTACTTCTTTCTCTTACTAGATGATCATACAAGATTCATATATGTCTATTTCCTCAAGTCTAAGGCAGATACATTTTCTAAGTTCAGATAATGAGTCTATGAAGTTTAGAACGAGGCATCTAGTTCATTACAGACCATTATATCCGATGGACGTGGTGAATTCATCAAGCATGACTTTGACAACTTCGTGAAACAAAAAGACATCAAGAGGCAAGTCACTCAACCTCACACCCCATCCCAAAATGAAGTATTAAAAAACAAACCCGTAGCATCATTGAAATAGCACACACTATGCTTCACAACAAAGCTTTATCATTCAATTTTTGGGTCCAAGCTTTACATACCGCAGATCACATCATCAATAGAGATTTCACAAGCACACTACATAACAAGACTCCATTTGAACCTTACTATGGATACAAACCCAATGTCAACTACTTTTGAGTGTTTGGAAGTGAAGCATTCATACATGTGCCAAAAGAAGATAGACATAAGTTTGCATCTAATTCAAAGAAGCATTTATTCATTGGCCGTAGTGCACACTCTAAGGCATACAAACTATACGATCTTGAGAACCACTCCATCACCATTTCAAAAGATGTCATTTTTGATGAAGCTTCAAAGTACTTAACTAAAGATCCACGTTCAAGTTTGAGTCCAGCCATCTACACTTCAAATAGATCTTCAAGAAAAGATATATGTTGAATAGCTTGAAGGTTTCAAGGTCAAAGGAAAGGAAGATCATGTATATAAACTTCACAAAGCACCTTATGAACTTAAGCAAGTTCGTAGAGCCTCGTATGAAAAGATCCACAAGTTTTTCAAAGGGAAAGGATTTCAATCTATGTTAACTTATACATATACAGAAAGAGTCCTTAGTTGCAATAATCAACCTTTATGTAGATGACTTGATTTTGACAAGATACGATGAATGTATTCAATTCATCATCATACAACTTCACTGGAAAACTCAATGGCAGATTTTGGTATAGTTCACTATTTCTTAGGCATGGAAGCGTGGCAAATAAAAGAAAGCATATTTCTCTCCAAGAAGAGTACTCCTTTGATCTTCTTTTTCATCTTCTTTCCACGTATAAAGTGGATCCAAAGTGACATGGGGACGCGTCCCCGGGTCCTAGGGATGTCGAGACGTCGTCCCCGATCACACTGAAGTAGGGACGCCAAAAGGGGATGGGAACGTCCTAGTTACAATATGCATAAGAAGCAAACGTCCTGGGGATGGAACGCGGTGACAAGACAAAACGAGGAGAGAAGCCAATCGGTTCACGTTTTGGAAGGAAAAAAAATTTGAAGTTTGAATTCGAATTTAGCCTCTGATTTTTTAAATTTAGGCATTTGCGCTTGTTTAGGGAGTTCTAAACTTCTCGAATGTTCTTTTGGGCCCATACACAAGCATAAATACCCCTCACTTCAGTTCTTCAAGCCACAAGCTCACTTAGAACCTTCATTGCTATCATCTTGTGTGTGTGAAGGCTTGAACAATTGAGCTATCTTCACCCTTGCATATTCAAGGGCTGAGCTCTATCTTTTGAACCCTCTTTTCACCCCTCTCTTTCTTGCTCCTCTCCTTATAGCATTCTCTTCTCTTATGGCTTCTTCATCGCGAACAAGTGGGTCAAACACCAAGAGGAAGCATGCTACAAGCAAATGGACATGGTGGAAAGAGGTGGAATCTCTCGTATCTGCCGGAGAAGGTGGTGGTGCAAGACCGTGGAATTGCAAGCTATGTGGTTACAAGAGAACCGGCGGAGCAAACAAGGTGCATGCACACTTACTTCATGAATGTGGACATGAAGTAAGATTTTGTTCCGCAATCACTTCGGAGAAGAAGCAAGAATCACTCAACAAACTTGCTATTAGTGATGCTCAAGCTCATGCTCATCGTGCTTCACAAGCTCCTATCAACCCGGCATCGTTTATGAGGTCTTCTATGCCATCCTCTTCAAGAGCATCTATCTTCATCGGCTCCTGTTCGTGCTCCTACTCCTATTCCTACTCCTACTTCCACTCCTCATCCTACTCCTAGTTCCTCTACACCATCGGGAATGCCCTATGTATGTCCATCACATCAACAAACACTCCATGAGAATTGGAATCCCGTATTAAAGGAGGATGTGGGCATTGCAGTGGCACGTTTTTTTACTATGACCACATAGCTTTCAATGTGACTCGATAAGAATTGAATCTACATTCTATTTCAATATTTGGTGATTTATTGTTCAAACTTCAAAGTTCACTTGACACTCCCATAATCCATTACTTATAAATCTTCTTTGTTTAACTTTTTTCATATATCACCATATTTCAAAGATATGGTAAAGCAGATTGGTGAATATGGAGCATACTATGTGCCTCCATCTTTCGAGAGCTTGCGCACCACATTATTGGAGGAAGAGAAAAAGTTTGTTGAAGCCGCATGCAAGACCATTAAAAAATCATGGGAAAGAAATGAAGTATCATTGCTTGTGGATGAATGGAGTGATGTCCAACGACGCTCTATCCATGGAGTGGTGGCTTATTCTCGTGGGGAGATGTACTTCATCTCATCACATGATGCATCCGACACAAGAAAGCAAGCTAATGTACTTACTTCAGAGTGGGTAAGTGCTATAGAGATTGTGGGGCCATCAAATGTGGTTTGCATTGTGGCATGTGGGGAGCCTGCAAATAGAACTGCAGGCGCGATTATTGAAAATTTGTACCCTCACATCATTGTTTTCTTTTACATTGCTCATTGTTTAAATAATATTCTCAAGGACATTGAGAATTTGGATTGGATTTTGCCTGTAATCAATGAGGTAAATTCATTGGTTAGCTTCATCAACAACCATACTCGTGTGAAGAATGAGTTTAGCAAGAGATCGACTCTTGCTTTGCTCAAGTACTCAGACACAAGGTTTACATATAACTTTACCATGTTACACAGAGTAGTGAAATGGAGTGGTGACTTGAGAGGCCTTTTATTGAGTGATGAATTCGCGAGGATGTCAGAGGCTTCTACTTTGACAAGAAGGCAATTTAGAAGATTAGCTGATCATGTAGCATGGTGGAGAAACATTTCTCACATCCTGGAAATTGTTCATCCACTTGTGCACTTATTAAAAATTGTGGATTCCATGGAGCCATGCATTGGTAAAGTGTATGAAGCAATGGATCACACAATTGAAGCACTAAAAACATTGGTGAAAGACAATGACAAGTATGAAAAAATTTAAGCTATGTGTGTTAGCAGATGGGATGCATACTACTCCCCACTTCATGCAGAAGCATACATGTTGGATCCAGAATTCCAAGATAAAATGCGATATGCGGATCCAAAGGTGGCTAATGAATGGAGGATCATATTAGAGAGATTTGTCCCAAATAGTGCAGCTAGACAACTTATCAGAGATCAGCTGTCCAAATATAGAACAGGGAAAGATGCTTGATATGCATGTGCCGATGCCCAAGAGGATAGGCTACGTGTTGATGCTTCCCTATGGTGGGAGGATTTTGGTTTTGATGGTCCAGAGCTTCAACAATTGGCCATTCCGATACTTAATTAGGCTTGCACAAGTTGCCTTGAGCAACTATGGAGTGTGTATGGACATGTAGCCTCTAAGAAGAGGAACAGGCTTGGTGCGCAGCGTGCTAGTGATCTTGTGTTTCTTAGTGCAAATTTGTGGATGCTCGACGGGCGCAATACATGGAGGCAGATCTTTTCAAAGAATGGGAGGTGGAACACGGATCTAACCAAGTGGCAAATGAAGAACATGAAGATGCAACAACCACTAATTGTGCTACAGAAAATGAGTATGTCACTATAACTCCCCACTTGGATTCTCCATAGTCATTACATTTATGTTGTAGTCTTTTACATTTGTCATTTATGTTCCCATCATATGTAGTCTTTTTGACGATCGATCGTATGATCATTGATGTAAGATCTTTTTATTCTTATGATGTAACATCTTTTTGATATGATGATGATGCTGTAGGATCTTTTTTTTTGACATGATGAAATACATGACACTTATCACTTATAAGTTCCCACTCTTCAAGTAACTCTAAATGTTCAAGACAACAAGTATCAATGACTCAACATGCTTCCTATATGTCCATTGTTTACACTTAAAAAACACCTTTTTTCTATGTGTTTCTTCTTATTGGTCATTTCATATGTTGAAGAATTATTTGTACATGACTTTCATATGATTATTTTGAAAAATTCAGCATTTTTTTAGTTTGCCGTCCCAGGGACGTGCTCCATCCCAAGGACACCACCGTTTCCTAGACCCGTCCCCATCCCCTAGTGACTTTGAGTGGATCAGTGTCTCTCAATATCTACACCACTGGATCCAAACATCAAGCTCACATTAGACTCATCATCACTTGTGGATGTGCATGCTTATCAACGGCTAGTTTGATCTTTACTTCACCTAGCCGACACTAGACCAGATATTGCCTATGCAGTTTGCATACTAAGTCAGCTTGCACATCAGCCTCGTGAGACATTCAGATGCTTCTCAAAGACTACTTCAATACCTTTCCCTCACCCAACATCATGGTCTTTGGTACAAAGGGGGAATTGACATGATGATCTTTGATATAGAGGGAGCATTGATCTTGCAAGGTATTCAGATTCACATTGAACCGGTGATCTTGATTCCCAATACATATTCTTGCTTGGCTCAATACCTATCTCTTGGGCAAGTATGAAACAGCCTATAGTTTCTCTCTAATATCGACCGAGGCCGAGTACCTAGCATCTAGCTTTGTAGCATATAAAGTTGTATGGCTTCGATATTTAATATCTCATATTGGTATTTTGCAAGATACTCCTTCATGCATTCGTATCGACACTGAGTCAACCTTGGCCACCGCCAAAAATCTAGTGTTCCATGCTTGGACCAAGCACATCGAGATTTAGTACCATTTCATCCGCAAGGTGGTAAGGTTCATAAGGTTCAGTATGCATTCGGTTCGATGGAAGAACCTTACCTCGAGGTAAGGATCGTAAGGTTCATCCATGTATTAAATATTATATATACATATATGATATGTATGTATGTATGTGTGTATATGTGTGTGTGTGTGTGTGTGTGTGTGTGTGTGTGTGTGTGTATATATATATATATATATATATATATATATATATATATATATATATATATATATATATATATATATATATATATATATATATATATAATACAAACACAATTAGATTTCTAAACTCTAATTTCTACACCATATACCATAAGTTATAACTTATAACCATCAACAATTTAACATCACCATCTTTTAAACTTTATGAATAATATTGCCATCCACTTCAAACATTACTTCCAAAAATTAAAGTTATAACAATAATCACAAACTCAGGAAACAAAGCAATGAGCATAGCATCCATATAACATGTATTAAGTATGAACCAAAATGTATGTGAATAATACATGAAGCATGAAATGTCTCAAGTCAACCATAAATCCTCATACAAAAACATAATGAAGAACGGACATCTATGATGCCTCAATCGGTCGTCCAGTGTCCAACTCCACATAATGACTAATCTATATAGTATATACTATAGACTCTAGATAATGGGATCAATCATGCTCCTCATCATCCATCCCCTCCGAAGAAGACAATGATGATGACCCTGATGGAATGTCTCCAATGACAGTGAAATTCCCATCCTCATCGTACTTTAGCTCCACAATCGGAGTGAAATCAATGCTATGTGGTGTTATGCCGATATCATCTGCCTCAGGAAGTGGATCTCCTCGTCGTCGTGGGTGCATTTTGCACCTCCTGCTATACACTGGTGCTAGAGCTACACTCGTAGATGCAATGTCCATCCGAGGCTGAATATCCAATCGACGAGCACGTGCACGTGTCACTCTGCAATCAATACTCTCTAGCTCCTCGTGAAGCATGCAATAGATATCCTCCTCCTCGTCTCGAACAACTGTCATCTCGTTCTCTGTCTCCATCGAACTCTGAAAGATGGTAGGAGATACTTGTACATTACATAAATGATAAAAAAGAAATTTGAATTACAATATTAAACTTAAAAGAATGAAGGACATAAACTCAAGTATATATAAGAATACTTGTTTTGGTCTATCAGTTTTTGTTTTGAGATCATGCACCAATCTCAAGTTCGCCTTACTAAAGACCAACCTCTCTAACAATTGTAGAGTCAACCTATTCCTAAGCTTTGTATGAATGAGAGAATAGGCGCTCCAATTGCGTTCACATGCACTAGAGGAAGCATCCTACACAGATTATAATTTATGAGTCATGACTCATGACATCCATAAGCATTTTCAAAAAAAGGAATTGAAACTATTATGAATCAATGTTCAATTATCAATACAAAAAAAATACCTGTGATCTCGTAGAGCATGTGGAGCCATTGATGGGTGACCATGGCCATAATGTAGCCACCACTCCAATGGCTCTGCAATCACCTCTTTGCGCATAGATGTACTATGTGCATATGCAATGCCCACATTCCCCATATAGTCTCTGAAATCTCTATCAAAGAGAAGCTGATCGTCAAGGGACATGATGCGTTACATGTACTCATCCTTCATGTGTCGTAGTTGGCATTCTTCCCATAAAGCCGGACTCTTGAAATATGGATACAAGAATGCCGAAAATCCATGTATGGATCTAGATAGGAAATACCAACGATAGTCCACTAGTCGTAGAATATCAGATTTTCTACAAAGTAAAATCAATGTCAAATCTGAATTTTTATAGAAATATATTGAAAAAAAGAAACATACATAAATTTCAAAATTCAAACACATAACTCTCCTGTGAAAGTTCCCTTCCTCGCATGATAACATGTCTCGTCTGCATATAGAAATGGTAGACAAGTCCAAGTGTAGAACCCTCTTTGTCCACTATACAAAGCAAGATATAAATGGGCTTCAAAGCAAGCACAAGAGAATCTATTTTGCCTTTCAAAAGCTCTCATCCAATACTTTCTTTTGCACATAATATGCAAGCTCTATTTGAGAGTGTGGTACGTTTGTCCATCTGCAATTTATGATGGTCACACGCAATGCATCTATGACTTTTTGAAGTCCACATAACACCAAATATATGTAACCGAATCTAGTATCTATAGGCCGAATCATCTCCACGGTGCTATGAGAACCGTATACGGATAATGCCAAATGATTTTTACGTATAAAATTCACGATGCGTTTGGCATCATTCACAATGGGCTCTATCCATGGTAGTTTCCCAATGTCCTCTAATAGGAGATCTACACAGTGTGTAGCACAGGGTGTCCAAACTATTTTGGGGAACTCACGTTCAATCATTTCCCCCATTCTCTTACAGTTTGATGCATTATCTGTGATAACTTGTACCACATTTTCAGCTCCAACCTCAAGAATGGCAGATTTGATATGCTGAAAGATAAACTCACCCATAATGTGAACCCCTACTCTACTAGCATCCACAGCACGCAGGAAATAGGTAATAGGTACCTAGGCAAGATCACACCAAGATGTTTATAATATGGCGTCGACGTGTGTCACTCCACCCATCAGAAATGATGGAACATCCGTACATGATCCAGCCTGTTTTAATATGCTCTAACCGTACCTCAATGCCATCCTTTTCCTCATCTAATATGGTAGTACGCAATCGCTTGTAGTCAATTCCATACCAATCATCGCATGGATCAACCTTAGTCATGGCTTTCACCATGACTCTCCATGTCTCAATATGTACCACATTGAATGCAAGATTGCATTCAATAACATATCTCGCAATTTGTATCTCTGCAGCCTTTTGTCTCTGTTTTTGTATGGCCAAGGATATAAATGAGGCACTAAGTCCTTGCCTAGAAAGTTGTGTAGGAGTGGAGGAGTCCTCTTCCATAGTGTCGGCTCTTTTGAGCTATCTCCGGAGGAACTTCATCACATGCAGAAATGCCCATTCCTCTTAAAGTAGACACATGACGTATAAGTCGTGTAGTCGTGGTAGAGAAATTTTTCGTGCAATATTTGCGCGTCCACTTACGAGTGCCAGAGCCTGAAGTACTTTGAGCATTAGCCAATGAGTGGTTAATGGTATGATTAGTTATGATAATTGCTTCCTTCCAAAAGATGGAGAGGGCATCAACAGCATAAACACAACTAGTATAGTTCATAAGCTCATGGCCAAAGAAACAATAAGATGTTTATTGAAGCCTCACATGGGATGGACCAAACTTATTGGAAGAAATTTCAAGCAATGATCTGTTTAGGCCTCCCCAATCTTGAAGGGACATAGCACTCTCTCACTTCTCCTCTCACAAGTGCAAGTTCTTTCATTAGGATCAAAATTGATCATCTCATTCTCATAAATATTGAAATGAAGTTAAAGGGCAAATTATGTAAATAGGCCAAGGAAACTATTTAAGAAAGACTCCCTTAACTTTTTAAGAAAAGACACAAATGAACGGATCCACCTTGAAGATATTGACATTAGGTTGATGCGTTGCTGCAACGTCAGAATCCTAGTAAAAAGTAGGATTTCTAAACAAAACAAGTTCATACTTCTTTCCACCTCCCTACCGATAAAGGGAACAAGATGCATAAAGAAAGGAAACAGCTTAGAAACTATCTTGGATTTGCAGAAGGAAACGGATATCGAATTCCGGCGCAACAAAAAATGGAGGTTTCAATGGGGAAGTATGGCATAGAACCTAAGTTACAGGACATCTAGCATCCGCTGATAGCAAACATAGAGGTGATGCTATTATGGAAGATAATCCACCTCCATATATGGACCAATGTGGGGGCTTCCAGAAATGAGATTGACGTGCTAAACTTTCCATCTACTAATGAATTCACTGAACTCAATTTCCCATTCAGACGACATAAGGATTACAAACACGGTAGACAAATTCATTGACACTGAAATAATCATCATACTCTGTTGAAATTAAAAGCAATCAGTATTTAGGCTTTTCGATGATTCAGGGGGTTAAGAGAGAAAGAGGAGGAAAGTTTGCCCCGTGCGCTATGATGAATTTCTGTCTTTATGTTCTTTGCTTGGGAAATAGGGAGAGAGCATTACCTGCCCCATGTACTATGATGAATCTCTCTGTATCGACATTCTTTCCTTGTAAATCGAGAGGTTCAGGCGGATTTGGGGCTTCAATGTCTCTACTCCAGTCCATGCTGACTGGCAAGCTACAGTTGAGACTCATCGATTGCCTTAATTGCCTGCAGGTTATGGAGAGCTTCTCTTCATCTACGCACTCAAGCTCATGCTTTCGAGTGATTGCAGCTCCACCTGAAAACACACAGACATACATTTCATCACAGAATGGAGATGAGGTATCAATGGGTCATTTTCATGATCCGTGACGGCAGGTGATCAACGCGCTAACCCAGCTTCACGATGCAGCGGATTGAGTGATCCTGCGCGCCTTCCATTTTCCAGTTACTGCCACTGCGAGCTGCTCAAGTCTCTATAATTCTATTCTCCCAGCTTAACGAACAGTCGGGAAAAAAAAAACAAACGGGCAAAAAGCAGAAAATACAAATGGGCTATTTTACAGGAGTCAAAAGCAAAAATGAGGAGATTGGTTTTGAGATGCCTCAATGAGCATTGCCTTTGCCATCCACGATGATAGAGATCAATGAAATCGTTCGAAGGCCAACATATCTCTGATGAAATCTAGTTTTCTCATCTCAATATAAGGACTCTAAGGGTTGTGATTTTCAAATTAATGAATTGAGATTAAAAATCCACTTTAAACTATATCATGAGGAACCAACGTGTGAAATAGTCCAATACCAAAAGAGATGAAAATGATAACAACAACGAATGGACTTCATTCAAAAAAAATATCGAAAAATCTTCTTATACTTTTGATTACGAGATCACCCACATAGGGACAATAATACAAGAATATGTAACTGATACAAGAAGTCCCACAACTCGGAACTGATAGGTATGGATAACTATACTAGAGATGATACAGGAGATCCCACAATCGGGGATTGTAGGTATGAAGCAAGATATCTGGGTTATAATAACTCCCTTCAGGGAGATGAACTAGATACAAGAAATAACTTGGCAGATTCTCATACTATGAGATTACAACAAGGCAAAGCAGGATGTCCAAGATACTAAATTAGATAGCACTAGAATAAAGAATAAGACTAGAACTCAACCTGGAACTTGGAGAGTGCTTACTTGGAGTTCACGACTCCTTGAGCTCACTCTTTGAGCTCCCAAGACTAGCATCAGAAAGAATGAGGATGTATCTGGCCAAGCCCTCCTTATATAGGTGTGCAGGGGTGGTGCTCAATAGTAGTTACAAATTAATGATGTCATCAATGATGTCATCAATGATATCATCAATGATGTCAACAATCCAACACACGACCTTTGGTTATTAGAATCAAGTAAGTAGACAGTCGATCTTAGGGTTTTTTCATGTTTCAATTGTGATGGAAATTAGTTTCTCTAAATTCTTAACCAATCATGAGATATAGAAAGTGACATGGAATCTAAGGTTTGGGATGGTTTTCTTTGTGTCCATGACATCACCCCCCCCTCAAGCAACGAGTTCCATGAGGAGCAGTTAAGTGACTATGAGATCCTCTAGGACTTGAATCTTCTTAGTTCTTGGTCTTTGTAGAGTTCTTCATATGTGGTACTGGAACATGATGGTGACGGATATCCATGATGAAATTGGAAAGGGTTTGTAGTATATCTAGATGCAGAATCAATAGCATGATTCTCATGATGGGATTTATTCATCTTACGACTTTGATGATGATTCCTTTGATATGGGATGGTGATTTTGGAAGTCCTAGTTCGAGCTTATTTCTTCTTCCTAGGACATTTGAATACCATATGATCATGATCTCCACAATAAAGGCATAGTCCATTGTCTTCTCGATGTTCTCTCTCCTTTGGTGTAAGTCGCTTGACCTTGATGTTATCTAACTGCATGGATTCTAGTTGAGATCCTTCCAACATATGTTGTTGAGGAACTGAGGTAGACTTGTATTTTTCATCTTGAACAAAAATCATCTTCTCTTGCTTTCTCTCAAAAAACCTATTATCAAACTAAATTGCTTGATTGATGAATGGATTCAAAGTATTTACCTTCGGCATGGTTAACATGAGGTCCTTGACATCATCATGTAAGCCTCATTGAAATTGGTTGATAAGATAATTATCATGCCATGTGAGGTCACAAATGATTTGTCTGAATTCTGGTGCATAGATAGAAGCAAACTTATTTCCTTGATGAAGCTTCATTAACTTTGTTTCGATAACATGTGAACACATGATACCCCAAAGAAGACATGAACTCTCGAGCTAAGGCCTTGTAATCATACTAAATATCCATATCCTTCTCAAGGTTAGGTGCAAACCATGAAGACCAGGACCAATAATAGAGTTCCTATGAGTCTTACTTGGGATCCATCATCTAGGTACCTGTTTGGTTGCATTCTTATGAATAGCTTCACGTGCAGTGGAAATCCTCGAAACTTTAATCGTGTCCTATCAAATTTCTCAAGCATGCTCACCTTTGGACTTTTCTTCATACTACTTGCCATGGATGTACTTGAAGAAGAATGATTTACTATGACTTGCAAGTCTTGGATTTGTCTTTGAAGCTCTTTGATTACATCTTGAATATTTTGTTGTTGGACTCTTTCTTTTTTTTCTCGTATCTTTTGGACTTGTTGAATAACCTTTAGAGTAGAAAGGACTTCTTCACAAATAATATCGATGGTGCTTGGTCTTGATGAAGGTGGTCTTGCCAAAATGTCAGGAGAGCACTAGATTGTGCCCTCTCACTAGACTAGACAAGATTTCATAATTATACTTTTGATTACAAGATCACCCACATAGGGAAAATAATACAAGAATATGTGACTGATGCAAGAAGTCTCCACAACCCGGGACTGTAGGTATGAAGCAAGATATCTAGGTTACAAGAACTCCCATTAGTGAAAAAAATAGATAACTCGACCTCATACGACAAGATTACAATAGGACAAAGGAAGGATGTCCAAGATACTAAACTAGACGGAATTAGAACAAAAAAGAACAGTAGAACTCGAACTGGAACTTGGAGAGTACTTACTTGGAGATCACAACTTCTTGAGCTCCCAGAACTGGCATCAACAAGACTGAGGATGTATGTGGCCAAGCCCTCCTTGTAGGTGCTCAAGGGCAATGTTCAATGATAGTTACAAATTGAGGATGTCATCAATGATATCAACAATCTAAAAAATAACCTCTGGTTATTAGAATCAAGTAAGTAGACAATCAATCTTAGGGTTTTTACACATTTCAAATGCGATGAAAACATTAGTTTCTCTAAATTCTGAACCAATCATGAGAAATTTATAAAGTCACATGGAATCTAAGATTCAAGATGGTTTTCTTCATGTCCATGACATCTCTTGCCCCATGAATCCTACTCGTATATATTTATTGATTGTGATTATGGTGTCTCAAAAAAAAAATTAAGTAGATGGTCCTTATACAAGAACTTTGATACAAATAATTTCTTCGATTGTTTTATAGATAACATGCTAGTCACTTGCATTGTTTAGAGAAGGATTTATGTTGTATAGAGGTAAGGTTTATGTTGTATAAAGAAGTAGTACAACAACAATAAGCATATCTATTCCTCGTGTATGTCTTCTTATTATAACTCACTAATCTCTATCTTTCGTTGAAAGTGACACGTGTAGTGTCCGTCTCTCAACAAGTCTCACTTCAACACGTGCAAAACATATGTTAAAAATTTCACCATTCTATTATCTTTTGTTGAAAGTGACACGTGTGGTGTCCATTTCTCTCAATAAGTCTCACTTCAACATGTGAAAAAAAAATTAACATTCTATCTGATGTAATATGATTCGTTGTCAAGGTTCCTTTAAAATCTTTAAAAATATATACGATATCAACATTTAAGTTGTTAACACAAAGATGTGACTAACATGTTATGATGGTTTTTGGTAATTATGTGAACCGTTTTGATTGGATACGTCTAACATACATAAATTTTCGTCACTACATTTCCTCACTAGAATTCATCTAAAGATGTTCAACATTATATTATCATTTGGTTTTCACTGCAGAATAATCGGTATTTTTATGACATATATTTCGAGAGTTTTTGTTGAAGAGCATATCAAAATATGTGACAAAGTAAAAACATCAGAATTTCGAGCATCAAGATACTCATCTAAGCATGTGTCGGTAATCCGTGCTCTCATTGATAGAAGCATTGGTATAGACATCGATACATACGCCAATGTTCTTCTTTAAAAGAATAAATTAAAACAGAAAGAGAGATAATTTCCATGTGCTCATCGATATACATGTTCATATAATGGTCTATATATATGTCAAATTCATAAGAAAGAAGTTACGCAAGAGAACACAGGAGCACTAACAAAGAAGATAACAGATATAGTAGAATTTGAAAAAAGTTACTACTAATAGCAAATACAAAGATGATAACATTCTCCACCTGTGCACTCTCAAGGTAGAGCTTAAATGGTGATCTAGACAATGTTAGATAGAGAGTTACAAGGTAGAAGTATGTTGGCTAAATTCAATGTCTGAGGTAGTGCGGAGGTCATGTATATATAGGCTAATGGAAAGATGTGGCCTTTCCATGGATGGCTATCCATGGGCGGTAGAATGTGAGTAGCCACTATCTGTGTCATCTCTATGCATAGCTTAGGTTGGTTCAATCGAATCCCTTTCCTTACAATACCTTACATGGTCCAATTTGACCTTCATCCAACATGTGAATTGGGATTCCCATCAATAGGGTAATGCATGCTTGGTTTCTCCTCATAATGGTGTCCTTACAAATAGTACATACAATCATGAGGAGTAAACATTGGTCATATACTAACACCCCCCCTCAATGTGTACCGAATGATAAATTAAGTAGGTCTAGGTCCTATGTCCATTTGTTGAAGATGAATATTGAGCTTCTCTTTTCCAAGTGCTTTAGTGAATATGTCAACACAATTTGCCTCTATTGGGCAATATTCATTTTCAATTAGCTCATGAATATAATGGTATTGTACTTCTATATGCTTGGTGTGAGCATGAAATACTAGGTTCTTTGCAATGGACGTACAACTTTGATTATCATATTTAAGTATAATCTGCATTTGTGAAATGATAAATGAAATTTAACATATCCTATTGGATCCTCTCTCTTACACTCTACAAATCAAATAACACAACATAAGGCCTCATGCGTATTTGTCCTACTTCTTTACACATGTTGGAAGATGTTTAATAGCTACGGATTATATTCAATAAATAAAATAATTAAGTAACAAAAAAACTTGCTTATATATTTGATTAAAATGTATAAATTATATTTACAAAACTCATGATGAAAGATGTCCATTCCACCCCTTCCTAAATCTGATGCCTCAATACCCACCAAATGTGTAGATGTCACCTTTCTCTACTGTTGATAGCATTCGAGATCTTTTGTCTGGTGTTCTAGTTGCTCCCACTCCTCCTCGGTAATATATGAGGGCTTTGGAAGCCCTTCTCAACCAATTTTCCTTATTGAATCACATTGATGTTTGAGAGTCTCAATAAAATCCTTTTAATTCATTTACAAGAAATTGGCACTAATCCTATCATTGGATAATACTCTTGATAGATGCACTCCATAATATAGTTCATTTTATCTTTATCTTGCTCCTTCCAATGAAGGAGAGTGTGATTGTTTTGACGCACTTCTATGAGTGACTGTATGTGTTGGCATATAATGGTACCAACCATATCCTATCCATATGCATGAATCCATCATCAACACATGTATATACTTTGGAGTTTCTTCTGATGGAATATTGTCCAGGTTGGCGTGTGTTACATCTCTTCACATAGGTATGTGCATCCATATGAAAGTGGGCCACCAATTGAGAATAGAATGGTCGTAATTACTTGGTCAGGCCCGAAGTGTCCACCTCCAACACTGCTATGTGCAGTTTCTAAGATTGTCAAATAGCCTAATTCGTGAACACGGAGTCTTAAGTAACCATCGTTGTGCCTTCGATACAGGTTGTCTCCTACTAAGGCGTAGTCCTCAACCTCTTGCTCCATGCTTCATTTTCTTGCTAGACTAGCTTCACTGGGTAGTTTCTCAATCTCATAAATTCTACTAATGGAGCAGTCCATTATGGAATTAACAACACATGATAAAGAATAGCATACTTCAGTGTGGGTCTTTTGTGGCACACTAGACAATTCTTAATCTTCTCATATATTTCTTTGTCCATACTAGGCCAATACACTCCTAAATGTTTTAGATTCTTCAATGTTCGTTGTTTAGAATAGTGATTTCTTAGCAATCTTTCATGGGCTTGTTGCAACCAACTGCTATGTTCATCCTCCTCAACACAACAAGCTAATATAGACTCTGTATCTTGTTTGTACATACTTCCTAACAATATTTGATATTTTTGTGATTATATAATTTCATCTTTGCTTGTTTTCAAATTCTCATTCGGGTCCAACGGCTAGGATGGATACTAACTTATTTGCCCATTTAGGAACAACTTCTGGATTGAACAGATAAGCATCAGAAAATTCATCAGATACTCCTTACCGCGACTCTCCTGAAGCGATGGGAGAAAGGTGATCCACCCTGAGGTGGGTTCTACCTTTCCTAACAACCGCTTGAAAGTCGTACTCCGTTAGTAAGAGGAATCATCTTGCTAAGCATCTTATATTGCAAGGTTTATTGACCAAATATAATAAAGCTTGATGATCTGTGAATATGTTGTCCAGTAGATAGTGTCTAAACTTCTTCACGGTGTATACCATGCCTAAGCCTTCTCTTTCAGTTGTTGTATAGTTTCGATCAACCAAATTTAGCTGTCTACTAGCATATGCTACAGGCAAATCTAGATTTCCTTCACCTGTGGGTTGTGCTAGCACACATATTATTGCATAATTGGATGCATCTACATGAACATGGAATAGTTTATTCCAATGAGGAGTGGTTAGTATTGGTATTGTGTGCACAAACGTCTCTTCATCTCATTGAAGGAATTTTTTTGTCGTTCCACTAAAAATTTGTCAATAGAGCGTAAAGAGGTTTTGCTATGATCGCATACATGTGGATAAACCTGTGGTAATATCCATAATGACCCATAAAGGCTTGTACCTCTTCAACATTCATTGGCCTTGGCAACTCCGCTATCTATTGATATTCCATTCTTAGAAACAATATGACCAAAGATTTATCCTGATGTACCATGAACACACATTTTTGTAGGTTTAGAAAAACTTGATATTCTGTACACGTGTTGAAGATCTGTCTCAACTCTGGGATGTGGTGTCTTCTTTCTTGGGAATGAGCACATAAATCATCCACATATACTTCTAAGCAATTTCGAAAGATCTCTTTGAAGACATGACACATATGTTGGAGTTAGATGTCTGTGTAAACACGTGAATAGCACAAGGAAGAAGAAGAAGCTTGGAGCACAACACACATATTGAATCTATTACCACTAGAATGTACAAAGATTAGTAGCCCATTAGGGCAATAGGTGTATATACAAGGTGGGGGGAAAACCTCCTAAAGAGGGAAAAAAGTGCCCTGGCGGTCCTAAAGTGTTCACACACATCACTACCTAAATATATCAACAAATCCCCTCTGGGAGTGATGCAGTGAACAAGGAGCTGGCACTCATGTATAAGGAAGTGCCAAGCTATGTGGAATCAATCCACAGAAGGAAGTAAGCCTAAAGCTTTGTGAAAAGCTTCAAACTTCTCACTAGGCAGAGCCTTCATAAAAAGGTCTCCAATGTTCTCCTACATGGGCACATATGTCAATCTAATCTCCCCAAGAGAGAATATCTCCCTGACATAATCATAATGCACCTCAATGTGCTTAGTGCGAGCATGGAACACGGGGTTCCTAGCAACTACCAATGCACTTTGACTGTCAGTGAAGATGGTGGTGGCAATAGACTGACCAACACCCAAATCAACAATAAGGCATCTGAGCCACACACACTCAATAGTCACTGTGAAAGCTTCCCTATACTCAGCCTCAAAACTGGAAGTGGCCACAATGTAGAGAATGAGTTCTACTATGCGCAACAAAAACATGTAGTGAACCCTTGTATGTCTAGAACTTGGACAAAAAGCTGTACCTTAGATGGCTTACTACTCTCAACACAAAAGTGTCCACACAAGTATGCTAAATCATTGAGCTTCACTCTCGGACTGATAACTCCTTGAATATATATTCTTTGAGGAAGATATTTGAGACATAGAAAATAAACACAAATAGATTTTCAATAAGCTAAAAATCAAGTAATGTGGATGACTTTTGGTCAGGAAAATCAACTGACCAAAATAGACCACCTACACACACAAGTATACTAAAAAATTGGACTTCACTCTCTGACAGATATCTCATAGAATATAAATCCTTTGAATGAAATATTTGGGAAGAGAGAGTGCATGCAAAGAGATTTCCGACAAGCTAAAAACCAAGTAATTTTGATATGTTTTGGTTGAGAAACTTAACCGATCAAAATAGACTACCTGTCTACACATGTATGCTAAAAAACTGAACTTCACTCTTTGACTGATATCTCACAGAATATATATGCTTTGAAGGAGATATTTGAGAATGAGAAAGCGCACAAGATAAGCTTTTCAAAGGGTGTTTAAAGACAAGAAATGGTTACATATACACTGAGATATGAGCTTCACAACAGAGCTGTGTACAAAATGATGTGCGATTGGAAGGAGTCTATGGGAAGACAAAATGACAAAATGACCAGATCCGACTATTGGGAGCTCTTGCCTCTTTCTCTTCTATTTAGAACTTGCTCCCACTCCACTTTTATAACCAATGAGCATGTGAAGAATTTTGTGCCTCCTTCTTAACTCACCACTTCCATTTGATTGCCCACTACATGCCTGTTACTACAAGGCAAATATTGTATCTTTTACTCATCATAAATTTTGACTAGACTTTTTTTATTTCCTTTTTTTCTTTTCTCGTCTTTTCCTTTATCTTTATATTTGGTAAATTATCCAAACATAGCTCATGTGAAAATGAGCTTGTACATTTATCTTCAACACACAATAGGCTGCGTCTTGCTCAACCAAGATATACATGAGCTACCAAGCATGAAGCAAAAAACATTGATGGACACATGAGTGTCATAGCAACTAGCTCAATCACTGTTAGAAAAAGTATGCAAATCTGGTGATAGTGACCTTGACACCTAGGTAATGCATAAACTTGCTCATCTGTGAGACACCAAACTGAATATATGGCCAAGTAATGCATAAGTAAATCAAGAATCCAACAGCCCCCTGATAGAGAACATCATCAAATGCATCTCCAACATCATGAAGACTCAAATGTAAACCTGTCTCCACATGAGTGGCAATAGGCTTACAGTCATCAAGGCCAAAACAAGTGCAATTATGTGTCAATATATTTCATTTGACACAAAGCCATTCCACCATCAACTTGCATAAATTGAATGCCCAAATAGTGATACAAATGCCCCAAATGAGATATCTCAAATGAGGCATGCAAATCAGCCTTAAAATCAACAATATACTATCATGAGGACTAATAAGCAGCATGTCATCAACATACACCACAATGATCACAAGCACATCTTTAATATGCTTAACATATAAGGTACTTTCAGTTGGACTATTCTCAAAACCATGTGTAATCAGATAGGCATGTATCTTATCATACCAAGCACGTGGTGCTTGCTTTAAACCATATAATTCCTTCTTTAACCTGCACACCTGGTTTTCATGCCGTTTCTGCACAAAGCCACGGTGATGAAAAACATACACTTCTTCATGTAAGTCACCATTCAGAAATGTTGTTTTAATGTCCAACTGATGTACATTCCAACCAAGATGAGCTACAAGTGCACATATGCTATGGACAATAGTCATTCGACAAGTAGGAGCAAAGGTCTCATCAAAATAAATGCCTCTTTTGTGAGCATAACCCTTTGCAACAAGCCTAGCCTTATACTTGTCAACTGTTCCATTAGGTTTACACTTCAGCTTGTATACCCACTTAGTGCCAATGGCCTTCTTGCCAGGAGGCAAGTCACATAAAGTCTAGGTACCATTTTTCATGATAGCATCATATTCAGATTGCATTGCAACAATCCAATGTTCATAATGTTTTACTTCATTAAACGAAACAGGCTCAGTCTCATCAGAGAGACTAGATGCAACCATAGCATAGCAATCTGATGTAAAAGAGGCACTATGAGAGCTTGAATGAGTATGATATGATAGAGGTGCATCTAATTTGTTGTCATATAAAGTTTGCACCAGCCATTTTGGCATAATTTTTGCCTCCTCAATATGAGCTTTCTCATCAACAAGTGCATCATGTAAATCTGCATCAGAATTGGAATGATCTGCATCATCACATGAAACTTGTAAAGGCTAAGAAAATGCCTCATTAGGACCAACACTAAACTGTCCGCCTATAAAAAGAGGCAACAAAGTATCATACATGTCTTTGGAGCTAACAGATGTCTCCTTCGTACATTAAAGAAAAGGCTGAATAGCATCTTCCACAAAAACAACATCACGGATAATCAAAATGTGTTTAGTCTATGGACAATACAGACAATATCCTTTGCTTTCAGAATTGTACCCAACAAAAATACATTTTACTGCTTTATCATCCAATTTTCTGCGATGTTGTTCATGCACCAATGCATATGCTAGACAACCAAAAACACGCGGATGAGCAACAAATGGCTTGCGACCATGCCAAACCTCATATGGAGTGATAGACTCTAGTGCTTTAGTGTGACACCTGTTAAGTACATATGCTGCACACATGACAGCCTCAAGCCAAAAACTATGTGGTAAAGCTTGACTCTTGACCATACACCTCGCCATCTCCATGAGTGACCTGTTCTTTTGTTCAGCAACTCCATTGTGTTGATTGTGAAGAGAGATGGTGGATGCAATCCAAAGATGAGTAGGTGCCGCTACAACCAGCTTCACACCAGCCAACTGAGACTTCAGAGTTGATTAGTAGACCCTTTGAGCTTCCTAAATCCACCAAAATATCAGCCAAGTACTTTGGAACATGTATCCCAAAAGTTTAAGTCAAGACCGACAAGTTGCGAAATGACTAGCTCCCAAAACTTGCTATTTTTGGACATACACCTGCTGGAAAAAATGAACAGTGCTCTCAACCTGGAAGGAATTAGAAAAATTCCTTTTGGGCATAGCAAATAGACTTAGCAAGCTTCCTATTCCAAGTTAAAACACTTCAAATGATGGACTGAGCACTGAGAACAAGTTTCATCAAGTTCTGGAACATTCCCACAATTCTCGGGGCTCTGCAGAGATAGACCAGTAAGCAGTAAAATGCAGATATCTCCAAAAGTATAAATCCAATGACCTTGAAAATTTATAGGTAGAAACTAGACAGTGAGAGCTATCCAACGCACTTTAAAACACTGAAAAAGGTTCAGTAAAACTCGAGATATGACCTTCTGAAGTTACTGCTCTGAGTGAGTATAGCAGAGAACAAAACAGAGAGGTAGATGATAATAAATGTATAGATTCACATATGATTACAACCACATTGGCAATGAATCTTTGCACAATGGGAGTAGAATGATAGAGCTATGGAGTAAGCTCTTCAATCTCTACAAAATGACATGAAGTGGTCACGTACAAGGCTTGCTAATCGCCTCTTCCTTCTTGCTCCTTTTATAGCTATTCTTGGAGGGAGTTTTGAATTCGAATTCGAATGGCTCCACCTAAAAGTGATCCCCAAAGTTAGGAGAGATTCCCTCAGCTCAAAAATTCGTGATTTTGGTAGTTGGAGCCACGAATTTGCTTTTACATCATGGATGAGGTAAGCCATCCTTTTCCCTTTTTCTTTTTCCATTTACAAGAGATAAAATGTACTCTTTTACAAGAGGTGTTCACATGACTACTCATGTGACTTACAAATGAGGATAATATCAAGCATATCAAGCATGTAGGCTTGGGCAAAATGCACCAACAGCTCCCCCTCAAGCCTAACATGCTTGGCCTCCAAATAAGTCTTCAATTGTCCTTGATTTCCTGCAAACCAATCATCAACTTGAATCTACTTAATTTCGTACCATCAAGAGCTTTCGTCAACATGTCTGCACATTGCATATCTGTAGAGACGTAGGATAGTTGAATATCCTTGCTCATTAGCTTCTCCCTTACATAATGGTAGTGGACTTCAATATGCTTGGTTCTAGCATGGTATACCGGATTAGCTGCTAGATGTAGTGAGCTTGTGTTGTCACCAAAAATGTGAGGTGTTGAAGAATGAAGTCCAAGATCTGTGTACAAAGATTTTAACCACATGATTTCTTGAGTTGCATTAGCCAAACCTCTATATTCAGCTTCAGTAGAAGATAATGCCACGGTTGGTTGCTTCTTCGATGACCAAGAAATGATTTTTGAACCTGCAAATGATATATACCCTGATGTGCTTCTTCTATCATCTTTAGATCCGGCCCAATCTGCATCTGAGTAGACCTTTAGCTCAATATCTGAAGTATATGAATAGAACAAACCTTCATTCATGGTCCCCTTTAGATACTTGAGGACTCGCTTGGCCGCTTCCATATGTGGTCTTCTCGGCTTATGCATAAACTGACTCAATATGCTAACACTATAGCATATATCCACCCTTGTGAGTGTTGCATAGTTCAAACTTCCAACCAAGCTTTGATAGCTTGTGATGTCTTCAATTGGCTCTCCTTCATAAGCACTAAGCTTATGATTTTGCTCCATAGGTGTACCTGCACACTTGGTATTTTCCATCTTGAACTTGACGAGCATGTCATGGACATACTTCCTTTGTGTGATGTATATACCTGAATCTGTGTAGATCAACTCCAATCCAAGAAAATAAGTGAGTGGTCCGAGGTCACTTATTTTGAACTCCTCCTTCATTTGACTCTTTACCTGTTTGATTCCTTCAAGATCATTGCCTGTGATAATAATATCATCAACATACACACATAAATAGATCACTTCAGATCCATTCCTCTTTATGAACAAAGAGGTATCCGCCTTGCTAGCTTTGAATCCTTGGTCCTGCAAATAAGTAACCAATCTGAAATTCCAAGCTCTTGGAGCTTGCTTCAATCCATACAAAGCTTTCTTTAGTTTGCATACATAGTTAGGATGATGTGCATCCTCATATCCAGGAGGTTGTGCCATATACACTTCCTCAGAAATCCATCCATTCAAGAAAGCATTCTTTACATCAAGTTGATAAAGATTCCAATTTCTAGATGCAGCAAGACTTATGAGAACCCTAATTGTAGGCATTTTTGCAACAGGAGAGAAAGTCTCCTCATAATCAATACCATGGGTTTGAGCAAACCCTTTAGCAACTAACCTTGCTTTGTGTCTATTTATACTTCCATCTGGATTCCTCTTGATTTTGTATATCCATCGAGATCCGATTATCTTCATAGATGGCTTGTTAGGTACAAGCTCCCAAGTGTCATTCTCCTTCAAGGCTTCCATTTCTTCATCCATTGCATCTCTCCAAGCTTTCTTGCTTTGTGCTTCTTCGAATGTGGTAGGTTCTTCATTGGTTGAATCCTTTGCAATGTAGATTGAGTGCTTGGTGACCAAAGAAGTATCATAACCAAACCTCTCTGGTTTCTTCTTCTCCCTCGAAGACCTTCTAAGTGGTTGATGTGAGCTCTCGGGTCCATATGTAGCATCCTGCATCTTTGCTTTACCTTTGTTCTTCCATAGCTTTAGTCTTTCCAAGTCTTCTAGGTCAATCTCCGAATCACTTTCTTCAATCTGCTTTGGCTCCTTCGGTTGAAGTGAGGGAAAGTCTTCATCCAAGTCATACGACAGCTTCACTTTCCTGTCATCATCAAACCATGATTTGTTTTCATCAAAAATTACATCTCTACTCACAGAAAATCCTTTATTGGTTGGATTGTACAATCTATATCCTTTTTGGTTTTGATCATAACCAATGAATACACACTTCTCTGCCTTGGGATCCAATTTCCCTCTTACTTGAGAAGGAATGTGAGCATAGGCTAAGCATCCAAAGATTTTACAATGCTCTAGACTAGGTCTTCTTCCATTCCACACTTCATATGGAGTGGTTCCATCTAGTGACTTAGATGGAAGTCTATTTATGAGATATGTGGCTGTCGACACAGCCTCTACCCATAGGTAGTTCGGCAATCCCTTTTCGTTGAGCATGGACCTTGCAGCTTCGACGATAGCTCTATTCCTCCTCTCTGCTACACCATTGAGTTCAGGTGTATACCTTGTAGTGACTTCCCTTTTAATGCCTCTTTCATGCAAGAAGGCATCAAATTCAGAAGAGAAGTATTCTCCTCCACCATCTGATCTGAGTCTTTTCAAAGTCCCACCTGTTTGGTTTTCAACAAGAGCAATATACTTCTTAAAGCAATTAAACACTTCATCCTTGTGCTTCATGAAAAACAGAATGGTCCACCTGCTACAATCATCTATGAAAGACACATAATATCTTGAGCCTGATATAGATGGCTCCTTACTTGGACCCCACACATCCGTGTGCACTAGATCCAAAGGATTTTGATACATATATCCTTTCTTATTGAAAGGTTGTCTATGAGCCTTGCCGAGTTGACAAGCTTCACACTTATAAATCATGTGTTGCCTTGTGATATTAGGCAAACCAAGTACACTTTGGTCCCTGCAAATCTGTTTGAGTGTCCTCTCACCAATGTGAGCAAGCCTTTTGTGCCATATCTCCAACTCTGTTAGAGTTTGAGATCCATAGCTAAACAAAGCTATGTTCTTTGTATCTTCCACTTCAAAAGTGAAAAGCCTTCCTGTCTTTTCTCCTTTGGCAATCCTTCGAAAGCCTTGCCTTGGGTCTTCAACATATGCTCCAAATCGATTGAATCTAACCTGCAATCCTTTTTCAACAATCTGTCCAACACTTATTAAATTTTTGGTAATTGTAGGGACATACAAGACTTTGCTTAAGAGGTTCATATTCCCATCTGATGTCTTCACATTACCTATCTTCTCCACTGAGTGCTTTGTGTCATCTCCTGTCTGCACTTCATGCTTGTTATGAGGATCTTCCAAATCAGAAAGTAAAGCCACATTTCCTGCTACATGGTTCGAGCATCCCGAATCAATGTAAAATATGTGATCATCATCCTTACCCTTCTTCGTTGATAGATTCATAATCAATAATGAATCTTCTTGACTTTGGTCCTCTGCATAGTTATTGTAATCTCTTCTTCCTCTATGGCCACTTTGATAGTTGTTGTTGTTGTTGTAATTGTTGTTGTAGTAGTTGTTGTTGTAGCCTCCATTGTACCTACCTCTATTTGATCCATAGCCACCTCTATTGAATCCTCTTCCTCTTGAGTTCCTTGGATTCCTGAAACATTCTTCAGTAGTATGGTTAGATAAGCCACATATGTTGCAAGGTTGAGATGATTGGAATCTCCCCTTGCCTTGCTTTCCACCTCTGCCTCTTCCTCTAGCTCTTCCTCTACCTGCAAAGTTTGCTTGGAAAGAGCTTCCTTCATCTTCATTCTTCCTATTCTTTGACTTGTCCTTGACCTTAGCTTTATCAGAATATAAGGCAGAAGTTTGATTACCTCTTGAGGACTCACCACCTTTGCTAATCTTTGCTTCATGAGTGAAGAGTTGGCCCATGAGTGTGTTGAGGTCGGGTACATGCATATCCATGTATAAATCCATGGCTGTTGTGAATGACTCCCACTTGTCGTCTGCTTTGATTCCATTCATGATTTGTCTTATGATTTGCTCCTCTTCAATTACCTCTCCAATGCTTCCAAGTTGGTCGGAAATCTCCTTCATCTTTGTGACATAATCAGTCACATTTTGCTTCGGGCTTTTCTTCATTGTTGTGAACTCCATCCACAATTGGTTCTTCCTTGCTCGAGTGTTGGAAGAGAAGAAAGAAGCAAGTGCATTCCAGGTTTCTCTTGATGTCTTGCATCCCTTGACATGAGGTAAAAGAAAATCAGAGATTGAGTTTAGAATATAGGACCTTGCAAGTGCATCCTTCGAACACCAATTCGAAAGTCCTTCCACTTCTTCATGTGATGGTTGCCCTTTGTTCCTCATGGTTGGCATTGCTTCATCTCCGGATATGAATCCATATAGATTCCTTCCTTGAAGGTAAGCCTCCATCCTTAGAGACCATGCCGGGTAGTTGTTTCGATCCAATTTGTCAATTGTTGATGGAAATCCATCTCCCATGTTGCTTGACTATGCTCTGATACCACTGTGAAGAGAGATGGTGGATGCAATCCAAAGATGAGTAGGTGCCGCTACAAGCAGCTTCACACCAGCCAACTGAGACTTCAGAGTTGATTAGTAGACCCTTTGAGCTTCCTAAATCCACCAAAATATCAGCCAAGTACTTTGGAACATGTATCCCAAAAGTTTAAGTCAAGACCGACAAGTTGCGAAATGACTAGCTCCCAAAACTTGCTATTTTTAGACATACACCTGCTAGAAAAAATGAACAGTGCTCTCAACCTGGAAGGAATTAGAAAAATTCCTTTTGGGCATAGCAAATAGACTTAGCAAGCTTCCTATTCCAAGTTAAAACACTTCAAATGATGGACTGAGCACTGAGAACAAGTTTCATCAAGTTCTGGAACATTCCCACAATTCTCGGGGCTCTGCAGAGATAGACCAGTAAGCAGTAAAATGCAGATATCTCCAAAAGTATAAATCCAATGACCTTGAAAATTTATAGGTAGAAACTAGACAGTGAGAGCTATCCAACGCACTTTAAAACACTGAAAAAGGTTCAGTAAAACTCGAGATATGACCTTCTGAAGTTACTGCTCTGAGTGAGTATAGCAGAGAACAAAACAGAGAGGTAGATGATAATAAATGTATAGATTCACATATGATTACAACCACATTGGCAATGAATCTTTGCACAATGGGAGTAGAATGATAGAGCTATGGAGTAAGCTCTTCAATCTCTACAAAATGACATGAAGTGGTCACGTACAAGGCTTGCTAATCGCCTCTTCCTTCTTGCTCCTTTTATAGCTATTCTTGGAGGGAGTTTTGAATTCGAATTCGAATGGCTCCACCTAAAAGTGATCCCCAAAGTTAGGAGAGATTCCCTCAGCTCAAAAATTCGTGATTTTGGTAGTTGGAGCCACGAATTTGCTTTTACATCATGGATGAGGTAAGCCATCCTTTTCCCTTTTTCTTTTTCCATTTACAAGAGATAAAATGTACTCTTTTACAAGAGGTGTTCACATGACTACTCATGTGACTTACAAATGAGGATAATATCAAGCATATCAAGCATGTAGGCTTGGGCAAAATGCACCAACATTGATGTGTATATGGCACTGTACATTGATGTTTTATCCCACATTCAGCTAGAAATGCATTAAAGTCAGAAGACATATATTCCCCCGCTCGATGAGAAGGGAGGATGCCCATTTTACATGCTGACAGATTTTCAGCCAAAACCAAAAATTGTTTGAAGCACATAAACACTTCGAACTTTGCTTTGAGTGAATATACCCATGCATGCCTATAAAAATCTTCAATGAAAATCACGAAGTAAAGATAGTCCCCAAAAGAAGGTGTCTGCATAGGACCACAAGCATCACTATGTACATGTTGCAATTTTTGCATAGCCCGAACTGAACCATCTTTTGGAAAGGAGGAACGTTGGATTTTGCCCAATATATAGCCTTCATAGACATGTTTTTGGGTGCCTCAAGTTTGGGCAAAGAGGACACCATATCACATTTCTACAGGTGTAGCAAACTAGAAAAATTCAGATGACCAAAGCGTGCATGCCAAAACTTTGCATCTGACATAGACTGAGAATCATGTATTGCACATGCCGAATCATTCACAGATCTTTCATTGTCTATGAGCTTATATAGCCTATGATATAAAATGCCAGAAACAATAATGCATCGCCATTTTATAGATCATGAAATGTGCATCCGTCATCAACAAATTTCACAACTAAGCCAATCTTGGCTAATGCAGAAACTGATAACAGATTTTTCTTGATCCTTGGTACAAATAAAGCATATGACAAAGTGAAAGAACTACCATCAGTAGTAGTCAAAATGATCTTACCAACTCCTATAACAAGATAAGAGGAGTTGTTGGAGCATGTAATAGTGCTCCTTGTAGGGGCAGCCTCGAGTGGAGAAGAAACTGTGTTGCGAGGTAATATGTTTGGTCACCCCACTATCAAAGTGCCAAACATATGAGTCTATTGCAGACATGCACTACCCATGAGAAGATGGGTCAAAATTGCAAATAGTAGTAAACGCCCATTCTTCATCTTGCACAAGATTAGAAGACTTTGTTTTTGGTGTAGAGGTCTTTGCAACAACCATTCCGACCTCTTTATTCTTTGCATCTTTAGTAGCCAGTTTTGGAAAGCTCTTAATGACATGATCATTTGCATTAGAGTATTTGTAAAAAAAAATTTGCTTTTTTGATTTCTTCTCATTTTTTTCTTTCCTTTTCGAATGTGCAGCATTTGCAGATTTCAACTTACTAGTAGAAGAGCTCCATTTATTTTTGCCCTTCTGACTAGCCAAGAAAGCTTGATCTGCAACACGCATAATAGACCTATTCTACCTGGACTGTTCTTCCTACAACAAAACAAAAACTAACTCTTCAAATTTTATGGCATTTGGATTGCCTTTATCATCAAATGAAGAGTAGAAGCAAAACTCTGATATGAGTCGGGAAGGCCATTCAAAACAGTCTGCATAAGTGAACAATCAGGAAGGACTTCATCTCCAAAAATCAATTGTTTGTTCAAATCCTTGATCTTTGTCAGAAATCTACGCATAGAATCACCTTCATTCATGTGCTCACTCTCCAACTGTTTTCGGAGGTAAGCAACATGAGCCTCATTCCTAGCCTGGTACAATGTGGTAAGTGTATCCCAAGCATCTTTAACTGTTCTGCAAGAGCGAATGTGAGGAATAATGGCACGTTTGACAGACAAAGCTATCAATGCATGTGCCTGAGCATCTTTGCCATCCCAACGAATTTGCTCTGGTTAGGTGCAATAGAAAGAGAAATACAAACATGAATCTGTAGAATATCACCATCTTCGACACCATCTGCATCAGCTTCAGTACCTGTATTTGTAGTACCTGTATTCGCAGGTGTAATAGGACATCTTTCAACACCTTGTACAATATTCCATAGTCCTTTTGCGACCAATATATGATGCATCATATAAGCCCACAATGGGTAATTCGTACCATCCAACTTGTCCTCAATAGCCAACATATGAAATACATCACTGCTTTTAGCCATAGCCACTGACTAAAATAACCTGATGCAAAAAAATGGTTGTATATGAAAAAGTTGAACAGAACTACCCTAAAGAGTTCTACAAAACATGTAGCAGACTTCGAGATGCTTATATTGGTGAACCGAAATTGGTATATATCTTTGGCACAAAAAAAACAAAATAGCCTGCACAAGCACTCAGAAAGTGCGTTCGGAGGATTGATGTTGTATAAAGAGGTAGTACAACAACAATAAGCATATTTATTCCTCGTGCATGTCTTCTTATTATAACTCACTAATCTCTATCTTTCCTTTAAAGTGACACGTGTAGTATCCATCTCTCTCATAAGTCTCACTTCAACACGTGCAACATATGTTAAAAAATTCAACATTCTATTATCTTTCGTTGAAAGTGACACGTGTGGTGTCTATCTCTCTCAATAAGTCTCACTTCTACACGTGCAAGAAATTTCAACATTCTATCTGATGTAATATGATTGGTTATCAAGGTTCCTTTAAAATCTTAAAAAATAAATACGATGTCAACACTAAGTTGTTAACACAAATACGTGACTAACATGTTATGATGGTTTTTGGTAATTATCTGAACCGTTTTGATTGGATACTTCTAACATACATAAATTTTCGTCACTACATTTCCCCACTAGAATTCATCTAAAGATGTTCATTATTATATTATCATTTGGTTTTCATTAAAGAATAATCGGTATTTTTATGACATATATTTCGAGAGTTTTTGTTGAAGAGCGTATCAAAATATGTGATAGAGTAAAAACATCAGGAACTTCGAGCATCAAGATACTCATCTAAGCATGTGTTGGTAATCCGTGCTTTCATTGATAGAATCATTGGTATAGACATCGATACATACGCCGATGTGCTTCTTTGAAAGAATAAAATTAAAACAAAAAGAGAGAGAATTTCCATACGTTCATCGATATACATGTTCATATAATGGTCTATATATATGTCAAAATCGTAAGAAAGTAGTTATGAAAGAGAACACAAGAGAACTAACAAAGAAGATAACATATATAATAGAATTTGAAAAAGGTACTATTATAGCAAATACAAAGATGATAACATTCTCCACCCGTGCACTCTCAAAGTAGAGTTTAACTGGTGGTCTAGACAATACTAGATAGAGAGTTACAAGGAAGAAGTGTGTTGGCTAAATTCAATGTCTGAGGTAATGCAGAGGACATGTATATATAGGCTAATGGAGAGATGTGGCCTTTCCATGGATGGCTATACATGGGTGGTAGAATGTGGGCAACCACTGTCCGTGTCATCTTTATGCATAACTTAGGTTGGTTCAATCGACTCCCTTTCCTTACAATACCTTACATGGTCCAATTTGACCTTCATCCAACATGCGAATTGGGATTCCCATCAATAGGGTAATGCATGCTTGGTTTCTCTTCATAATGGGGTCCTTACAAATAGTACATACAATCATGAGGGGTAAACATTGGTCATATACTAACACCCCCCTCTCAATGTGTACGGAATGGGTCTAGGTCCTATGTCCATCTGTAGAAGATGCATATTGAGCTTCTCTTTTCCAAGTGCTTTGGTGAATATGTCAACACAATTTGCCTCTGTTCCCGCAATATTCAATTTCAATTAGCTCACAAACATTAATGGTATTGTACTTCTATATGCTTGGTGTGATCATGAATACTAGATTCTTTGCAATGGACATACAACTTTGATTATCACATTTAAGTATAATCGGCATTTGTGAAGGAAACCCTAGATCTGCAAAAATTATCCTGAATGAGATTGACTCACACGAGGCAAAACAAGCTACTTTGTGCTTTGCTTCAGTAGAGGAGAGTGTGAGAGTTGGTTGTTTCCTACTTACCCAAGATAATATTCCTAAACGAAGTGAGAAACAGTATCTAAAAACTGATTTTCTAGAATCATAATTTTCAGCCCAATCCAAATCACAATATCCTTGAAGTGTATCATGTATTGTATAAAGAATATCAAATTCGGTTAACTGTTCTTGCAGTTGCTGGATTTGAGTATGCAGAGAGTGAATTTCGGCTTTGGCTTCAAGTACTTCCTCTTGGAGGGGCGCAATATTAGCTTCTAAAAGGTCCACTTTGCTCTGCAGCTCCTGTTGAATAGTCTAGGTGGCCGTCTTCAATTGAAGAGGCAATTGCTAGGAGAATGGAACGAGTATTTGGCCCATGGATGCCAATTCGGTGAACATAACTGCAGGAGGAAGAGAAGAAGTAGGCTGCGATGGTGGGGCAGAAAGCAGGTGAGGTGATGATGGTGGAGAGTAGTCGGGAGAGGATAGGAGATTGGACGATGCCAGCAGCAGCAAGCATGGTGGTTGGAAGAGGAAGGGGAAGAAGAGAGGTCGGGACTAAGACAATTCCGGTTTCATTTTGAGGCACCGACAGAACGACTTCGATAACCGCTTCTTCATTACCAGTCGGTTGCTTGACTGTGTCTGCTTGATCGTCTACGGCTGGTGGAGGGAGGATGACATTCACTAACAACGGTATCTTCCACTGTCTCCTTCAGAGGCTCAACATCCAATTGCTTTGATTCATCCTATGGTTGGACTTCAATGACATCATCCATGATTATCTGGCTCCTACTGCTTGCTAGGAGAAGAGGGTGCCGATGTGCCCTGTAAAGTTGTGGCTGTATCATGAAAGATTTCAACCTCTTGAACTACGGTTGAATCCTGCACTTGGCTTTGGGATGGGCTAATACGTCTGTGTTTGCACTGGAAGAAGTGTAGTAGGTCTTCGTCATCCTCCTCCTCCAGCATCTGTGTAGATTCCTCATGTAAGAGCAAAGTGTTTCTGGGGGGTGGTTGCACTGCTTGGATCACGAGAAGAAGAAGGGTGAGAAGGTGCGGCAATCGAGTATGAGGAATCTCATGCTTGGCTAGTTGTTTGGTAACTGCTAAGCATCCGCGGTGAATGTGCCGGAAGAAAAAGGACATGAAATTGAGCCCCTCTCGTGATGCAGTATCAATCATCGAGTAGAAAGGACGGGAGATGCCATATGTGCGTTTTTGGAGATTTAAGGTAGCTACGAGAAATTGCAGTGTGGTGCGCTCTGGTTCGGGACTACAAAGAATGGCAAACTCATTAGATGAGTGCTGGGGAAAAAGTTCTTTCATGGTCGCTAGGGGAAGGAGCGGGCCATCAACCAACCCCTCCTGAGGGAGACGAAAACCCTCAGCGATGGTGCTGAGAGTGACTATGACACGGGGGTTTAAACATGTTAATGGCCAGCATTGCTCGGTAGCAGGCGTGGCGGCTATGGCAAATATAATCCACGCACAGAAGGGATGACACTCCACTGAATGCCAAGGCAATTCAACGAAGGCCAAGAGCCCTCGAGCACGCAGGAACTCACTCACATCTGGAGTGAGACCCGCACGAAAGGTCACGATATTCGCAAGAACTTCCATGGCGCACTTAGAAACAGACAATAACACAAAGCACACAAGGGTCGCAAACACACAGGGTCACAATAGCGAATAACTTGGCCACATCCTAGGAACTTGGAAGGAACTTGGAAGAGCTGTAGAACTTCCTAGGTTTATCAAGATTCTATCAAAAATTCATTAAGAATCATGCCAAAAATGATGTTCCAATGATAGAACAAATTTAAGGCAAAGGTAAAGCCTTTCATTGGGGAGATGAACAAAAGCAAAGTATGGAAAAGTTGAAGATAGCAATTGCGATAGCTCCACGTTTACATATAGAAGATCCCAATAAACCCTTTGTGGTTGAGATTGATGCAAATGATTTTGTTATAGGAATGGTTTTAGTTCAGGATGGTTGACCAATAGCTTTTGAGAGCAAAAAGCTAGAACCTACTCAAGAGAATTACTCTGTCTATGAGAAGTTGTTGTATGCAATTGGCCATGCTTTGAACAAGTTGCATCATTATTTATATGGTGCCAAAGTTACGATAGTGTTTGATCAAGTGAGCATTAAGTGGCTGTATAATCAAGCATACCTTAAAATTTGTAAGGCCCGATGGGAAGAGACCCTTCAAGAGCTTGATTATGAGCTTAGGTATAGGAAGGGAAAGTTTAATGTGGCGACTAACTCGTTTAGCTACATGCCTATGCTCAATGGACTGAGTTCTACTCAAATCACTATTGAGCTACTTGTGTCCATTGGAGGGAAATGTACACTTGATCTTGCATGTCTTGAGATTTGGAAAGCCATAGAGAAAGGGGATCATGATTCTTGGCCAATAAAAAAGCTGATTTTTATGCACTTACAACTGTTTTGGCAGAAAAAAAATTTTGGTTTCAGGTATTTTGCAGGGAGGAATGTTAACGGCAATGATAAATCACAATCATTCAAGTAGCTTGGAGGATAACAACAGTTGTTGTGATTTGTTTATGGTGTACACAAAAAAGGGGATAGGAAGGAGTTGTGCAGTATCATGGAGAGGTTATGATCACTTTCCCCGAGGGCATGTCATGCAAGTTTTAACCATGTTTTCAATAGTGGAGAGGCTGTTAATTTTGCCATGGCAGATTGGTTCCCTTTTTGGAGCTGAGGCTTGCTTGCATTATGACTTACTGAGCCATTAGCCCTTACTCCCTCATGAAGGAAGCTTGTAGGAAGCCATGATTATGACGACAATATGGAGCATGCCATGCCCAAAAGTGCTAAAAGCAAGAAAGAAGCGGGTGTGGAAATGGATTTGTGGCATTGATGGAATCTTTTCGACAAGTAGGAATGATTTTTGGAAGACAACGGTCTAAGACAACTATGTCAAATCATACTGTTATTTTTTGTGGTCCCTATAAACATAAATGTTATGTTGCCTATACACAGTGCAAGTGCTTGAGTAAAACCATTTGCATCAACCAGTGCTATTGGTAAAAGGAAGGCTGACGTTAGGAAACAAGGAGTTGTGTTGCTTCTGAAAGAAGTTTCCTTGTTGCATGAGTGTAAAGTGTCCCATATTAAAGGACTTTCTTTCTTTTTTTCCTTGGAAAATCAGGTTCAAATGCTTATAGAAGTTTATGCGAGGGTTTCGATACTTTAAGCACTTCCTTTAATTGTCTGGGAATGCATCAGAGAATTCATCACCCATCAGAGCAATCATCACTAGGACCTAAGAGGAGGGGTCGTTTTGATGGCGGGAGGTACCTGAGCCACCCTTTTCAGAAGCCAAAGAGGAGTGGGTTCTGAAATGGAATATTGAAAGGGCTGAGGAGGTCAATAGGGGAGGAACTCACCTCATTGGAGGAGGCTATTATCTGTCTGAAAAAGGGAGGGAAAATGTTTTTCCCTGGTCTTACTATCCTTTCTCGCTCCCCTCAAAGGTAGGGGGTGGTTACACCATTATTGGCAGAAAAAAGAAACGGAAAAGAGGGGGGAATTGAAGAAGGGGGGTTGTGGGAGAGAAGGGGGGCCATGCAGTGTTAGGGGGGGATGGGAGGGGGGGACGTTCATTTTGCAGAGGAAAAGAGCTGAAGTAGCCATCAGAGAAAAACAAAGAGAAGGACGGATTTCTTCCCATGTCTTGTGGAATACGGGGGGGCGCACACAGAGATTTCCAGAAGAAGTGGGGGTTGTTTGTGGTTTTTTACATGTGCAGGTTGCGGTACTGATTTGAAGAGAAGAACAAAGGTGACAAATTCAATGCGCGTGAGCAAGTTGAGGAAGATTTCTGGAGATCAGAAGTGGAACGAGGCCGTTAGAGGGAGAGAGAGGATGTCTCATGCAGTAGAAGAAGCTGCCAAAACCATGTGAAGATTTCTGCACTTATACATGTCTCAGAAGAAGGAGCAGGAGAGAGTAGGGATAGAGGAACTTGCCATGTAGAAATTCGAAGGGGAAAAGCTGAAGAAGGAAACTTTTACAGCAAAAGAAAAGACAGGCACATGACATAGAAGCCTTCTCAGGCGCTATCCATCTCAACAAGTTCGAGGTTCTAGCTGATCAGAGAGGGCAAAGAAGTTGATTACATAAATGAATTCTCAGTATGGATGTTCCTTTATATACCAAGAAATGAACGACTAATTCTTCTTCATCATATTTCAAGCACAAAACTTCTCTTTCTCATGATAATAACGGTACTCTGAAAAATGTATTTGACTATGTCACAAAAATTGCATTTTTCTACTTTGAATGCTCTATTCATACATAAATTTTCATGCAATTCCCTAAGAGGAAGACCAAAAACAAAGTGGATTGAAGCTTGAATGTCAAAAAAAAGGGGCATAAAGCCTATAAGTACATGTGTGTATAAGGGGAAACGAAGAGAGAGAGGGGATTGACAATACAAAGAGAGGCAATCATAAAAATAGAGTGAGAACTAAAAGACTTAGAGTAGATTTGTGAACCCTTAATGAAGGGTACCTTCACTCAACTGGACAAAATCTTTCACTTAGAAAAAGATTCTAGATTGCATCGTTGACAATTGATCCTTAGTTGTAGAAAATTCCAATTTGTGTGCTCCAACTTCTTCCCTTATTTTGGGTATGAACGTTTCATGCATTTGACTCATCAAATTCGCATTTCACGTACACCCATACACCCTATGTTTGAACCCCTATATTTTCGACAACAATTAACCAACACTTGGAGTATAATAAGGGCCATAAAATTTGAGAAGAAAAAGGGGCCATGGACCAATGCGAGCATAGCAAGACCCGAGAAATAGGCAAAGGAGATACATTGGTGACCCCTCGATATGCTGGAACATTTGGCAGTCCTACTGGGGATTGGAAAACTTAGCCTAATTGTACTTGTTAGCTAGCCTAAAGTAAGAAAATCTTGCCAAAGTATGGGAAGTTGAGCAAATTTAGCTACAAATACTTGAAATTTTCCCGGATTGAGAACCTTAATATTTTGGCGATCCTACTAGAGTTCGAAAAAAGTGAACATAAATTGTGCACATTAGCAAGCTTAGGGTGAGAATCGCTTGATGAAACACAATAATTTGAGTAAGTTTTATCTTCATGAAGCACTTTCTCCCCAGCTTAGAGCTTAATAATGATACATGGGTTTCCAATGAGGATGGAGTATCGATGAGTACTCAAGAAGGACTAAATAGGAAGAATTATAGTATCCATGATGGATATCTGTTATATAAAGGTAAGGTGTATGTCCCTAGAGACTTTGGGATGAGACGACACATTTTGTATGAGTGTCATGACACACCTAATGTGCGACACCCAGGAGTTACATATGATCTTGTTAAGAGGCAGTTCTACTGTCATGGACTTCATAATGATGTCCTAGAGTATGTGCTTAAGTACACTAAATGCTAAGTCAATAAAGCTAAAAGATTGAGGATAGGAGGACTACTCCACCCATTGGATATTCCCAATGGGAAGTGGGAGACTATCTCCATGGATTTTATAGTAGGATTACCTAAGGCACAGAGAGGGCATGAATAAGTCTGGGTAATTGTGGATAGGTTAACCAAAATGACTAGGTTTGTTTTGACATGTAGTACAGTGAAGACACATGAGTTGGCTGGGTTATTTGTGGAGAACCTATACCGGTTATATGGTCTTCCTTTAGACTTATTTCTGATCAGGATAGGAAGTGTACTAGCCACTTCTAGAGAGAAGTTTTCAAGAGGTTGGATATTAAACTTAGCATGAGCACGATCGAGCATCAACAATCCAATGGGAAAATAGAGAGAGTTAACCAAAATCCTAGAAGATATGCTTCGGCCATATGTGAATGAAAGGCAAACTAATTTGGGAGAGTACTTACCTATAGTAGAGTTTTCATATAATAGTGCCAAGCACTCTTTAACTAGACATAGTCCATTTATGCTTATGTACGGGTTTCAACTAAGAGCTTCTTATGTAGTACGATTGTAGCATGAGAAAGTCCAAGCTACAAAGGATTTCTTGGAAGAGATGAATGATATGCTTATGTTGACCCAAAATGGAGAGACAACAACTTTGAGGTAGGAGAGCAAGTTTATTTTAGATTTCCCTCTAGTTTTGAAACCATGAAGATGGGACCTTGTCCAAAACTATCTCATAGGTATTGTGGACCCTTCCCAATAGTTAAGAGGATATGAAAGATGACTTACCAATTCCAAATTCTAGAGAATAGCCAGATCCATCCAGTATTTCATGTTTTCATGCTTAAGAGAAGGTTGGGTGAATATGACAACCTCATTCTCAATATTGAGGTAGTAGAGTTTATTTCTGTTCAATCTATTCCACATGAACTCGAGAGCATACTTCGCACTCGAGAGAAACGAACAAGGAGTCACCTATATAAAGAGTGCCTAGTAAAGTGGAAAGATAGTTTAGAGGGTAGTGCTACATGGGAGCGGGCTAGCACCCTTCAGAGATGGTTTCCCAATTTTGGATTGCCTTCCCAAGAGTCTTCTTAAGGGGAAGGATACGGGGAAACAACATGGAGATATGACCATGTATTTTAGATACATGGTGTTTCGTGGGAGAATATATTCATAGTATGTCTCTCTCTTTCATTATGACCTTCCAACACCACTTTTGAGGAAAAAAATTTAACTAAGGGGAACAAAATGTTATATGGTCTCATGATTAGAGACCCATTAAAGTGGGTATGAATCCATCCTTATAGGGCCTAGGTGGGCTCTCACATGAGTGCCATGTGGACATTACTCTCTCTCTCTCTCTCTCACACACACACACACACACATATATATATATATATATGAGGATATGTGGCTCGGGGGTTATGCTAATTTAATGAATCTCTGTGTGCATTGCTCCCAAAGAAAATAGCTCGCATCTTCGTCTTTGAGGTACCTCGATTTGTATGCCCACGTACATCAGAGCAATGAGGTTTCCGTAGAGAACAACACAACATGTGTGCTTTGCACAAAACAAGAGAGATATGATAAGATGAGATTACTTCAAACTTGAACCATAAAAAATAAGAGGCATGAAAGCATTAATTCATTAAAATCATGCATGAAGAGATACAAGTTAACCATACACATATAATAATGAGAACAATGCTTACAAGTGGTAGCTTCAAATGTACCATTGAAGCACAAAAACACCCTCTAGGCTCACTCTGCTTGTCCACCCTATGTGATAAGACCAGAGACTCTAGTCCAAGCCTTGGACCTTGAGCCATTGAAGCTAGGCTGAAGACATTGATGCACTCCACTAGTGCTCACTAAAGTGTTACTAATATGTCTATCTCTCACATCTCGTTTCTATGTTATTCTCTACTTCTCAATTCCTTCTCTTTATATAACCCACCAAAGCCAAGTAGTTCACTACTCTCACTGACTTTTTTTATGTTCTCTCACTTTTGGTACTCTGTCACTCAAGCCACCACTTTCTATATGGTGCTCAGCTAAGCCATGCACATGCTTTTGGTGGGTCCTTGGCTTGTAGTGGGCTAATAAAGGTCCATTGTCTACATACTGGCTTGGAATTTCCTACCTAAAATCATGATTTTCAGGTCATTCTCAAAATTGTGATTTTTAAGTCATTCTCAAAATTGTGATTTTCAGGTCATTCTCAAAATCGCCATTTTCAAGTTGTCTAAGCATCATGATTTTCACTCAAAATCATGATCATAATTTTTGGGTTGTTGGGCATTGCGATTGTCACTAAAAAATAGTAATTTTTGGGTTGTTCAACATCGCAATTGTCACTCAAAATCGTGATTTTCATGTTGTCTCAGCATCACGATTGTCACTCAAAATCGTGATTTTCAGGTTGTCTCAGCATCATGATTATCTAGGTTGTTTACAACATCACGATTGTCACTCAAAATCATGATTTCTAGGTTGTTCAGTGTCGCGATTATCACTCAAAATCGTGAATTTTGGGTTGTTCAGCATCGCGATTGTTACTCAAAATTGTGATTTTTGAGTTGTTTAGCATCATGATTGTCATTAAAAAAATTGTGATTTTTGGGTTGTTCAGTGCCACAATTGTCCGTCAAAAAATCGTAATTTTTGGGTTGTTCAGATCGAGATTGTCTCTTAGCATCGTGATTATCAGGCACACAAAATCATGATTCTATGGTTTTCTAAACGTCACGATTGACTATCACAAAATTGCAATTTTCTGAGAACGTCATGTTTGTCTATTTTGATCCCAAAGAGCTTGAATTGACATAACTTTTTCAATCCAAAAATGCATTTTTTGAGCTCTAGAGTGCGTCAGTAGGCTAGTTTTGAATCCCACTAGAGTGTGTTCTTTTTTAGATAGGCTAATTCGAAGTTGACCTTCAAGTGGGATTAGGAATCCAAGGGGGTTCCAAAGGATTTCGAGCAATACAAGGGGAAAAATGGGCCTTTAAAAATGCTTGAATCAAATTGCTTATCAAATAAATTAGAGTTAAAGCTTGATCTAAACTTGGGACTTGTATAGGTCCATTGAGAGCCATTCACGGGTAACAAAGCAAGGTGGCAAGTGCATTTCTAACTTGGGAACATGTATCATAAATTCAAGTGTGATCAAGGAAGAAGCGAATTGAGGTTGTAAGCATTCTTAATCCCTTAGTTAGGATATTGTTGCAACAAACCCTAAAGAAAAAGGACTTAAGTGGATTGATCACATCTCAAAGTGCGATAAAACTCAAGTGTTCTGAACAACGATATTTGTCAGACAAGATTACACTAGAGAAATCTATAAATGAACAAGTAATTGATTCAAAAGAACATTGCAACGCGGTTGTACTTGGGAAAATTGTTGCTAGTTGACAAAGCTTATGAACCTTAGATCAGGTAGACACATAGTTAGATCATGATCACAACAAGTTAGTGATTATCCCTACGTCCTAAGTTCGGAAACAAGTGATTCAAAAATGTCTTTTTAGCATGGAGAGACATGTAGGTAGCTTAGGCACTACCTATTTACAAACATCAAAAGGTCCCTATAAATTGCAAATGGAATATATTAGGACTAATCAATTAGGTGCATGCATCTATGAGTATGGTTTGAGGCGATCAATTGTTCAACTCAAAAATCTCGATCAACCCTTTGGACTTGAACACCTAGTGGTTAAATTCAAAGAGGGTTCATATATTGATAAGCAAGGAACCATGTATGTGGTTATGAGCTTACCACACAGGACAGATGATTTTGGAAATGTCATTCCTGAGAAGAAGATAGGAGACCTAGGAGGAGAACCCAAGACTCCTCAAGGCAAATCCGTCTTGACCAAAGTTATCCTCAGAGTGGGTTTCCCAAGACAACAAAAGCATAGAACTATTGTTGAATAGAAAAACGGAGAAAGGTTTTTGGAGATTCAAGCTAGATAAGCTTAGCAAAATAGGCAGAGTCACAATCTATGAGCTCAAAGATCTTGAGATACCAAGCAAAGTTGGCTATCTAGGCAACACATCAGAGAGAATGTTCTTGGTATTAGAGTAGTGGAGTTCAAACAAGAGTTAAGAGCTGAACAGGTTGACGACTTGTTCACCAATTCGAGGCATTTGATTTGACCCTCAAGGGTACTGCCTTAGCTTGGTTTCAACCCCGAAACAATCGCAGGTACTAAAATATAGGTCAATTGCTAGAAGCATTCATCGTAGAGTTTTCCAAGGGTGGCATTAGGAATAACACATCATCCTTGATCCACAACTTCAAGCAGACACCCCAAGAAACAGTTTGACTACCCGGACAGAGATTTAAACAATACGTGGAAAGATACACCACACCTAAATTGCCTACATAAGCAAAACAAGTTTCCCTATTTTTTGATGGACTTCTAAGCGAGAAGCTTAGATAATATGTATATCTCAAGGAGCCAATCACACTAGATCAATGCTTGAGAATGTGTATTGACATAGAAGACAACTTGGGTGAGGAGCTAGAATTATCCAGACTCTATAAAGATTCTGATAGTTCTACTAGTGATACTTCTAGGACCTCCACTGTGACAGATGAGCTAGTTGAGTAGGTTGCGAAGAAGCTAAGAGCTCAAAATAGACAAACATTAAAGGTTACCTTGTTGAAGCGATGTTATACTTGCAGAGGGTACCACATGGCTAACGTATGCCCATTGCAAAATTAGAACATGAAAGAACTAAATGCTCCATATTGCTTTATTAAGAGAAAATACACCAACCATATAGCTCAAGATTGTCCGTACAATAGGCAAGCTCTCAGACAAACTTATCAGCAACCTTAGCAATAGGGCAGGTATCAAAACCAATACCAACCACCGTATTATAGGCCACCACAACAACAATATCAACCTCAATACCAACAAAACTATCAAACACCCACAATCGGTTGAAGGAAACCAACCATCACCTCCTACTAATGTGATTATAGTTAACTATGTAGTGGTAGAGGACAACCCTAATAGAGCATTGGTGTCGATGACCCCTTTAGGCTCAGAAAATGATCCTCATGCTCAAAGTTCTAACTACACCTATGAAGATAGTCCACGAGCTTATTACATAGTCACCTGAGCTTAGTGAGACTTATTTGTATCAATATGAGACACTACCTATGGAATCAAATTGGGAGCTTGAATACTCCAATGTCATGTATACGAATCCTAACCACAAGCCCCAATTGAGACAAATGATACCACAAGCCCCTAGAGGAACATGTTTTAGATGTCAGGGCGACCTTTTCATTCATGAATGTCCCCACCTATTGGCTCGAGGACAAGGACACACCATCAGAATACAAGGCTTTTGTCCTAAGTGTGGCAAGGAGCATCTCCTGAGAGATTCTCCAAGGAACCCCTCTAGTGAGCCCAATGTTACACTCATTAATGTGGTAGGCTTAGTGGTGGATTCAAGTTCAAGTAGCATTAATGTGGCTCCCATAGAGGAAGTCACTGGGGCACAAGCCTTAAAACAAGCTAAACTAGCTGAACAATCAGAGCGAAGTGAACCAAGAGAGCCTAGTAAGAGGAAAACAAGAACATGGAAGGATATTAGGGAGAAGGCCAATTGTAAATCGGCTAGAAAGTTATCCGAATTAGAAGAAATCCTGAGAGAAAAAAAAATAAAAATTGTAGACATAGTATCTCAAAATCCCTTGCATGCCATAACTCCATCCATACCACTTCATCCCATCCCACCACTCATTATTAATAGACCACAACCAGGGTCCATTCTCACATATCCAACCCTAGATGGCTTGGAAATGATGTTCAAGGCATACTAGGCTTGACTTCGAGAAGGTCAATAGCTACAAACCTAGACAAGAGTTACCCTAGAGCAAATTTAGAGATTGAACAGACAAAATTTTGCATGAAAATGGTAAAACTACCTCAGGCTATGCTCGAGACCAATCAATTGTTCAATCAAGCAAATTCTATCAAATCGGGTTTGCATTTCCAGGGCTTACTAGAAATACTATAGCAATTGGTAAACAAGCTACATGTTTCTTTACCTCCACAAGCTCAACCGGTTGTTGAAAGAGAAAGCTCACCACCAATGAAAGTTTATGTTCCTGATTCCATGGATGATGGAACACCTCTTTCAATTCAATAGTAGTCTCAAGAGCTCTTGTGGGAAATATAAGAAGAGAAATGGGCCAAAGAGAAGGGTAATACCCCTCCTGTTGCTAAAATTGATGATCTTCATGATCAATTTTCCCAAGACATTCCATCTATTTATTGAGATCAAGTAGAGCAAAAAGAAGAGAAAAGATTAGATTTTGAATCTAATTCTTTACAAGAGTTGCCACAATTCACAGGCTCATGGGAATTTGAATCTCGTCATATTAGAGCTTCCACAATATTGATAAGAAATAAAGAGTCTATGGTTCCAAGAAACACTGAAGTCGTGAAGAACACTATGGTGTAGTGTCATCTCACCCTAGAAGAGCTTCTCAAAGTAAAACTTGAGCTATGGAAACATGTGGTGAATCAGGTTCTAGAACTTGGTTCCATTATGTCCAAAGCACGCTCTAAGCAATAAGTCCCAGAGATACCTCTAGACAAAATAGGAGACATGAGTGAAGGTGAAGAAGGTAGTACTTATCTGCCAATCACCTACCAAGGTTACACAACCAAAGCTATCTTAGATTTTAGGTGTTGATGTTGCGATTGTGACCACCTCCTTGTGGAAGCAATGGGGAAAGTGTGCATTAAGACCATCTAGAATGAAGCTTCAAATGGCTGACGGCCATATTGAAAGACCTCAAGGATTGTTAAAAGGGATAACTCTAACCACTTCTGGTATAGAGTTTGAACACACCTTTCCTATATGTGACTTTGGCAAAAGTAACATCTATAAAATGGTCCTAGGAAGACCCTTCCTACAGCAAGTGCCAATAGTACAAGACTGGGGAACCTACTCCTTGTACTAGCAACACTTAGGGGTCACAACCAAGGTCAATCGGAAGGATTATACCTTCAAAAATGTACCACCCCTAAAGTGGAATCCTATCCACAAGATGAAAGAAGATTAAATCTCTATGCATTCTTCAAGTTCTTCTGATCCATCCTGGATGTATGGAGATACTCACTTGTGGATGTGCAAGTTCGCACAGGAAGAGGAAAGATTCCCAAAAGAGAGAGAATATGGAAGTTCTCAAGGATCTAGACATGTTAGAGACCCAACCTACACATCGATGATCTTTCCAGATGAGGAATTTGAGCCTCATGGTTGGGAAAAAATCTTAGCCACCATGGACATCACTGTCAATGAAGAACAGTGGACAACTCATTGTGATGAGGAGGGTTATGATATCTCTTTCTTCATGTATGAACCATTGTTAGAGGAGTGTGACTCTAATGAGTTCATAGAAGAAGAAGAGGATGGTGATGATCCAGAGTCCACTGTGATGGATAGTTGCTTTCACTCAGAGGAGCACTATCTAGAAAATATAGGAGTATTTACCCAAAAAGAAGAAGAACCTCTCACAAGCATTAAAACAAAATATTCAAGGGAGGAAAGTGAAGGTGGTCAAAAGAAAAAGAAAAGGAAAGTAGTGAAACAAGCAGAGGAGGAATCATTGTTCTAAGTACCATATTGTTCTAAGTACCAGAGAATTTCAAGAAATATGAAGTTGCAAATCAAAAAAATTTGGTACCAATGCCTAAGAGAGAGACCATAACAGGAGAAGCATATGATATTAAAGAAAAGACCAAAAAAATTGTAGTCACCATTGACGAGAACAAAGAGTGATGTACATACATAGGAGAAGAGCTAAGTGCAAAAGAAGAAGTAGCGCTTGTAGCTTTATTAAGGGAATATAGGAGTGTGTTGTGTGGAACTATAGAGACTGAAGGTAGTATATGTAAAAATATGTTCTTATACAATCCCCATGATGGCTAATGCCAAGCCCACCAAACTAAAACCTTACACATATAATGACACTTATGCAACCAAAATAAAAGAATAAATTGATGGATTGATTGAACCTAAATTTATCTATGAGATTGAGCATACTAAATGGGTGTCCACCATTGTAGTTGTGCCCAAGAAGAATGGAAAGTTGCATGTGTGTATTAACCTTAAAAAGTTAATGCTGCTATGATCAGAGATAGACATTAGCTTTCGATCATCAAACATGTACTGGAGCGTGTTGCATGCAAGGAATTTTATAGCTTCCTTGATGGATTTTTAGGTTACAAACAAGTAGCCATTGCCCCAAAAGATCAACACAAAATTGTTGGAGTTTGAGGTCTACGAAACCATGCAAACAACACAAGGAAGAAGAAGAAGAACCTTAGAGCACAACACACACTATTGAATGTATTACCACTAGAATGTACAAAGATAAATGACCGGTTAGGGTTATAGACGTATATACAAGCCGGGGGAAAAAACATCCTAAAGAGGAAAAAAATGCCCCGGTGGTCCTAGTGTGTTCACACACATCACTACCTAAATATATCAACAAATCACCCCTCGGAGTTATGCACTGAACAAGGAGCTGGCACTCATGTATAAGGAAATGCCAAGCTGTGTGGAATCAATCCACAAAAGGAAGTAAGCCCAAAGCTTTGCAAAAAGCTGGAGACTTCTCCCTTGACAAAGCCTTTGTGAAAAGGTCTACAATGTTCTCCTATGTGGGCACATATGCCAAATAGATCTTTCTAGCAGAGAACCTCTCCCTGACATAATGATAGTGCACCTCAATGTGCTAAGTGCGAGCATGGAACACGGGGTTCCTTGCAACTACCAATGTGCTGTGACTATGAGTGAAGATGGTGGTGGCAAAAGAGTGACCAACACCCAAATCAGCCATAAGGCATCTGAGCCACACACACTCAAAAGTCACTATGAAAGTTGCCCTATACTTAGCCTCACAACTATAAGTGGCCACAATAGGCTGTTTCTTGCTCAACCGATATGCATGAGCTACCAAGCATGAAGTAAAAACCACTGGTGGACACACAAGTGTCATAGCAACCAACCGAATCAGAGATAAAAAAAAGCATGTAAATTTGGCGGTATTGATCCCTCCTTGGGATAAAACAATCCAAGTAGTCGGGTACCACTCAAGTAATGAAAGATGCCCTTAACCGCTCGCCAATGCTTGACACATGGGCAATGTATAAACCTCCTCATCTTTGAGGCAAAAAACTGAATATCTAGCCGAGTAATGAATAAGTAAATCAAGCATCCAACAACTTGCTGATAGAGAACAACATCAAATGCATCTCCATCATCATGAAGACTCAACCATTAACCTATCTCCATAGGACTAGCAATGGGTTTATAGTCTTCAAGGCCAAAATGTTGCAATAATATGTCAATATATTTTGTTTGACACAAAGCTATTCCACCATCAAATTTCATAAATAGAATGCCCAAATAATGATGCAAATAACCCAAATCAGACATCTCAAATGAGGCAATATGCTTCTCATGAGGACTAGTGAGCAGCATGTCATCAATATACACAAAAATAATTAGAAGCACATTATTTGCATGCTTAACATATAATGTGCTCTCAGCTGGACTATTCTCAAAACCATGTGCAATCACGAAGGCATGTATTTTTTCATACCAAACACGTGGTCCTTGTTTGAAACCATGTAATGCTTTTTTCAATTTTCACACTTAGTTTTCATGCCCTTTCTACACAAAGCCACGGGGCTAAAAACATACACTTCTTCATGCAAGTCACCATCGAGAAATGCAGTTTTAATGTCCAATTGATGCACATTCCAACCATGATGAGCTGCAAGTGCACAGATGCTACGAGCAATAGTCATTCGGTATGTAGGTGCAAAGGTCTCATCAAAATCAATGCCTCTTTCTTGTGCATAACCCTTGCAACAAGCCTAGCCTTATACATGTCAATTGTTCCATTAGGCTTATGCTTTAGCTTGTATACCCACTTAGTGCCCATGGCCTTCTTGCCAAGAGGCAAGTCACATAAAGACCAGGTACCATTTTTCATGATAGCATCATATTCTGATTGCGTAGCAGCCCTCCAATTTTTAGAATTTTGAGCTTCATCAAATGAAACAGGCTCATTCTCGTCATAGAGACTAGAAGTAGCCAAAATCATAGAAATCTGATGCAAAATCGGCACTATGAGAGCCTAAATGAGTATGATATGATAGAGGTGCATCTAATTTGCTATCACACAAAGTCTCTACCAACCATTTTGGCATAGTTTTTGCCTCCTCACACATCTCTCTCATCAACAAGTGGATCATGTGAATCTTCATAAAAAATGGAATGATCTTCATCATCACATCAAACTTGTAAAGGCTGAGAAGTTGCCTCATTAGGACAAAACACTAGACTATCCACCTATAAAAAGAGGCAACAAAGTGTCATACATGTCTTTGGAGCTAACAGATGTCTCCTTAGTACATGAAAGTAATGGTTGAATAGCATCTTCCACAAATACAACATCACGGCTAACCAAAATGCATTTAGTCTATAGATGATACAGACTATAGCCTTTGCTTTCAAAACTGTACCCAATAAAAATACATTTCATTGCTTTATCATCCAATTTCCTATGTTGTTGTTCAAGCACAAATGCATATGCCAGACCATCAAAAACATGTAAGTGAGCAACAAATGGCTTGCAACCATGCCAAGCCTCATATGGATTGATAGATTTCAGTGCTTTAGTGGGGCACTTGTTAAGTACATATGTTGCATAAATAACAACATCAAGCTAGAAACTATGTGGTAAAGCCTGACTCTTGACTATAAACCTCGCCATCTCCATGAGTGAATGTTCTTCCATTCAGCAACTCCATTCTGTTGAGGTGTATACGACACTGTACACTGATGTTTTATCCCACATTCAACCAGAAATGCATTAAATTTAGAAGACATATATTCTCCCCTCAATCATAATGGAGTGTGCCTGTTTTATATGCTCACATATTTTCAGCCAAAACCAAAAACTGTTTGAAGCACATAAACACTTTGGACTTTGCTTTCAATGGATATACCCATGCATGCTTGGAAAAATCATCAATGAAAGTCACAAAGTAAAGATAGTTTCCAAAAGAGGGTGTTTGCATAGGACCACAGACATCATTATGAACAAGCTGCAATTTTTTAGTAGCTCAAACTGAACCATCTTTTGGGAATGAGGAATGTTTGATTTTTCCTAAAATACAACCTTCACAAACATGTTTAATAGGTGCCTCAAACTTGAGAGGAAACCATTTATGATTTCTACAGGCAAAGCAAACTAGAAAAATTCAAATGACCAAAGCATGCATGGCCAAACTTTGCATCTGAAAAAGCCTAAGAATCATGTACTACACATGCTAAATCATTCGTAGATTTTTCATAGTCTATGAGTTTATATAGCCCATGACACAAAAGGCCAAAAGCAATACTGACATTGCCATTTGACAGATCATGAATTGTATAATTACCATCAACGAATTTCACAACCAAGCCAATCTTGGCTAAAGTTGAAACTGACAATAGATTTTTCTTGATCCTTGGCATAAATAAAGCATCTGACAATGTAAAAGAACTACCATTAGCAATAGTCAAAATGATCTTACCAACTCCCATGATAGGATAAGAGGAGTTGTTGGTGCATGAGATAGCATTCCCTATAGGTGCAAGCTCGAGTGAAGTGAAGAAACTGTGCTATGAGGTAATATGTTTGGTTGCCCCACTATCAAAGTATCAAACATCTTAGTCTATTGTAGACATACACTAGTCATGAGAAGATGGGTCCTAATTGCAGACAATGGTAAATGCTCATTCTATATTCTACATGAGATTTGCAGACTCTGTTTTGGGTGTAGAGGCCTTTACAACAACCATTCTAGCCTCTTTCTTCCTTGGCTCTTTAGCAGCCAGTTTTGGACAACTCTTTATGACATGATCATTTCCTTTATAGTATTTGCAAAACAATTTTTGCTTTTCTATTTTCTTCTTGTCCCTGTCATCCTTTTTTGATTGTGCAGAATTCCTGGATTTCTGCTTACTAGTAGAAGAGCTACATTTACCTTTGCCCTTCTGACTAGCCGGGAAATCTTGATATACAACACACATAATGGACCTGTTCTGCCTAGACTGATCTTCTTGCAACAAAAGAGAGACTAACTCCTCAATTGTTAAGGCATTTGGATTGCCTTTCATCATCAAACACAGAGTAGAAGAAAAACTCTTATATGAATTGGGAAGACCATTCACAACAATCTGCACAAGTGAACTATCAAGCAAGACTTCATAAGCAAAAATTAACTATTTCTTCAAATCTTTTATCTTTTTTAGAAAACTATCCATGGAATCTCCTTCATTCATGTGCTCACTCTCCAATTGTTTTCAAAGATAAGCAACACGAGCCTCATTCCTTGCCTCGTATAAAGTGGTAAGTGTATCCCAAGCATCCTTAGCTATTTTGCAAGAGCAAATGTGAGGAATAATGGCATGTTTGACAGACAAGGCTATCAATGCATGTGCCTGAGCATCTCTGCCATCCCAAAAAATATGCTCTGCAATAGGTGCAGCAGGAACCCAACACAAACAGGAACATGAAGAATATCGCCATCTTCAACACCGTCTGCATCACCTTCAACAAGTATGTTTACAGGTGTAATAGGATGTTTTTCAACACCTTGCACAATATTCCACAGTCCTTTTGCAACCAATACATGACGCATCACATAAACCCATACTGGGTAATTGGTACCGTCCAACTTATCCTCAATAGCCAACATATGAAATACATCACTGCTTTCAGCCATGGCCAATGACTAAAATACCCTGATGCAGAAAAGTGGTTGTATCTCAAAAAGTTGAACAGAATTACCTTGTCGAGCTCTGCTAAACCTATGGTAGACTTCGATACGCTTATACTTGCAAACAAAAACTTGTCTATACCTTTGGCACAAAAAGATAAAATTACCTACACAAGCACTACAATAGTGTATTCAAAGGCCGAAACGAGATCAGATCGTGATTTCAACACCATAGAGAGAAGCAATTTTGATCTTTTAATCAGCTTGAGTATGATCACCAAATTTTGTGTGATTCTAAGACTGTGATCGGAGGGGTGTCGACGATGCCGTAGATGAAGCGACGACCTGCTTTGATACCAATTGTTGGAGTTTGAGGTTTGCGGAAGCATGCAAACAACACAGGGAAGAAGAAGAAGCTTCGAGCACAACACACAATACTGAATGTATTACCACTAGAATGTACAAAGATAAATGATATGTTAGGTTTATAGGCATATATACAAGCCGGGGGAATAAACCTCCTAAAGAGGGGAAAAAGTGCCTCGGTGGTCCTAGTGTGTTCATACAAATCACTACCTAAATATATCAATAAAAACAACCTTTTCCATAGAGTGGGGAATGTTTGCATTTTGTGTGATGCCATTAGGGCTCACCAATGCACCAACAACATTCTAAAGGCTTATGTTGTTGATATATTTAGGTAGTGATATGTGCAAACACTCTAGGAACGTCGGGGCACTTTTTCCCTCTTTAGGAGTTTTTTTCCCCCACCTTGTATATATGCCTATTGCCCTAATGGGCTACTAATCTTTTTACATTCAAGTGGTAATAGATTCAGTAGTGTGTGTTGTGCTCCAAGCTTCTTCTTCTTCCTTGTGCTGTTTGCATGCTTTCGTAGATTTCTAACTCCAACAATTGGTATCAGAACAGGTCGCCGCGTTCATCAAGGGCATCATCGACACCTCTCCGATTGTAGTCTCAGAATCCCGTTGCTCGTTTCGGCCTCCGAATGCACTATCACAGTGCTCATGCAGGCTATTTCATCTTTTTGTGCCAAAGATATATACCAATTTTGGTTTGCTAGTATAAGCATCTCAAAGTATGCTACAGGTTTAGCAGAACTTGATAGGGTAGTTTTGTTCAACTTTTTCAGATATAGTCATTTTTCTACATCAGGGTATTCTAGTCAGTGGCCATGGCTGAAAGCAGTGATGTATTTTGTATGTTGGTTGTTGAGGACAAGTTGGATGGTACAAATTACCCATTGTGGGCTTATATGATGTGTCATGTATTGATCGCAAAAAGATTATGGAATATTGTGTAGGGTGTTGAAAGACATCCTATTCCACCTTCGAATACAGGTACTATAAATAGAGGTACTGAAGTTGATGTAGATGGTGTCAAAGATGGTGATATTCTACAGATTCCTGTTCATGATGTTATTTCTATTGCACCTACTACAAAGCAAATTCGTTGGGATGGCAGAGATGCTCAGGCACATGCATTGATAGCTTTGTCTGTCAAACGTGCCATTATTCTCATATTTGCTCTTGTAGAACAGCTAAGGATGCTTGGGATACACTTACCACATTGTATGAGGCTAGGAATGAGGCTTGTGTTGCTTGTCTCCGAAAACAGTTGGAGACTACGCACACGAATGAAGGTGATTCTATGGACAGTCTTCTGACAAAGATCAAGGATTTGAAGGAATAATTGATTTTTGTAGATGAATTCCTTCCTGACAGTTCACTTGTGCAGACTGTTCTGAATGGTCTTCCCAACTCATATCAGAGTTTTGCTTCTACTCTTCATTTGATGATGAAAGGCAATCCAAATGCCTTAACATTTGAAGAGTTATTTTTTGCTTTGTTGTAGGAAGACCAGTGTAGGTAGAATATGTCTATTATATGTGTTGCAGATCAAGATTTCTTGGTTAGTCAGAAGGGCAAAAATAAATGGAGCTCTTCTACTCGTAAGCAGAAATCTGTAAATGCTGCACATTCGAAAAAAGAAGACAAAGATGAGAAGAAATCAGAAAAGCATAAATTGTTTTGCAAATACTGTAAAGCAAATGATCATGTCATTAAGAGCTCTCCAAAATTGGCTGCTAAAGAGGCAAAGAAGAAAGAGGCCGGAATGGTTGTTGCAGAGGCCTCTACACCAAAAACACAGTTTGTTAATCTTGTGAAGGATGAATGGGCGTTTACTACAGTTTGCAGTTTTAACCCATCTTCTCATGAGCAGTGCATGTCTGTAGTAGACTCAAATGTTTGGTACTTTGATAGTGGGGCGACCAAACATATTACCTCCCAACGTAGTTTCTTCATTTCACTCGAGTCTGCCCCTAAAGGGAACACTGTTACATGCACAAACAACTCCTCTTATCCTGTTATGGGAGTTAGGAAGATCATTTTGACTACTGCTGATGGTAGTTCTTTCACTTTGTCAGATGCTTTATTTGTACCAAGGATCAAGAAAAATCTATCATCAGTTTTTGCATTAGACAAGATTGGCTTGGTTGTGAAATTTGTTGATGATAGATGTACAATTCATGATCTGTCAAATGGTGACATGATTATTGCTTCTGGCATTTTATGTCATGGGCTGTATAAGCTCATAAACTATGAAAGATCTGTGAATGATTCTACATGTGCAGTACATGATTCTTAAGCTATGTCATATGCAAAGCTTTGGCATGCAGGATTTGTTCATGTGAATTTTGCTAGTTTGCTACGCCTGTAGAAATCTAATATGGTATCCTCTTTGCCCAAACTTAAGGCACCCGAAAAACATGTCTATGAAGGCTGTATTTTGGGCAAAATGCAACATTCCTCCTTTCCAAAGATGGTTTAGTTTGGGCTATGCACAAACTGAAGCTTGTACATAGTGATGTCTATGGTCCTATGCAGACACCTTCTTTTGGAAACTATCTTTACTTCTTGACTTTCATTGATGATTTTTGAGGCATGCATGGGTATATCCACTCAAAGCAAAGTTCAAAGTGTTTATGTGCTTAAAAGAATTTTTGGTTTTGGCTGAAAATCTATCAATATGTAAAATGGGCACCCTTCGTTCTCATCGAGGGAGGGAATATATGTCTTCTGACTTTAATGCATTTCTAGCTAAACGTGGGATAAAACATCAATGTACAGTGCCGTATACACCTCAACATAATGGAGTTGCTCAATGGAAGAATAGGTCACTCATGGAGATGGCGAGGTGTATGGTCAAGAGTCAAGCTTTACCACATAGTTTCTGGCTTGAGGTTGTCATGTGTGCAGCATATGTACTTAACAAGTATCCCACTAAAGCACTGTACTTTATCACTCTATATGAGGCTTGGCATGGTCGCAAACCATTTGTTGCTCATCTGTGTGTTTTTGGTTGTCTGGCATATGCATTAGTTCCTAAACAACATCACAGGAAATTGAATAATAAAGCAGTAAAATGTGTTTTTGTTGGGTACAGTTCTGAAAGCAAAGGCTATCATCTGTATCATCCATAGACTAAACACATTTTGGTTAGTTGTGATATTGTTTTTCTAGAAGATGCTATTCAACCTTTACTTTCATGTACGAAGGAGACATCTGTTAGCTCCAAAGACATGTATGATACTTGTTGCCTCTTTTTACAAGTGGATAGTCTAGTATTGGTACTAATGAGGCAACTTCTCAGCCATTGTAGGTTTCATGTGATGATGCAGATCATTCTATTTTTTATGCAGATATACATGATGCACTTGGTGATGAGAGATTTGATATTGAGGAGGCAAAAACTATGCCAAAATGGCTGTGAAAACTTTGTGTGACAGCGAATTAGATGCACCTCTATCATATTGTACTCATTCAGGCTCTCATAGTGACTCTTTTGCATCATATTGTTATGCTATGGCTACATCTACTCTATGTGATGAGACTGAGCCTCTTTCATTTGATGAAGCACAAAATTCTAAACATTGGATGGCTGCAATGCAATCTGAATAGGATGGTATCATGAAAAATGGTACATGGTCTTTATGTGACTTGCCTCCTGGAAAGAAGGGCATTGGCACTAAGTGGGTATACAAGATGAAGCATAAACCTCATGGAACAATTGACAAGTATAAGGCTAGGCTTGTTGGAAAGTGTTATGCTCAGGAAAGAGACATTGATTTTGATGAGACCTTTGCCCTTACTTGTCGAATGACTACTGTTCATAGTATGCACTTTCAGCTCATCATGGTTGGAATGTACATCAGTTGGACATTAAAATAGCATTTTTGAATGGTTACTTACATGAAGAAGTGTATGTTTTGCAGCCCCACGGCTTTGTGCAAAAAGGGCATGAAAACCACATGTGCAAGTTAAAGAAGGCATTATATGGTTTAAAGCAAGCACCATGTCCTTGGTATGAAAAGATACATGCCTATCTAATTGCACATGGTTTTGAGAACAGTCCAACTGAAAGCACCTTATATGTTAAGCGTGCTAAAGATGTGCTTTTAATCATTGTGGTGTATGTTGATGATATGCTACTCACTCATCCTCATGACATGCATATTGCTGATTGTAAGGCTGATTTCCTTGCCTCATTTGAGATGTCTGATTTAGGGCATTTGCATCACTCTTTGGGCATTCAGTTTATGCAAGTAGATGGTGGAATGGCTCTGTGTCAAACGAAATATATTGACACATTATTGCAGCATTTTGGCCTTGAAGATTGTAAGCTTGTCCTATGGAGACACGTTTACGTTTGAGTCTTCATGATGTTGGAGATGCATTTGATGTTGTTCTCTATCAGCAGGCTGTTGGATGTTTGATTTACTTATGCATTACTCGGCCAGATATTCAGTTTGTTGTCTCACAAATGACCAGGTTTATGCATTGCCTAGGTGTCAAGCATTGGCAGGCGGTTAAGTGCATCATTTGCTACTTGAGTCGTACACGACTACTTGGATTGTTTTATCCCAAGGAGGGATCACTACCGCCAGATTTGCATGCTTTTTCTGACAGTGATTGGGCTGGCTGTTATGACACTCGTGTGTCCACCATTGGTTTTTGCTTCATGCTTGGTAGCTCATGTATATCTTGGTTGAGAAAGAAGCAGCCTACTGTGGCCACGAGTTGTGAGGTTGAGTATAGGGAAGCTTTCACAGTGACTGTTGAGTATAGGGAAGCTTTCACAGTGATTGTTGAGTATAGGGAAGCTTTCATAATCACCGGTTTGTATATATGCCTATTGCCCTAATGGGCTACTAATCTTTGTACATTCTAGTGGTAATAGATTCAGTATTGCCTGTTGTGCTCCAAGCTTCTTCTTCTTCCTTGTGCTATTCACGTGCTTCCACATACGTCTAACTCCAACATATGTGTCATGTTTTCAAAGAGTTCTTGTGAAATTCCTTAGAAGTATATGTGGACAACTTATGTGCTCATTCCCAAGAAAGAAGACACCACATCCCAGAGCTTAGACAGATCTTCAACAAGTGTAGAGAATATCAAGTTTTTCTTAACCCAGAAAAATGTGTGTTCATGGTACATCAAGGTAAGATCTTAGGTCATATTGTTTCTAAGAATGGAATATCAACAGATGAGTACAAATAAGGAGCTATAACTGAGTTGCCAAGGCCAATGAATGTTAAAGAGGTACAAACCTTTATGGGTAATTATGGATATTACCACAAGTTTATCCACATGTATGCGATCATAGTTAAACCTCTTTACACTCTCTTGAAAAATTTTGAGTGGAACAACAAATGCAAAAATTCCTTCAATGAGATGAAGAGACTTTTGTGCACAACACCAATACTAACCACCTCTGATTGGAATAAACCATTCCATGTCCACGTAGATGCATCCAATTATGCAAGAAGATGTGTGCTAGCACAACCCACAGGTGAAGGAAATCTAGATTTGCTTGTAGCATATGCTAGTAGATAGCTAAATTTGGCTTATTGAAACTATACAACAACTGAAAGAGAAGGCTTAGGCATGGCATACATTTTGAAGAAGTTTAGACACTATCTATTGGACAACATATTCACTGATATTTGGTCAATAAACCTTACAATATAAGATGATTAACAAGATGGTTCCTCTTACTAATGGAATATGACTTTGAAGTGGTTTTTAGGAAAGATAGAACCCACCTCAGGGTGGATTACCTTTCTCGCATCGCTTCAGGAGAGTCACGGTAAGCAGTATCCGATGAATTGCCTGATGCTTATCTGTTCAATTCAGAAGTTGTTTCTAAATGAGAAAATAAGTTAGTATCCATCCTAACTTTTGGACCTGCAAATGAGATTTTGAAAACAAACAAAGATGAAATTAAATCACAAAAATATCAAATATTGGTAGGAAGTATGTACAAACAAGATATAAGGGGTGTATTAGCTTGTTGTGTTAAGGAGGATCAACATAGTAGTTGGTTGCAGCAAGCCCATGAAAGATTGCTAGGAAATCACTATTCTAAACAACGAACATTGAAGAATCTAAAACATTTAGGAGTGTATTGGCCTAGTATGGACAAAGAAATGCATGAGAGGATTAAGAATTGTCTAGTGTGCCACAAAAGACCCCCCACTAGAGTATGCTATTCTTTATCACGTGTTGTCAATTCCATTAGTAGAATCTATGAGATCGAGAATGCTACCCAGTGAAGCTAGTCTAGCAAGAAAACGTAGCACAGATCAAGAGGCTCACTACTATGGCTTAGTAGGAGACAACCTATATCGAAGATGCAAATATGGTTACTTAAGACTATGCGTTCACGAATGAGACTATTCGACAGTCTTAGAAACTGCACATTGCAGTGTTACAGGTGGACACTTCGGGCCTGACCAAATTATTAAGAACATTCTATTCTCAAGACATTGGTGGCCCACTCTTCATATGGATGCACATACCTATGTGAAGAGATGTGACACATGCCAACATGGACAATATTCCATCAGAAAAAACTCCAAAGTATACACGTGTGTTGATGATGGATTCATGCATATGGATAGGATAGGGTTGGTACTATTATATGCCAATACATACACTCACTCATAGAAGTGCGTCAAAACAATTGCGCGCTCCTTCATTGGAAGGCGCAAGATAAAGATAAAATGAACTATATTATGGAGTGCATCTATCAAGAGTATTATCCAATGTTAAGATCAGTGCGAATTTCTTGTAAATGAATTAAACGGATTTTATTGAGACTCAAACATCAATGTGATTCAATAAGGAAAGTTGCTTGAGAAGGGCTTCCAAAGCCCTCATATATTACTGAGGAGGAGTGGGAGCAACTACAACACAAGACAAAAGATCTCGAATGCTATCAACAGTTAAGAAAGTTGACATCTACACATTTGGTGGGTATTGAGGCATCAGATTTAGGAAGGGGTGGAATGGACATATGAGTTTTGTAAATATAATTTATACATTTTAATTAAATATATAAGCAAGTTTTTTTGTTACTTAATTCTTTTATTTATTGAATATAATCCGTAGCTATTAAACATCTTCCATCATGTGTAAAGAAGTAGGACAAATACGCATGAGACCTTTATGTAGTGTTATCTGATTTGCAGAGTGTGAGAGAGAGGATCCAATAGGATATGTTAAATTTTATTTATAATTCATGTTGTTGAGAGCATGTGGGTGATATATATATTTTGTTTCTATCTCATACATCCAATTGACTCACATAGCTTTATTTTCTATTGTAGGGTACTCTCTCCTGCTTTTATTATTATTAGCCTAGCAAACTTTTTAGTTTGATAGAGCTCTTCTTTGGCATCTCCATATTCAATGTATCATATATTTCATAGAGGTTTTACCAACAAGCATATCTCTTTTGTGGCATCTTCAGATATAATATATTATATATTTCATACCATATATGTGTGAGCCATCGGAAAGGAACTCATCATATATTGCAACTGTACAAAAGGAGAGAGAAGCCTATTATAAAATGATGCAGTTTCAAGCTCAGGAACTCGAGCGTTGAGAAAAGCAATTAGGAGTTCAGGTTGACCGACTCTTGCGTATAGATGCAGAAGTAGCAGAAATGAAGATGCACCGAGATGCTGCTATGGCCAATGAGTTTTATCTCGAGGAAGCATTTTTGCAGACGTAGACGGAGTCATTAATAAGCCAAGTTATAGTTGCCAGTTCAGTTAGAACTGATGCATAGGTGATTGAACCTGCAATTTTGAAGGATATGTTAGATTCATTAAAGCAGAAGATTGCTCGTACCTTCAAATTAGTTCGCTCTATGTATGTACAGGGTATCATCGATGAACACTGAATCTTGTAATTTTCATTTTTTGGGTTCGAGTCCACCGTGCGTGCCAGTGTGAGCCGCCGGAAAGGAACTCATAAATTCTGTAATATAACCCTGAAAATTCACATGCATATTGAAAGGGCGTAGCGCAAAAGTTGTAACTCTTTACAAATTAATGAAAGAGGAGTCACGTAAAACAGAAGGCATCGTGTCGCCGGACTGTTCGTCTGGGCGAGAGCCTGCAGTGGAGCACAGTTTGCCAAAATTCCGTGTAATCTGAGAATTTCGTCAATTCTATTGATTAAACTTAATGATTAATTAAGTCTTAATGAAGTATTAAAGATTGACGGATTAACGTGATAAGTGAAGAAGTACACAGTCAATTGCACGGTAGTATTGAAGTGTTCTGTAAACATATTCAAGATAGTTAATGCGTGAAGTCTGTGAAATAGTATACTCTGAATCTGTAGATTTGGGAAAAATACAAACAGGACCTCTCTTTACAGACCCCTAACCATCCCAAGAACCGATTATTGATAATAGATTAAAAAATAAGAAGTTTAAACACTGGTGCCGTCTGTGGGAAATGGAGTAGTTATTGAAGAAGAAGGTTAAGGTTCGAAGACGAATCCTTTGATATATGTCGGTAACACGCTCCGGTGAATCGTATCCCAAATATCGAAGTGACCCACATCCCTGGGCAGTTTCAAATTTATTAGGAACACTCTCTGGTAGTAGAAGTGAAGAACAATCAAGTTCAGTCGTAGAAGGTTCAATTCAACAAGCAAGTGGCAATTTTGGTGGTAGTTCAGTGCTGTGTACAAGCAGTACAGTAGAATGTGGTGATAATCTGGTGTGTTTCAGTGACAGTCCAGTTCATATGGAAGACATTACGTTAGTTCATGGTGGTATTTCGGTGTTGTCCAGTGACAATTCAGCATTGTCTCGAGACAACTCGGTGACAGTCCGGTATTGTCCGGTGACAATTCGGTGCTCTCCGGTGAAAATTTGGTGCTCTCCGATGACAATTCGGTGCTTTTCGGCGATACTGCGATTCTGTGTGGTAGGAATTTACTGCATTCACCATTTTTAGAAACAAGTTAAGCCAATTTTGACACTAAAGTCAAGAAGGGGCTGTTCGATTTTGAGTTAAGCAATCAGTTCAGAGACATTTTTGGATCGGAAGGATGGCAAAGTGACCATACGGTCCAAGCACATCCAGGGAGCCGCTCCCAAAGTCCAGGAAACATGAGTGGTTCACATCATCAGCAACAACAACAACAGCAGTAGCAACAACAACAACACCAACAAAAGCAGCAGCAGCAACAACAACAACAACAACAACAACAACAACAACAACAACAACAACAGCAACAGATTATTCTACTGCGTCCGATGCCAGCCGGAGTCACGTACACTAAATTTGGAGGTTTCCCACGAGATGATCCCGACGCGCATGTGCAGACATTTGAAATTACTTATGCAGTTTTGAATTACCCAGCAGACCCTACGTATAAAGCCATCGTGTTCTAGTCAATTGTGGTTAATGAAGCTGCTCACTGGTTAACCGAATATGATTTGAACCACTTCTAGTAGTACGATGATGTGAAGGATGCATTTCGGCAACGATTCCGATTAAAGAAGAACCGAGCAAAAATTTTTGATTACCTGCAGAATAATAGGCAGAAGCCACACCAAAATGTACAGGATTATGCCACGCTCTTTCAGACCCATCTATGGTACTTACCACCTGTGCATGCCAATTTACCGGACGACGTTATTACTCAGTGGTTTATAAATGGATTAAATCCCCAATTGAAACATATCATGATTATCCGTTGTGTGGGAGGAATGATCCTGGATGGCGTAATTGCAATGGCTTTACAGTTAGAAAATAAAGTGTGTGGATTCACTAAAGATCTAGAGTGGCTGAAAGCGTCCAGGCAATCCAGCGAGGATCCTTTGAAACAGATTTATTGTACCAAATGCAAAAATCCAGGTCACAGCAGCTCAGCATGCGCTTTGAATCAATTATATTGTGCCATTTGTCACACAGCAGACCACACTACAGAGACTTGTCCGTATAATGCAAAAGTGCAGAGCAGAGCAGCTGTTAATGCCATAATTCAAGAACAGGGGCAACCGGCCAGTCATTATGTACCACCGCACATGAGGAATACATTGTACCAGGGATACAAGAATTATTGAGGAGGACGGTCAAATAATTTTGGACAAACCCAATGGAATGCAGGACCATCAGGTGAAGGTGCATCTCGTACGATAAGAAGAAAAAGGAACGACAACATCCGATGGCGAACATGGTGTATATTTCGACAGTTGACACTCAAACAGCAGCAGCGCAAACACGTTCAGGAAAGCAATTGCAGCAAGCTGTAGAGATTTTTGAACCCGAAATTCATGAACAGTAGAAGGTGTTTAGTAAAGCAAGTAAGTGGGCAGCCCGGGAACAAGCTGTTTTCCCTGATCCAATTCCGATGACGCAACAAAGTATACCACAGATAGTACCAGAAGGCAGAAATCTCACCCAAAGAGTCCCGGAATCCCTACTGGACTCTGTACCGGAAACAACCAAGACTGATTCGGTGTGGGATATCTTGTCCAAGGCGTCAATAACATTGCCCTTGGGACAATTATTGGCTTTGGTCCCTGGAGTGTGCCAACAGTTCTAGCAACAACTCAGTCCAAGACCCTCAAATTCTCCTTCGACAGCCACAATCCAGCCGGAACTTGATCCGATAGTGGATCATACGGTACCCTTGATTACGGTCTAGTATAAGAATCATAAAATCATGCAAGTGTTAATTGATGGTGGTTCCGGTATAAACATTGCAACAATAGCACTTTGCAATCGGATGGGATGGATGCAAATTGAGCCTGTTCAATTCTTTTTACGCATGGCTGATCAATCTTGAGTTCATCTGGTGGGGCTGGTGCGAGACATTCCGATTACTCTACAAGGAGCTGTATTCAAAATGACTTTCGTTGTTCTAGACTTACCAGAATCTAGCTTGGACTATAAGCTGCTCTTTGGACGACCCTGGTTAAAACAAGCTAAGGTAGTGCAGGATTGGTCAGTGCATGAATTAGTTTTAAAAAATAACCACCGAAAATATGTAGTTCCACTGGACGACATGAAACCTTGTGACTTCCATGCACGACCATATGTAGCGGAGCCTGTACACATGTTGGATGGTCTCTCCGATGATGAAGCAGAAGTTTTTCTTAACGCCAATAAGGATTTGATGGCGCTTGGAACGGTGGATTTACAAACGATTATAGACAACTGAAGTCCGATGGCATGTACAGTCGTACCATTGACTGGAGCATCCGAACACAGTGCAGCACAAACTTTGGATGATATAACTCTCCAACAATTGCTTTAGCCAACTGATGATTTTGCCATACCCTGACAGTTCTACGTACCGAAAGACCAATTGGTGACTTGCAACTTAGGTGATGAAGCCACTCTGCGACCAGTGAAAATCAAGGGGGGCTTATCAGAGACTTTTCAAGATAATTTGTTGCAGTTACTACGTGAGTTCTCTAATGTATTTGCATGGGATTACTGGGATATGAAGGGGTTGGACCCGCGCATCTATCAACACAGAGTTATGCTGAAACCAGATGCCCGACCTATCAAACAACCAAGCTATAGGATGAATCCTAACTATGCGGCCCAGGTTAAAGCATAATTGGATCGATTGTTGAAGGTTGGGTTTATTGTCCCTATAGAGCACGCAGAGTGGATTTCCCCCATTGTGATAGTCCCTAAGAATAATAAACAATTACGGATATGTGTGGATTACCGGAAATTAAATGCAGCACCAGTTCCCGATCCCTTTCCTCTGCCGTTCCTGGATACAATGTTAGATGATGTGGCCGGCCATGATACAACACCCGCTATTTATGCAGCAGAGATGGTACAAGATAATCAACAAGAGTTTTCGGTAACCCCCCTCTTACTATGACACCTTGCTCCTATTCCTGACCACTGGATGTCTGCCTGGTATGACCTCTTCATCTGGTCAATGAAGACTAGCCATGTATAGCCGACGATTTCACCTAATTATAGGGCAGTTATATTACATGGACCACTCAGGCGTGTTACTTAGATGTGTTCCCCCACATGAAATTGCTTCAGTAATTACAATGGCCCATTCTGCCCCAACCGGAGGACATTTTGCGGTTGAACTGACACACCGGAAGATTCTGCAGAGTGGATTATGGTGGCCCACGATGTACCGTGATGTAACCCAGTATGTGCGGAAGTGTGATGTGTGTCAGCATTCCGGTCAACCTTTACAGTGACATCTCTTTCTGCTCCAACCAGTTGTGCCTCTTGAACCCTTTCAGAAATGGGTTTTGGATTTTATTGGCCCCATTACTCCTCCTTCGACAGTTACTAGCAACCGATACATTCTGACATGCACGGATTATGCGACTCGATGGGCCGAAGCTTGGGCTCTTCGGTCAGCTACAACTGTTACGGTGGGTAAATGTTTGATGAAGGATATTTTTCCACGCTATGGGTTACCCTTGGAGATAGTAATTGATCACGGTACACACTTTGCAAATACATTAATGCAAGTGCTTACAAAAACCTTCCAGATTGTGCATAAGTTCAGTTCTCCCTACTATCCATGAGCAAATGGACTCGCTGAGAGCAGCAACAAATCTCTGTTGAACATCTTAAAAAAAACTGGTATCGGAATGCCTAGAAAGATAGGATCAATTCCTACCTGTAGTATTATGGGCTTACCGCACTACATACAAAGTGGCGACCGGAACAACTCCTTTCAAGTTGGCATATGGATTGGAAGCGATTTCTCCTATCGAACTGGTGGTTCCTAGTCTGCGTGTGGCCCTCGAACGAAAGCTATTATCGGAAGAATCTTTTGCTTTTTGATTGGAGGCTTTACGGTCTCTGGATGAAAAGTGTCTTGAAAGTTTTCTGGTGTTGAAGGAAGTGCAACTTCGACAAGCCAAAACCCACGATCATTTCCTTAAAACCCCCATGTTTACGGTCAATCAATTAGTACTCTTTTATAATGCTAAGTCTAATAGATCCGTCAAAAAATTTAAGCTGCGCTGGTTTGGTCCCTACCATATTGACGAACAAGTGGGACCCGCCACTTTTTGGTTATTCACCCTCAATGGTGCCCTCCTTCCTAAAGTGATCAATGGCTCGAAGCTTCGTCCTTGTTACCCACCGCCTACGTCCTCATGATGTGTCATCGGTATTTTTACTCCTTTTCTCTTGCCACTCTTTTCACCCGACTTTCTTTTCTTATCTTCGTGTTTCGGTTGACCAACTGACCGTAATCCTTCCGTTTTCTTATCTAACCATGATTAGTAGCTGCCCTCTGTGTCTTTGATTATGTTAATGTGTGCATGTCGCCATTATGGCGGTATATTTCCAATACTACGTTATGATTAGGATGAGTACCACTTGATTTTTCTAGTATTTCTACTTAGTCTTGTTTAGGATCCATCTGGATTCCATCTTGGGAGGCTATATTCCCAAGTTATCTAACCTCTCTTTTGAAAAAAACACATTTTGACTCCTTGGCAAAGAGTGAATTTTACCTCAACAATTGGAATAATTTCCTTAAGTGTTCCAAGTGTTCTTGTTCTAATCTACTATTGAAGGGCTTTGGTGTGCAAAACAATAAGAGGAAGGAGGAGATGAATGGAGAGAGAAGAAGAGAAGAGACGCACACAGATGCGTGGGAGCCTCGAACCCATATAATGATCTCTCTTGAGGCAATGCTCTATATATGATATATGTATATATATGAATATGGGGGTAAGGTCACATGACCCTTACATCCCCAACAATCTCCCACTTAAGGATCAATGTGACCATAAGTGGTAACATATACAAAGAATGATGTATGATTATACAATAATGTACAGGAAGAGTCCAGATCTCAACCCATATAGATCAGCCTACACCAGTGCCTCGAACAAGGTGTATCTATGCACCTCAAACTGCTCTAGACTCATATCGATAAGAGTCGAGCTAACATCTGACTGATGCAAGAACTCATGAAGTTCCTGCAAAGCTCCCACTCACTCTATGCCTATGTCAATCATCGAACGATTGACAACTCCAAGTGCAAATGCTCCAATAGCAACTGCAATGTCTGGTCTTGAGCATAACAACTCATATATCATATTCCCGAATGCTGATGAAACATGTGCTATCCTGGCTAACCTAAGTATGTTAGCCATGCTTGTATCCAAGGCACCCAAAGCACCATCATCAAGACCAACATGTCCTGACATATCTGTGTCAACATCTGGCATGAGCGAATCCAAGAATGACTGCATGATCGTTGACTCATCAACATCTAAATCAGTCCTCCTATCAACCAAGGATGTACCTAGCTATGCACCCTGAGAGCTAGTATGCTCTTACATACACTGTGGATAATAAGAGCTATCGTGCTCTACCACACCAAGTGTATCATGCTCTACATGAGCTAACTGCACAACATGAATACCAAGGTCAAACTGATGATCAAATTGTAACTGAATATCATCACAATGCTCTATATGAGCATCCACATCATGCTCTAAAGCATCCAAATGATCATCCAAAGTATGTTCCATATGAGCATCTATATGATCAACAAAATCATCCTCTACATAAGCGTCACAAGCATCCAAAACATGCTCTACATGTGCATCCATCTGAGCATCTGAATCCTACCATACATGTGCATCATGAATGTCAATAGACCTATGTGTAGGTAGACAAAATAAGACATGAAGAGTCTCAAATTGCACATAAGGCTGAACTCCCATTGAGACAAGACTCTCTCTCACATGAAGTACATGCAGTGGATACATGTGCCCAATCCTAGCACCTCTCACAAGCATACGTTGTCCCAACTACAACTAAAAATGATGCTCACCAAGGAATGCATAATATGTGCTCTCTTATAACTGGCTAACTGAAATCAAGCTCATAGGGAATGAAGGCACATAGCGTATATGTCTGAGCATAAGTGATGCTCCACTAGGTAGGATAAGGCATACATCTCCTGCACCCTCAATGTCATATGTCGTACCATGAGACATGTGCACACATCCACGACTCTCACCTGAGAATTGACAAAACCACTCGCGGTGTGGAGTAACATGAAAAGTGGCTAATGCAACGAGCAACCAAGCCATATGTGTGCTATCCAATGAACAAGAGAATCCTGAGATGAACCATATAAGAAAGTGATACCACCATCACTAGCATAATCAATTGCCATAGACTCTTCTGAAACCACTACCTAATCTACATCACATGCAAATCTCTGATGTCATCATCGCATCCACCTAAAGCAACATCGTCGAATATAGCCCTCATGACCACAATGCAAACATCGAAGTTGTCGATGTGATCTATGTCTCACATGAGTCAATGGACTTGCATACATATCATGTAGTCTCTGCCATAATGCACTACTCGTCTCCTCATACATAACAGACTCATATATAGAGTCCACAAGTTATAATCGAATAGTGGAGCTGGCCAATGCATCCATATACATCCATACGTGGTTGAGCATGTCATGAGGCCTCTATGCATCTCTATGCACATACATGTGTAACCCTGCACGAACCAATGTATGCCACATCTGAGCTTTCCATCTCAGAAAGTTAGTGCCATCGAACCGAGAAGACACCATGCTAGAAATCCAAGGGACTAGAAATATAAGAAGAGACTAGAAACAATACTCTATCCTCAATAGGATCACACCTGCATATCCATATGCATAACTCACATCACATATATCTCACTGGAGAAAAAACCATGTGAACCACCTGTCACATAACCATGCATCTAGCATGCACATAAAACCATGAGCATAAGCATGCTCACCAAGTCTCCAAAGTGACCAAGTAGATGTGAAAGAATCTTGGGAAAAATTCGACAGAGTATCCCTTGTAAACTGAGCAATCAAACAAGATAACCAATAGCAAAAGAACAATTAGTAATCTATCATCACCCGTCATTCATCCAATCAAAGATAATGACAAATACACATGCCAAAAAACTGATAGCAATACATGCTAATACAATGGCAATACACCTCCCACTCAAGAATGAATCCTGCTAGATGGTCCAACCTGACATGAATAACTTGTGACTAAGTCCAAGTAAATGGAGATAAGTAATGATCGAAAGCTATCACACAAGCTTCAAGATCCACTAGAGCTCTAGCATAAGACCTGGCAAAATTTTGGCAACATCTCCTCTGTAAAATGGACTCTTAACCAAATAAACCATGTGGGAATCACCATCCAGAATATCAAATCAATGAATGAGTGAATATATGCTAATAGAATAGGAATCAAGGTGACAAATACATATGCAACTGAGGCTCCACTCTGGATCATCTACCTGCAAAGAGAATAAAGATGCAAGTACAAACTAAGATCCAATATCAACTCTCATAAAATTATGTGCAACCGGCAAGTAAATCCATAACCAAGTGGCATAAGCAAGATATAGACCACAATGCCACTATATATCCATGATCAAACTTATGATGACATAAATCTCAATAAAGAGTATACCACAATGTCATCTCACATGTCAAACACATGACAACATCATGCTTTACTCTCATATGGAGGAGCTACCATAGTGATCATACATAGATAATGCCTTCAAGCTCTGAAAATAAGAGTTTGCACACCAAAAAATCTCTCTCGAAGAGGTTCCAAACCAAAATGAAACTCCGAAAGTAACTAGGGTTGTTTTAGTGAAAATATATTGTTCTGTGTTTTGTTGTTTCAAAGGTTATAACCTCTGAATTTGAACTTTTTTTCTTCAAGAAACTTCAAGAACTTTTTCTTGGCTCCGTAAGGAGATAAAGAACACCTCAATCGGAGGCTCGTAGCTCAAGATATGCACAAAATAAGCACCTATTATCAATTTCACTTTCACGTGCAACATTGCTTCTCTGTATTTTACAGTTTCGGTGACCTTGCACTCAAAATTTGGATCTTTGTTCTTCTAGAAAGTTTTAGAGGCGTAGCCCTCTATTTTAGCTATGCATAAAAGTTTAAAACACATCAATCTGAGCTTTCTAGCTCGAGTTAGAGCCAAAATACTGAACTGTTGTTGAGAGATGCCGACCTGCACTTTCACCTCTTATGACCTAAGCTTCCATTGAAGCTTCTTGCACACAAGCCTTCAACCTGCTTTGATACCAATGAAGGGTTTTGGTGTGCAAAACAAGAGGAGGAAGGAGAAGATGCAAGGAGAGAGAAGAGAGGAGAGACGCGTGGACATGCATGAGAGCCTCAAAACCCACATAATGATCTCTCTTGAGGCAATGCTCTATATATGATGTATATATATGAATATGGGGGTAAGGTCACATGACCCTTACATCCCCAACAACTATAGATCATAATATCATCCAAAAATTCTACTACAAATGGCCCTAGATTTGGTCATATTACACTCTTTATGAGCTTCATGAAAGTGGCACGAGCATTGGTGAGGCCAAAAGGCATCACCAAGAACCCATAGTACCTAATCTTGTCTTACCTCAATAGTTTTAGGGACATGTTGTGCCCTAATCCTAATTTAATGATATCTTGAACTAAGAGAACACTTGGTAAAGTAACTAGATTGATAAAACTCATCAAATCGGTCTTCCAACCTAGGCATTGGAATTTGGAAACCTATCTTTGATCATTACCTATTTCATTCAATGTTCTATAATCTATACAAAGTCTCATAGAGCCATGTTTCTTTTTAATTAGGAGCATTGGTGATGCCCAAGGTTATTTACTAGGTCTAATGAAGCCCTCAGCTAGATAGTCCTGAAGTTGCTTCTCTACCTCCTCATGATGAGAAATACTAAGCCTATAAGGTGGCTTACAAGTAGGGTTAATGTTAGGGAATACCTCAATGGCATGGTCAAAGTCTCCTCTCTCAAGTGATAGCACTCTAAGTAAGTCAATGGAAAAGACATCTTTAAACTCAAACATGAGATTCTTAAGACTTTTAACTACATTGTCTTGCAAAAATGAATAATAGAAACTCATATCCATATTTACATTACTGACACGAAAAATTACATCAAGGTCTATATAATGCTCAAGATCATGAGTATACAACAAAAAGGTCTCTTGTACAAGCTCAGAATGCATAACATTATACAACTCTAAAGATAAGATGAGAGGTGCACTAGGTACATATCTCTCTCCCCAAATACAAAATTTACTTCCTTTTTTCATAAATTGAAGAGTATTGTTTTGGTAACTGTAGTTAGGTGTGTCTCTCAACCCCCATAGCCACTATCTACCTAAGACAAGGTCTGTCCTCTCCACATTCATTATTTGGAACTATACAGAGTCAGTGTATCTATGTATCAAGATTTCTAAATTGGATACAATAATATTCCATATCCTCTTATCTTCCACTTGCATCATAGATACTATGTATTTATGTGCACTTCACTATTAGGGAGTTTTCAACTTCTTGACCAAAGCATAATTTATGAAGTTATGTGTGGCAAAGTCATCTATCATGACTCTCAACCCTGGTCCCATACACACTACTATGAAGTTTAACTACAACATGTGGCCCAAACTGAGGTGATCACAATGATTGAGTCAAACAATAGGTGTGTTCTATATTCTTGTGCATCACTTCCACCTCTTTTCCACTAAAGATTCCATGTATTGGAAGATTCTGCACTAGATGGACCACCTTTTTAACCTTTGAGGGGCCATATTAGTCCTTGGTCCTCCCTTCTTTTCTTCCCCCTTATGAAGAGGAAAATTCCATGGTGCATGGCTAGGAGATAGACACATAAAACACAAGTTTTTCCTCTTGGCCCTCTCATACTGCTCAGTGGATAACTTGGGCCCTTGTGATCTTTGTTTCTTTATGAACCTTTTTTTCTTATTTGCTTTCTTCTTAAACTTAGTGGTACTGACAGGTTTGAGGGTCTAATCCATCTCCGTAGGAATGTATTGAGGACAATTATGGTCCTCATAGATCTATCCACATTTGATCACCTCCTCAAAAGACATTGGTGTGTTTCTTCTCATCTATCTCTTAATGGTCTTATCTAATCCCCTTACAAATCCTCTGATTTTTGAAAATTGTTTAACCCCTTAAGTTTCAATATGATCTCTTTATAGTGGGATATGTGGACAGACAAAGGTCTACCTCTTTGTGTAATTGTATCCCACTCATCCTATTTCCTCTCTTCCTCATTCTAAGGATGAAAATATTTCACGAAAAGAGTTTCAAATTGATGTCAAATAGTAGGGATGGAATTCGCCTCCTTGAGACTCATTCATCACTTATAAGCATGTGAGCCAATCGAGAGACTCTCTTCTAACACATGATACTCGGGTAGGGCGTCCTTCAATTGATGCAGGTCATTCCACTTTTGCAAAAAATTGTAGATCGCATCCTTATTCATCTCACATTCATCCCCCAGAAAGGTTGTTGGATTGAGGTCTTTTAGGAGAGGAGTCTCTAGAACTCTGTCCTTTGTGCTTTCCAAATAAGAGGACCTTCCTAGCCTTCTCAGTAGTGTGAAGAGTAGGAATCTCTATTTCCTTCCTAGTTAGGAAAGAGGTGACCTTACTCTCTAATGAGATCATCTGAGTATTAAGTTGTTCTATTAGAGAGGTCATGCTATCAATGACCATCTCTACCCTAAAGGTTTTTTCTTTAAGCTCATTGAATTGTTTGTCTGACACAAACTCATTATGAAGCTCCGTATAAGAATATTCCTCCTCTTTCTCACACTCTTGCTCTTGTTAGACCTCTTCTATTCTATTTTCTAAATCCTTTAAATTGTATTCCCTAAGTGGAGAAGTATGTTCTAAAGGTTCTTTTCCCTTAGCTTCAATGTTTACTTCCCCAATTAAGTAACTAGAGTGTCTAGAATAAATGGAAGTAAACTCTATAAAGTAAGAAAGAGAGAAATAACACTAGAGCACTTCCCTAATACAATCTAGGATTTTTGAAGCAAGTTTAAAGTGATCTTGCAAGTGTTAAGGCTCTAATTTGCATCCTTGCTAGGCCCAAATGAAAACTTGAAATGTTTGCTTGGTTTGAGGAGGGTTAGAGCATAAAAAATGAACCAAAAACCAATGAAAAGGATCCCAAAATCAAATGATAATAGCTTGGAACACCAATACTGAGCAAAATTGATCATTTTTTTATCCTAACAAGTCCTTTCTAGTCAAATAAAAGTGTTTCAGTACCTTTATGCTAAAGCTCTGATGCCAATCCAAGTGATAGAAGTAGATTTGGATGCCAAATGGTTAAAAGCAAGGCTCAAAAGTGGTCGCCAAGTATCATTTGAGGCATTGCAAAGAGATTTTGACCTATTGAAACTTCTATAAATCGAGTATCGTTTGATACTCAGCAAAGCTTTCCAAATGTGACAAAAATCTCTTCAATTGGATCTTGTAGCGCAAGCTATGGCTCAACAAAGTTCGCCATGTCGGGGTGAGATGGTGAAATGGATCAAAATTTGAGCATAAAAAGGTCTTCCATAGAGGTCCTTCTCCTTATTTTCTTGCCTTATCCCATATTACATAGATGCATGCTTAAATTGCCCAAAAGTTCTTGGCATAGGCTATTTTGGTGACTTGAAGTGCATACAAAAGTTCTTAGAAAGCTAAAAACCTACCTCCTTCTAGAAGTGATGCCATGGAAAACCTTTTCTGCGAGTGGCTCAGAATGGAAGTTCTTTATCCCATATGGGGGCTCAGAGCGGTGATTTTGGGGGTACAAGAAGGAGAGTCATTCTACCTTGTATTCATCCTTGAAAAGGAGAAGAGGAGAAGAGGAAGGAGTCCCTTCCCTTGCACGTGTGAGCACCTGTCCGCTGATCTTGTGAATGGACTTCCATCCTTCACTGTTGCACACGTCCTTGAGCTCAGTCAATCATTTGTGCATCTTTTGTCACCTCTAATACAAGTGTCGTGTTGTTCTCTTATGAAATCCGCTTGTTTTTATGTACATGGGCACAGAAAATGACGTGCCTCAAAGAAGACGATGTCAGTTATTTTCCTGGAGACCAATGCACATGGAGACTCATTAAATTGCCATAACCCCCTAGCCACATATCCTCATATCATATCTCTCTCTTTTCCTCCATATATGAGTAATATCTACATGGCATCTCACATCGATGCCACATGGCACTCAAGTGAGAGCCCACCTATATCCCAGTAAAGGTGGGTTCATACCCACTCTAATGTGCCGTTAATCACGAGAACATATAACAACACACATAGTGCATATTGCACCGAATAAAAGAACCCACTTGAGCACAAGAGGAACAAGATATTGGTCTACACCGGCCCTCACTTACAAGGATGGACGATAGTACTATCCTCTTAATCCGAGATGGGTGGATCTTCACCACTCAAGGCATTAGCATCTCTCCTTGGAGGATCGATGGTGATCCCTACTGGGAGCTGATCAGTAGCTTGGCCCTTTGGTTTGTTTGGAGAGTGAGATGTCAGTGCATCTTTGAGCAGCATGTGATCCCCATGGCTGAGAATGTTTGGGACTTTTGGCTCGAGTTGATCCACACTCTTCGGGGGTAACTAGAACATCTTTAGGGTGATTAGGATGTCATGATTTGTCGACGGCTCTCTTTTCTTCAGCTCTAGAACAAAGGTCCCTTCTTTCCTTCTCAAGGTGATACTATTAGGTGGAACTACCAGCTACCTATTTGGATTTTTCCCTCCTTTCATCCCTCCCCCAAGGAGTTCGTCATCTTCTTTTCCTTGTGTTGGCGATGTGTGTGTGGGATGATCTCCCCCTTGTATATACGATTTTGTATTTGATTCGAGACAGTGAACATAGCCCTATGGGCATCCTATCTTTTAACTAATGAAAGGATTTTTTTTTTTTAGGGGGGAGGGGGAGAGGGAGGGGAACTTAAGAGTACTTTACGACCACCCACATACTCAATAGAAGGCAATCTCAATGGCATAACTTTCTATCCAAGTTCGGTTTTGTCATCACGTATCATCTAGGATGCCAACAATGTCAATCAGATGCCTTATCAAAAAGATCTTACTTTGCACCAAAGAAAGGTGAAGAGGATTTTGACCAACAAGAGAGTGTATTACTCAAGCATGAGCATCTGCAGTTAGCAATTATCTCTTCAAATCATCAGCAAGATTTGGCCTTGACCCATTTGATTCGTGAGACTCTACCACATGATGAATTGTTTTGTAATGTCAAGAAGAAAATTCAAGAAGGGAAAGTTCATGAAGTAAACGAGTTCTAGGAAAATGATGGGTTACTATTTTATAAGAACCTACTCTACATCCCTCAAGAAAGGTCGAAGGTCAAGGTACTTAAGCAACATCATGATAATCTTGCAACATGATATTTTGGAGTGAATAAAACAATAGAACTCACATTAAAGGATTTTTGGTGGCCTCAAATGTGGAAGAAAATCAAAGAATATATCCGAATCTGTGACACTTGCGATAGATCTAAGGTACCATGTCATAAACCTCATGGCCTCTTGCAATCTTTACCTATTCCAAAAAGGCCATGGTCTTCATTATTTATGGATTTCTTCACAGATCTACCAAGGTTGGATAAGTATGATGCGATTCTTGTTATAGTAGATAGATTTACAAAGATGGCACACTTCATTCCAATTACCAAGGCAATCACAAGAACAACCACTGCTATCTTTACGCTTCATGGATTGCCTAATGATATTGTTAGTGATCGAGGTCCATACTTCATATCCAACTTTTATAAGAGTCTTTGCAAGCTCCTTGGTGTTCAAGTTAAAATGGGTGAATCAAGTCCTAGAAAAGTATCTTTGTTGCACCATCAATTATCATCAAAATGATTGGCTTGAATGTATACCCTTTGCAGAGTTTGCTTATAACAACAGTGTTCATATACCTACCAAGTTGCAAATTATGGACAACACCCAAGGATGGATGTACAACTATCAAATCATCTCAAGAGCCTAGCTCTTAAAGATAAGGCCCAGTACCTCATGGATATTTACCAAGAACTCAAACAAGAAATGCATAAAGCTCAATAACAATATAAGCATTATGCAAATCAACATCGTATTCACAATTCATCATGCCACATTGGGGATAAAGTTTGGCTACTCATAAATAATTTGAAGACTTCAAGACCTCGTGCAAAGCTAGACCATCAAAGATTTGATCCTTTCTCCATCTTTTCCAAGATTAATCCAATCACTTTCAAGCTCTAGTTATCGAGTATTGTGAGAATACATCCAACTTCCATGTGTCCATGTTGGAACCATATCAGATTCCACCATTGAGGGGGGAGAGACCTAGTCCATCACCACCTATCAAGATTGATGATCATAAAGAATTCAAAGTCGATCGTGTCCTAGATTTGAGAACATCCTGAGAAAGATCGGAGTACCTTGTTCATTGGAAAGGGTATGACATGACTGATCATACTTGAGAACTTGCATAAAACTTTCGGAGAGCACCAATCAAGGTTCGAGAATTTCATAAGAAGAATCCAATGAAGCCAAAACTAGAGAACATGATCACTCCTCATGGAACTCGTCGCATAAGAAGGAGGTATTGTCATGGACATGGAGGAAACTATCCTAAGCCTCAAATTCCATGTGATTATCTATATCTCGGATTTTGTTCAAAATTTGGAAAAACTAATGCCTCTATAGCATTCCGAACATGCCAACCCTAAGATGGACTATCTACTTGCTTGATTCTCATAACCAGAGGTCTTGTTCTAGATTGCTTACATCATTGATGACATCATCGATTCATAACTGTCCTTGAGCACCACCCTTGAACACCTATATAAGGAGGGCTTGGCCACATATATCCTCAGTCTTGCCAATGTCGATCTTGGGAGCTCAAGGAGTTCTCATCACCAAGTATATTAGACAAATATCCAAGCCGGATCATATATCAATGTGTGTTGGGACAAGAGCATGAGTTGCTAAGGTTCCTAGCTCGGAGGTTATTCTAAGGTTCCATCTTAGAAAGTAGAGTGAGTGTGCATGATGGCCACATGTCACACTAGAGCACCCTAGAAGCTTTCTATCTTGGAGCAAGAGGATAAATAGGATGGGAGGAGACTAGCACACATGCCATGTTTAAGCCTCTTAGTGAGAAGAGTCTCACATCTTGTATCAGAGTGTGGGAAACAGGCTTGGGCAAGGTGGATGGAAGGCGCTTGCGGTGCATTAAGAAATGAGGCCGATATAGATTAGAGTGTATCCGTAGGTTGGAGATCCATAGTCTATAGAATTTGAAGCAAGGGTCAAGAATTAGAAAGATTTGCTAAGACCAAGGCTATACTTCTCAAAATTTCCCATCACCACATTTCGACGACATCATATATTCTAGAAGAGATGCTAGATAGGAGAATTGCATGTGGAATAAGTTTGCTCTATAGTATTTGGTACCCTGGATGGATGTCCACTCACAATCTCCTCTTTGATCATTGAAGATAATGATCTTTAGAAGGGGGAGAGAATGTTAGACATAGATCCAAGCAGGATGATATATCAGTGTGTGTTGGAACAAGAGCATGAGTTGCTAAGGTTCCTAGCTCGGGGCTTATCCTAAGGTTCCACCTTAGAAAGAAGAGCGAGTGTGCATGATTACTACATGCACACTAGAGCACTCTAGAAGCTTTATAATTTTGGAGCAAGAGGATAAATAGCATTGGAGAAGAGTAGTATACACTCCATTTTTAAGCCTCTTATTCAGAAGAGTCTCAACAAAAAAAGTACTTTTGAAGTTCCAATTCCAGTTATTTTTGCATTCCTTGTTCTATTCTTGATTAGTCTACTTCTTGGACATTTCATCATGTCCTCTTATAATCTCGTAGTATGAGATTTTGTCAAGTCATTTCTTATATCTAGTATCTCCCTCAAGGGAGTTCTTGTAATTCACATATCGTGCTTCATACTGTTGGGAATGATGGTTGGATGCACTCAAGAAATGAGTTGATGCTGCAAAACCTGCTTCACACCTGCCCTCTTTTGGTTCCAGATATGCTTAGTAGACTTCTTGAGCTTCCAAATGGTACCAAGAAACCATATATGTACTTTGAAAATGAGTTGAGTAATGATTAGATCAAAACAGACAAGTTTGTGGAACACTTGGTTCAAAAAACTTTCTATTTTGGTCTTGATACCTGCTCAGTTTTTTACTCAGTATGACCAGCACACTTACAATTGATCTAATTCCTTTTGGACATATTAAATTAGCTTAGCAAGCTACCATTTGCAAGTGGAATGAGATAAAATAATAGACTACTCACTGAGAAATCAATTTAGCAACCTTATGTGTACTCCCGACTTTTTAGGAAATCTGCAGACAGAGACCAGTGTGCACTTCAAAGCGGATTTCTCCCAAATGGCTGAATGAAATCCTCTGAGATTTTGTATGCTTGTAGTAGACCTTGAGCTGGTTCCAATGAGCTATAGAACTCTTGATTTGGTTCAGTAGATCTTGAGTTATGTCCTGTTGAAGTTGACAGACTTGAAGAAGATAACACAGAGAACCAGAAATGATGAATGTGTATATATCTATTGATTGATAAGATTGTACAAGCTCAATAGCATGACAAGCATAGCTAATTGAGGTGTGGTGGTGTAGGCTATGGAGTAGCACTAACACACACTTAGTTACAATGAAAATATGCCTCGGGGAGAGAGCTGAAGTGACAGGACTAACCGCGACTTTTTGATTGCATCTTTTATAGAGAAGGAGTTGAGATTTGAATTTGAATTCAAATTCAAATCTCCTATATTCTCTACTCTAGAATTAAGGAGATATTCTCTCCAATCATTCCACCCAAAAATCCACGACTAATCAATTAGGTGTGATGTAAATGAATGCCAAGTCATATAGACTTTTTTACAATGAGTAAAAGATAATAACTCATAAGTATGAGTTCCTATGCCTTATCCTTCATGTAGAGATATCCTTCAAGGGTTCCAAGTCCATCTTCCAAAGTTCCAATGTTCCAAGCCAATGTGTGAAGGCTTGATATGCACCAACAGCTCCCCCTCAAGCCAAACACTTTGGCTTAAGTCTTCTCTTTCAATCTTCAATTACATCCTGCAATCCAATCATGGATTTGAATCTGCATAACTTGTTTCCATCCAATGCCTTTGTAAGTAAATCTGCACATTGCATATTAGTAGACACATATGTCAATTGAATTTCTTTGCTAAGTAGCTTCTCTCTCACATAGTGGTAATGAACCTCTATGTGTTTGGTTCTGGCATGATAAATTGGATTTGCTGCAAGGTGAAGAGAGCTAGTGTTGTCTCCAAAAATAATTGGTGGCCTTGTATATAGACCTAACTCTGTATATAGAAGCTTCAACCAGATAGCTTTTTGAGTGGCATTGGCAAGCCCTCTATACTCTGCTTCAGTGGATGACAATGCCACTGTAGGTTGCTTCTTGGCTGACCAAGAAATAGGCTTATCTCCTGCAAAACAAATGTATCCTGAGGTACTTCTTCTATCATCCTTGCATCCTGCCCAATCTGCATCTGAGTAGACTTTAATGTCAATATCTGATGTATAAGGAAAATACAAACCATGACTTTGTGTTCCCTTCAGATACTTCAAGATCTTCTTTGCTGCCTCTAGGTGAGGTATCCTTGGTTTGTGCATGAATTGACTAAGCACACTAACTCCATATGCTATGTCAATTCTTGTCAAGGTAGCATAGTTCAAACTACCTACCATACTTTGGTATCCTGTAATGTCTTTGATTTCTTCTCCTTCATGAGCACTTAGCTTTAGGTTAACCTCCATTGGAGTAGTAGATACCTTAGCATCCTGCAAACCAAATTTCTTGACCATATCCTGTACATACTTCTTTTGAGTGATGTAGATACCTGAATTTGTGTAGACCAATTCAAGACCTAAGAAATACTTCAATAATCCAAGATCACTAATCTTGAATTCTTTCATCATCTGTCCTTTGATGTGTCTAATCCCATTGACATCATTGCCTGTAATGATGATGTCATCAACATAGACACACAAATATATTACCTCTGTACTACTTCTCTTTATGAATAGAGAAGTGTCTGCTTTACTCATTACAAATCCTTGGTCTTGGAGGTAGGTTGTCAACCTGTAATTCCATGCTCTAGGTGCCTGCTTTAAACCATACAGAGCCTTCTTCAATTTACAAACATAATGTACCTTTTTTGGATCTTCATAGCCAGGTGGTTGTGACATGTAGACTTCTTCAGATATCCATCCATTCAAGAATGCATTCTTGACATCTAATTGGTACATATTCCAATTCTTGGATGCAGCTACACTCACCAAAATTCTAATAGTTGGCATCTTAGCCACAGGAGAAAATGTCTCCTCATAATCAATGCCTTGGGTTTGTGCAAAACCCTTGGCTACCAACCTAGCTTTGTACCTGTTTATTGTTCCATCTGAATTCTTCTTTAGTTTGTAGATCCATCTGGATCCTATTACCTTCATAGAGTCCTTCTTGGGTACCAAGTCCCAAGTATCACTTTCCTTGAGAGCTTCCATCTCTTCATCCATGGCTTCTCTCCATTCTGGTTTGGTAATTGCTTCTTCATAGGTACCTGGTTCTTCATTCAACAAGTCCTTTGCAAGATATACAGAATGTTTAGTTACAAGTCATGTGTCATACCCAAATCTGATAGGCTTCTTCTTTTCTCTCTGAGATCTCCTCATTGCTTGAGTTGATGTTTCTGGTTTATCTTCTAATTGCTTCATCTTCATCTTTCCTTTGGACTTCCAAGCCTTGAACTCTTCAAGGTTTATTGTATCATCATCATCTGAGCTTGAATCTTCTTGCTGAGTTGGTTCTTCCTTAGTAAGCTTTGGAAAATCTTCTTCCATGTCATAGGGTAGACTAATCTTCCTGCATTCATTTTCATACCAAGAGTCATTTTCATCAAAGATGACATCTCTGCTTACCTTGAACCCTTTGTTTGTGGGGTTGTAGAATCTGTATCCCTTTTGGTTCAAATCATAACCAATGAAGATACATTTTTCAGCCTTAGGGTCTAGCTTTCCCCTTACCTGTGAGGGAATATGCACATATGCTACACATCCAAAAATTTTGCAATGATCCAGAGAGGGTCTCTTACCATGCCAAGCTTCATATGGTGTCATGCCATCAAGTGATTTAGATGGCAACCTATTGATGAGATAAGTGACAGTGGATACACTCTCTGCCCAAAGATAATTTGGCAACTTTTTCTCATTGAGCATAGACCTAGCTGTTTCCACAATGAGTCTATTCCTTCTTTCAGCTACCCCATTTTGTTCAAGTGAGTACCTTGTAGTAATCTCCCTTTTGATGCCTCTTTCCTGCAAGAAATCTTCAAACTCATTGGAGAAGTACTCTCCTCCACCATCTGACCTTAGCCTCTTCAAGCTTCTTCCTGTTTGATTTTCAACAAGTGCAAGATACCTCTTGAAACAATTAAACACTTCATCTTTATGCTTCATAAAGTATAAAATGGTCCATCTGCTATAGTCATCAATGAAGGACACATAATACCTTGAACCAGAAATGGAAAGGTCCTTGCTAGGTCCCCAAACATCTGTGTGTACCAAGTCTAGGTAGTCTTCATGCATGAAACCTTTCCTTGAATATGGTAATCTATGAGACTTACCAAATTGACATGATCCACATTTGTAAATCATGTGTTGCTTGGATACATTAGGTATCCCAAGCACACATTGATCCCTGCACATTTGCTTTAGAGTCCTTTCACCTATGTGCCCTAATCTCTTATGCCATATTTCTAACTCTGAAAGTGTCTGATCCTTATAATTATACAAAGCAATGTTCTTGGTGTCTTCTAGCTCAAATGTAAATAATCTACCTGATTTCTCCCCTTTGGCTATCCTTCTGAATCCATGTTTTGGGTCCTCCACATATGCTCCATGTTGTGTAAATCTGACCTGCAAACCTTTCTCCACAATCTGACCAACACTCATTAGATTCTTAGTGATGGTTGGTACATAGAGTACCCTGCTCAATAGATTCTGATTACCATCACATGTCTTCACATTTCCAATTTTGACAACAGAGTGTTTAGTGTCATCACCTGTTTGTACCTGATGTTTGCCCTTGGGCTCTTCCAAATCAGAAAGTAGTGCCAAATTGCCAGCTACATGGTTAGAACATCCTGAGTCAATATAAAATAAATGATCATCATTTGTACCTATCTTGGAGGTCATATTCATGATCAATAGGGAGTCATCTTGCTCCTCTGTGTAGTTGTTGTAGTCTCTTCTATTTCTGAATCCACCTTGATAATTACCATTGTGGTTGTTGTTGTAGTTGTTGTATGAATTGTTGTATCCATTGTAGCTTTGGTGTTGATTGAATCTGCCTCTCCCTTGAGAGTATCCACCTCTTGAGTAGCCTCTTCCTCTCTGATTTTTGTAGTTCTTGTAGCATTCATCTGTGGTATGATTGGACAATCCACAAATGTTGCATGGTGATGAGTTGTAGGGTCTCCCCCTACCTGACTTACCTCCTCTGCCTCTTCCTCTAGATGACCTACCTCTCCCTGCATAATTAGCTTGAGAGGTAGAGCCTTCTTCATCCTGTTTCTTCTTGCCTTTATCTTTAACCTTTTTTTCAATATAGAGAGCAGAGGGGTTGTTACCTTTTGATTGATCTCCAGCCTTGGTGAACTTTGCTTCATGTGTAAATAGTTGGCCCATGAGTGTTGTGAGATCAGGGGTATGCATGTCCATATAGAGATCCATTGCAGTGGTGAAACTTTCCCACTTATCATCTGCCTTGAGTCCATTTGTTACTTGCCTGACTATTTGTTCCTCTTCAATCTCCTCTCCAATGCTTGCTAATTGGTCTGCCACATCTTTGATCTTTGTCACATACTCTGAGACTGATTGCTTGGGCTGCTTCCTAAGGGTTGTGAATTCAATCCATAATTGATTCTTCCTAGCCCTTGTGTTGGAAGAAAAATAATTTGACAAGGTTTCCCAAGTCTCTTGGGAAGTCTTACAATTCCTTACATGAGGTAAAAGAAAGTCAGATATAGAGTTTAAGAGATAAGACCTTGCCAAAGCATCCTTTGCACACCATTGGTTGAGCCTTTCATGTTCATCCTTTGTGGGTAGTCCTCTAGTCTTGAATGAGGGCAATTCCTCATCTCCTGATATGTATCCAAATAAGCTTCTCCCTTGTAGATAGGTCTTCATTCTCAATGACCAAGCCTGATAATTGTTTCTGTCCAATTTGTCAATGAAGGAAGGGAAACCATCACCCATGTTTACCTTCTTTGCTCTGATACCACTGTTGGGAATGATGGTTGGATGCACTCAAGAAATGAGTTGATGCTGCAAAACCTGCTTCACACCTGCCCTCTTTTGGTTCCAGATATGCTTAGTAGACTTCTTGAGCTTCCAAATGGTACCAAGAAACCATATATGTACTTTGCAAATGAATTGAGTAATGATTAGATCAAAACAGACAAGTTTGTGGAACACTTGGTTCAAAAAACTTTCTATTTTGGTCTTGATACCTGCTCAGTTTTTTACTCAGTATGACTAGCACACTTACAATTGATCTAATTCCTTTTGGACATATTAAATTAGCTTAGCAAGCTACCATTTGCAAGTGGAATGAGATAAAATAATAGACTACTCACTGAGAAATCAATTTAGCAACCTTATGTGTACTCCGGACTTTTTAGGAAATCTGCAGACAGAGACCAGTGTGCACTTCGAAGCGGATTTCTCCCAAATGGCTGAATGAAATCCTCTGAGATTTTGTATGCTTGTAGTAGACCTTGAGCTGGTTCCAATGAGCTATAGAACTCTTGATTTGGTTCAGTAGATCTTGAGTTATGTCCTGTTGAAGTTGACAGACTTGAAGAAGATAACACAGAGAACCAGAAATGATGAATGTGTATATATCTATTGATTGATAAGATTGTACAAGCTCAATAGCATGACAAGCATAGCTAATTGAGGTGTGGTGGTGTAGGCTATGGAGTAGCACTAACACACACTTAGTTACAATGAAAATATGCCTCGGGGAGAGAGCTGAAGTGACAGGACTAACCGCGACTTTTTGATTGCATCTTTTATAGAGAAGGAGTTGATATTTGAATTTGAATTCAAATTCAAATCTCCTATATTCTCTACTCTAGAATTAAGGAGATATTCTCTCCAATCATTCCACCCAAAAATCCACGACTAATCAATTAGGTGTGATGTAAATGAATGCCAAGTCATATAGACTTTTTTACAATGAGTAAAAGATAATAACTCATAAGTATGAGTTCCTATGCCTTATCCTTCATGTAGAGATATCCTTCAAGGGTTCCAAGTCCATCTTCCAAAGTTCCAATGTTCCAAGCCAATGTGTGAAGGCTTGATATGCACCAACACATACCTACAGTCCTCGGTTGTGGCATCTCTTGTATTCCGTCTAGTCCAATTATCCATACCTATCAATCTCGGGTTGTGGGACTTCTTGTATCAGTTACATATTCTTGTATTATTTTCCCTACATGTGTGATCTTGTAATCAAAAGCCTAATTTCGAAATCTTGTCTAGTCTAATAAGAGGACACAATCTAGTGCTCCCCTAACAAAGATGTCATGAAGTTCAACTGGCTTCCTTATTGCACAATGGCTCAACTCTTGACAACTTTAGTATGGAATTGGTTGAGATGCATGGACATATCTTATTTGAGATAGTTGTGTAGGATTATGTGTATGGGTTGAGATATGTAACTCTTCCTATACATTATCATGTAGTCCTACATCATTTTTTATATATGTTGCCATATATGGTCACAATACTCTTTGAGTGGGAGACTGTTGGGAAGATAAAGGATCAAGATAAGTGACTGCCTCCATATGTTATTAATATATCTATGATTGAATGTATCACTACCTTTGTACTTTTCCATTGAGGAGTACGAGGCTCCCCATTATTTGATTCTGTATGTACTACAATTTCTTCCCTCCCTCACTCTTGCATGCCATGTAAGTGTCACCAATTGCATACATTCCTCCCTCCATTGCTTGTACATTATGTGCCAACATTCCCTATGAGCTTAATTCCAGTTGGTCATCTGCAAAACAATGGTCTAGAAATACATCACTTCCAGTTGTAGAGATGTAAATGGACAGGAGCAGATGCACACACACATACACATGCATGCAGGTGTGTGTGCACACACATCAAAAAGTGCAGCTGAAGGTTTCCAACACACTGAGGAACATGGAGCAGGTTTTTATGTACAATGAATTTTCTTTTGTTCTTTTTTAAGTGCTAAGTTGTATTCCATTGGTGCCCCCCCCTCCCCCCAAAAAAGGGGGAAAAAAAAAAAGGAAAACCCACACGTCTATGCACATGCACACAAAGTATTATTAAATTCTATTCTTAAATTAGGGTTTGGACTAAGTCAATGTAATTGGATGATGAAGTTTCTATTTCTTGATAAAGTTCAAGATCAACTCCAACTATGTGCACCACAAATTTTGTGCATCAATGGACTCTTTTTAATTATAGAAAAGCAAAGTCAACAGCTAGTCAACAACCCATCAACATGTCAATTCAACCACATTTATGGGTCACAGATCCCAAGACCATTGAACTAAATTACAGGTTCCTTAAATTTAGATGATTATAGTTTTTTGAAACAAACCCAGGCATCCTCTTTTGTGAGTGCTGAGGTCTGTTCCCTTTGTCATTTCTCTCTTTGCCCGCCTCCCCACAACACAATGTTCACAACTGGAAAGGGAACAGA
>CM035444.1:99188555-99513555 GCA_020310875.1 Ceratopteris richardii | reverse complement strand
TACACTTCCCTTCCGAAGATATAAGATCTACTTTCCTACGCAGGAGGGTGATTTTGAGAGCACTTGATGGCCCCCCCATCTACCTTGACGATGATCTCACACCCATGCAGGTAGCACACCGTCGTGCATGCATGCCGAGAGTACATCAAGCTCGCAAAGAAGGAAAGAAGGCTTCATACAGAGATGGTCGTGTCATCATTGATGGCAAGGCCATCCCATAGGGATTCGCGGCCTGTGAGACACTCGAGGAGATACACCTTGCAGTTTGGAACTGCAATGGAGATCTATGGACACACCCAGAGAGATTGGAAGAGGTGCGCAAAGACAAAGACATCATTATGCTCACAGAGACACATGAGAGCCCGAACCGGGGCCTACCTCGTGTCCACGGTTTTCAGTGGGAGTCCACATACAGAGAGTGTACACGTCAGCACACCACCCGAGGATCAGGAGGAGTAGCCATACTCTTTAGAGATGGACTTCAGAGCAGGATACAGATAGTCGCACGTGATTCACATGCCAGATATCTTTGGATTCGACTCCAGCTCTCGCAGGAGCGGATCATCTTCATAGCATTATGCTACTTTGCTCCTTCTAGCTCGCGTTTCGCTATCATAGATCGAGAGGAGGACTCACCATACACTTGCTTGTCAGAAGAGATTACAGAGTACTCTGCATTAGGGGAAGTCTTCCTTATGGGAGACTTCAATGCCAGGACAGGCAATGATCAGTGTGAGATATTTGACCCAGAAGACCCGGAGATACTACATACCATAGAGGATGAGTCTACAGCTCGAGCTTCAGCTGACCCTACACACACTCACTATGGCACTCACCTACTCAGACTAGGCTCTCGACATAATCTCGTTATCTATAACGGGATGACTCAGTGGCCTACCTCAGGAGGATTGACATGCATACCACACTCAGTCACAGATGGCGGGGGAAGTACAGTAGATTACGTCATGGGGTCCAGAGAGGCCATCCACCTACTTACCTCATTCACCATCCCACCCATACCCATTGGGGCCGATCACACATACCTCGCACTCTCCCTGAAGGGAGACACCCCTACACGCATACCCGCAGCACGCATCCCACACACCACCATCCACTTCACACACGAGCTAGCTCACATATATGCGGCTCGAGTCGAGCAGGGTCTTCTCTTACTTCATCCTGACACTCCACTATCCCTACTCACCTCTCAGATAGCATCAGTTCTTCAGACATCAGCCATCAGCTCCTTCCCACACACCATCCATTCTCGTCACACACCTCCTCCCGGGACTATGCCACAACATCGTTGGTATGATGAGGATTGCAGAGATCTTTACCGCCGACTACGAGCTCAGCGAGCATTGGGAGAGATCACAGAGAGAGAGGCCAAGGGACAGATGAAGACTCTCACACGTCGAAAGAGGCGAGCCTTTGAGGAGGCACAGGAGCTTGAGCTATACCATCTCTTTATGAGTATGGACAGTGCTGCAGCATGGCGCAGCCTACGAGAGCCACGCCCGACCACACCTATTGGAGACCCACACACATGGCATGATTATGCTCAGAGGTTATATGAGGTACCTAGGCAGCCTCCCATTCCCCAGCCACTTGAGCCTCGCCCTACTAGTTCTTCTCTCTTCACAGCAAAGATGGTTGAGAGGGCCATACGACGACTTCGACATGGACGTTCGACAGACCACGCAGGACTGAAGAGCGAGCATCTCATATATGCAGCCTCCACTATAGCCCCGTTGATTGCACATGTCTTCAACCGGGCTATAGGAGAGGGCTTCCCAGAGGAGTGGACTAGGCACACCATTGTGCCTATCCACAAATCTGGCGACACCCTGGATCCAGGGAACTACAGGACCATCATGATTGGCCACACCATGGCCAAACTATACGGTGCCATACTTGAGGCAGAGCTCAGTTCATATGCAGAGACTGAGGGGCTACGAGCACGAGGCCAGGCAGGTTTTCGACGAGCTTTCTCTACTATTGATCACATCTTCATTCTGCGCTGCCTCATTGATGGGGCAAGGGTGCGGAAGAAGAGGCTATATTGCTGCTTTGTGGACTTCCGCAAAGCTTTTGATACAGTGCCGCGCGAGAGGCTCTTCCAACGCCTCCAGAGCTTGGGAGTACCATCAGGGATGATTTGGGCCATCTATGCACTCTATGAGCAGGTGACTGGGAGGGTACGGTGTCCAGGAGGTATGTCTGAGGCCATTGCTAGCACCATCGGTGTTAAGCAAGGCTGCCCACTCTCTCCCACTCTATTTGGTCTCTACATTGACGAGATTGAGGACTACATTCTCCGAGCTGGAGGAGAGGGTGCAGACCTCGCAGGTACACATGTCCACATTTTATTATATGCCGATGACATTGTCTTGATTTCAGAGTCACCCGAGGGATTACAGCGCCACCTTGAGGCCCTGGATGAGTTTTGTACACAGAGGGGCTTGACAGTAAACCTTGGCAAGACCAAGGTCATGATCTTCCACACCTCCCCCATGGTGAGGAATGGAGCAGGATTCAGAGCTGGTGGTGGACAGATTGAGGTGGTCACTTCCTATGTCTATCTCGGAGTCACATTCACGAGCTTGCTTGGCCCCTTCAGCATGAGACAGGCAGCCACCGATAGACTCACACGTGGATATGCAGCTTTAGCCATGTTAGAACGGAGATGTCACCAAGCACACTTCCAGGAGCCCCGCACGAAGGGCTGGCTATTTGACACACTGGTCAGACCAGCTATGATGTATGCTGCGACGGTTTGGGCCCCAGGTCTCACAGTCACCCAGTGGAGTGCGATCGAGAGGCCACAGGTACGTATGATCTCGCGATTATTTCGTGGGAAACAGTCGGTGCCACATGACATTATCAGGGCAGAGCTAGCTGCACCACCCATGGCAGTAGAGGCACTATTCCAGACTATCTGCTTTATTCAGAGGATTAGGGACCTCCCTACAGATAGACTCACACACAGAGCTCTTGAGGCATCTATACAGATATCAGAGTTAGGATATGAGAGAGCTTGGTACACTCAGGTTAGAGTCTGGTTTGATAGTCATGGACTTGATATGGACAGATTGCCGCCTTTTCAGTATGACCCAGACTCACCTCACATCCACCTCTCTCGTCGTGAGAGGAATGTTGTGCTCAGACAGGATCTCTGGCAGCTCTACATTAGTCAGACATGGCACACAGCACACATGGATCGAGACTATCGCACTATCGAGACCAGTTCATAGACATACTAGCTGACGGTTTCATCCAGCGACCACGCTACATGGATACTCACATGCCTCATAGCTTGAGGGTAGCGATTGGCCAGCTGAGAGTCTCATCACACCGACTCGAGATTGAGACGGGCAGAGCCGCAGACATTCCCAGAGAGGAGCGGATATGCAGAGTATGCAGAGTAGAGATGGAGGATGAGGAGCACTTTGTATGCAGATGTAGCGCATATGATGGCATCAGAGGCAGATACGAGACTCTGTTTGCAGGGCAGCCCACCCTCCGAGAGATCATGGACTCTAGAGACCAGCGACAGTTCGGGCGATTCTTACTAGAGATACAGAGTCACAGAGATTCCCTACTCCAGCCTACTGTAGCACTCCATACAGGAGGGAGACAGAGTCAGCTCACTGACTTCTTTATTCCACGACGTGCTGCAGCCCTCCCCCCCTCAGCCCACATACCGAGCGGGGTGACTCTTCAGCAGGCTCAGGTATCTCGAGCTAGGAGACGACCCCGTGCTATAGGATATCGGGCCCAGAGACTTCACCGACACCAGATTGCGGAGATCCAGGCTTGTGACCATCGCGCCATGGAGGAGAGACGATCCCAGATGATGGCCGATCCCGTTGCAGCCATCAGGGTGGCCCTGACTCCACCTCCACCTATGTATCACATATTACATCCCACCCACTAGCACGGGATGGAGCTAGTTAGTCGTTTTAGATGCATTCTCATGGTTGTTGTACTACCCTTTTGCATATAGACTATCATAGATATCGCACTCCATACACCCCCCACCACTTTCATGGGTATCCCCACATGCATACTACGGAGATCTATATCAGCTTAACCAGTTTCTTTTCAGCACTTTTATCTTTTCTGATTGACAGAAGATACACCCATGTACATCGATTTGTCTCATAGGCCGAGTTCGGCCTCCTAATAGACGTAAAAACACTTTCTTTCTTTCTTTCTTTTTCTCTCTCTAGCTCATCAGGACTCAAGCTCAAGATCAACTTATCAAGGCTTAGATGCAAAGCAAAATGCAAAATGAAGCTCAAAATACACTCAAATACTCATGTGCAAGAATGGGGAGCAGCCAGCCAACAACATAAAAAACCCCACATTCGAACGATTTTTTGAATAAAAATCAATAAAAACATTTAAACCGCGTTTACGATTTTTACGATTTTTATATTTTAAAAATCGTACGATTTTTTTACTATGCATACATACATACACACATATACATACATACATACATACATACATGAATGCATGCATTCATGCATATATATATACATACATACTCGCTGAGAGGAAGGGCATCAGGGCTCCAAGACAGGCAGGTTTCATATGAGATTACTCTACCATTGACCACATCTTCACTTTGAGATGCTTGATCGACCATGCAAGGGTGAGGAAGAGGAGATTATATTGTTGCTTTGTGGACTTCCGCAAAGCATTTGACATTGTTCCCAAGGATCAACTCTTCATACGACTACTTGACATCGGAGCTCCGGAGGAGATGATATGGGGGATCTACACCTTATACGAGAGAGTATCTAGTAGAGTCAGATGTCCAGGGGGCTTATCTGATCCACTTGCTAGCACTATCGAGGTGAAGCAAGGATGCCCTCTTTCACCCACCCTCTTTGGTCTCTACATTGATGAGATAGTGGACTTCATACAGAAGCAAGGGGGGAGATGGCATTGAGGTACGCGGGTCCACTGTCCATATTCTTTTATACGCAGATGATATTGTATCGGTTTCAGAGTATGCAGAAGGTCTACAACATCATCTAATGGCCTAGATGACTTTTGCAGACACAGAGGGTTATCTGTGAACCTTGGTAAAACCAAGGTCATGATCTTTCATACATCAGAACAGGTACGCAGACATAGTTTGTTCACAGCAGCAGGTGGACCGATCGAGGTGGTCGGATCATATGTTTACTTGGGGGTGACATTTGCAGCAGCATCAGGGGTCTTCTCTATGGCTCAGGCAGCCCGTGACCGCATCACACGTGGGTACGCAACACTAGCTTTGATGGAGAGACAGTGCCACCAGGCATATTTTCAGGAGCCCCGCACAAAGGGGTGGCTCTTCGATACTTTGGTTACGCCAGCACTCATGTATGGGGCAGCCATATGGGGACCGGGATTAGCTACATCAGTATGGACAACATTAGAGAGGCCACAAAACCTCATGATTGCCAGACTTATCCGCAGCAAGCCTTCAGTACCACATGATATCATTAGAGCAGAGCTCGCTGCACCACCGATGCTAGTTGAGGCACTATTCCAGACAGTATGCCTATTACACTGACTTCGGAGCATGGATACAGAGCGCATTGCTTATCGTGCTTTCGAGGCATCACGTGATATGGCATTAGCAAGCGACACCTCCTCATGGTATGCACAGACACGAGACTGGCTGGCCCACCATGGCTTTGACATAGACAGGCTACCACCACTACAGTACGACTCACATGCACCCACCTACTCGCTCTCTCATGAAGAGAGGAATAGGGTCATTCGTCAGGAGATATGGCATACATACATACAGAGGACATGGGTGAGCCCTAGGGGTACATTGCCACCGAAAATGCTCTATTACCGCGAGCATTTTCTACATATATCGGGCGCGGGCTTCATCGAGATTCCGAGATACATGAAGGCATACCTTCCCCACCACCTACGAGTCGTCATTGGGAAGCTCCGGGTTTCATCACATAAGCTCGAGATTGAGAGGGGTCAGTCCAGGGGAGTCCCCCGTGAGGAGAGGTGGTGCCCAGTATGCCTGACAGAGGTAGACAGAGGTAGAGAGTGAGGAGCATTTTGTTATCAGATGCCCAGCATACTTAGACCTACGAGCACAGTTCTAGATAGAGGAGTCACTCAAGCTGTGCATGACTATGGGAGACCAGCGACGCTTGGGATGCTTTCTCACAGCAGTATACGAGAGGCAAGAGCGGTCACTAGAGCCCACACATCAGCCACGGGTGAGTACCCAGCAGACCATTACCCAGTTCTTTCAGCGAGCTGAGCTACATCAGAGAGGTCCATCTATAGGGCTCACGCTCCACCGGGCAGCAACACAGAGAGCACGGCGCCGACCACATATGGGCGGATATCGTCGACCACGACTATATTAGGAGGATATCTCACGCATCAGGACATCCTACGACCAAAGGATGGAGCATAGGCGTACCACCACCCCCTGGGTTGTCTTCCTTCAGGAGGCACTCAGACCACCACCGATGTACCACATACTACACCCACCTCCACCCATCACCAGTAGCTAGGGCGTTTTACTCACATTATGGATTCCCCCATCTATTAGGTGGCCACTATCTGCAGAGTCAGAGCCACGTCTCCCTAGCATTTTCCAGCCCTGTATAGCTTTGTGTAGCGATATACTTTTCATTTCATTTTATCTTCTACACAGGGTTACTACACTTGTACATGGTTTTTGTCTCATAGGCCAACTTTGGCCTCCAGAAGACGTTACTATGACTCTCTCTCTCTCTCTCTCTCTCTCTCTCTCTCTCTCTCTCTCTCTCTCTCTCTCTCTCTCTCTCTCTCTCTCTCTCTCTCTCTCTCTCTCTCTCTCTCTCTCTCTCTCTCTCTCTCTCTCTCTCTCTCTCTCTCTCTCTCTCGATTGCCAAACTCATGTGCAACAAATCTTCGGTACCCCATGATATCATCAGGGAAGAGCTTGTTGCACCACCGATGCTAGTAGAGACACTCTTCCAGACATTATGCCTATTACACAAGATCCAGAGCATTGACACAATGCATCACATACAAAGCTTTCCTGGCATCACGCGACATGGCACTAGAAGGAGACACCTACTCATGGTATGCACAAACACGGGATTGACTTGCCCTCCATGGTTATGACATAGACAAACTACCATGAGTATGGTACGACTCGCATTCCCCACCTATTTGCTCTCCCACCAAGAGAGAGATAGGATCATTCGTCAAGAGAGATGGCATACATACAGAGGACATGGATGAGCCCGAGGCGGACATTGAAACCGAAAATGCTTCACTACTGAGAGCATTTTCTACATATCTTAGACCAAGGCTTCCTTGAGACTCCACGCTACATGAAGACATACTTACCACACCACCTTCAAGTCGTTGGGAAGCTTCCAGTTTCATCACATCAGCTCAAGATCGAGAGGGGTCTGGCTAGAGGAGTCCCTCAAGAGGAGAGGTGGTGCCCAGTATGCCATACAAAGATTGAGAGTGAGGAGCACTTGGTTATAAGATGCCCAGCATACTCAGACCTATGAGAAGAGTTCCGAATAGAGCAGTCACTCTAGTTGTGCATGACCACTGGAGATGAGCGGAGAATGGGGCGTTTCCTCATGGCAGCATATGACAGAAAAGATGAGATGCTACACGAGTGAGGACCTAGCGGACTATTACTCAATTCTTTTAGCGAGTTGGGCCACATCAAACGGACTGGCCTCCAGGGGCATAGGGCTCACTCTCCAGCAAGATGCAACACAGAAAGTGCGACGCCGACCACGTATGGTTGGGTATCGACGACCACGACTGCATCGTGAGGATATCTCACGCATCGAGATAGTCCACGACTACATGATAAAGCACAGACACACCACCACCACTTGGACAGCCTTCCTCCAAGAGGTACTCATACCCTCATCAATGTACCGCATACTCCATCCACCTCCATCCATCATCAGCAGTTAGGGTATACACATTGGGTGCCCTTTGTATTAGGTGGTCATTATCTGCACAATCAGAACCACGCTCCCCAGAGGCACCATTATTTTATCCCCACTACCTTCTCATTACCAAGTACACCACCCTTAGTTGTTTTCAGCCTACACAGTTTTGTGTAGCGAGTATTTATCCTTTTCATTGCTACATCGAGATTACCACAGTTGTATATGATTTTGTCTCATAGGCCAAGTTTTGCCTTTGGAAGACGTTAATATACCTCTCTCTCTCTCTCTCTCTCTCTCTCTCTCTCTCTCTCTCTCTCTCTCTCTCTCTCTCTCTCTCTCTCTCTCTCTCTCTCTCTCTCTCTCTCTCTCTCTCTCATTGTAGAAGATTAGCGCTCACTCTTCCTCTGTGAGAGATGTTGACAGAGAGATCTGTTGCAAATGGATGCTTCCAAGTCCTTTGATCAGGGATGCCCTACTTAGAGGTTGTTTACCAACTTGCGCCAAAGGCCTGCAGTTTTGAATTCAATGTGCTAATGTGGATCAACCGAAGGTAAGCACTATGATCAACCTATGAGAGCACAAGCCAGTAGATATTGGCTCTCTCTTTCGCTCTTCATCCCGGTGTAGTCGTCCTCTAGCTGTTTCTAGCTTTGGCGATGGTGCAGCCCATCAGAGGCCAACGTTGTTGCCTTTGGACGCTGAGCGACTTCAATAAGTAACCTCTCTGTGCTCTTCTTGCTTTGTCGGAATCTCAAGAAATTTGTGCGCTTCTGAACCGCCTCAGCTTGCTGGGCTCTTAGGATTGCCTGAGATTGCTGGACTCCTTCTCTGTGCGGAGGTTTTATGGTTCACTACCCATCATTGCTTTGTTTACATGAGAAGATCATACACTCTTTGCTGGAGATGAGACGCGGGAAGACTCTGCTATATCGAAGAGGAACAGGCCTGCAGTACTTGTTTGTTGGCACAAAATGGCGCAGCAGTTGAATGTTATGGTCTTTGTGGCAGGAGATCGCCTAGACTTCGATGCACAATTATTTGCAAATAAAAGTGGATAGGTTATACAAATGTGAGCACAATTGCTCGTGTTTCTCTTGCTTTCTCGTCAATGGAGAAGAAAATGATATGGCACTTCTATCGACAATACAATTTTTCAGCGCTATAGAGAGTATGGAGAGAGGGTGATTAACCTTCTCTGTAATGCAACATAGGATTTATTCAAGCTTCCCCTGCTTTGTGGGATTTGGGGGGTCCCGTGGGCACTAGTCCCCTTCTATTGTACCTTTGTTTCTTAATTTAATTCAAGTCCGGGAGAGTAGGCTATTGCCGAACTTCCTTTATATATAAAAAAAAAAAAAAAAATTCAGCGCTATAGAGAGTATGGAGAGAGTTAGATCAAAATGATAAAATCAATAATGAGGAATAACCTTTAAATTGACACAGAGAAACACCTATATGAACCACCTCAAAGGTAAATGGAATACAATAGTGTTTATAAACACTTCCAAAGACTTAAGATGCATAACTACGCTGCACTAATATTACAATAATTGTTGTCTACATCTTGAATCAAAGCTAGACCAAGGCACTTGATGAAAGACTCCACAAGAAACCTACATTGGTAAAAAGACATCTATTTCCCATTTCAAAGTATTTGGAAGTGAACGTTTTCTACATGTTCCAGATAAGGAGAGAAACAAGCTTCGACCAAAAAGCATCAAATGTATCTTCTTAGGGTACAATAAGGATAAGAAGGCTTATAAGCTTTACGACCCTAAAGCTAAGAAGACCATGGTGAGTAGCCACGTGGTGTTTAAGGAGGAGCATGCACATGCAGTGAAGGAGGAAAAGAGAGTTTCCACTTTATCATCAGAGGAAGGAGCAATCCACTATGAACCCAGCCCAAGAGCTATCCCTTCTAAAGAAGAGAATGAAACATTATCTTCAGATGATGAGTCTAATAGTCACCAACTTGTTGTCACCCAAGAAAAAATGACATTGCCACATTGGATGAGGAAGCTTTATGATTCTGCAAACCCCATCCCCGAGTCACTAGATCAGGTTGCAGATGGACCGAGGCAATCATAGAGAATAGAGGAATAGAGACAGGAAAATGCCCATATTGTAAATACCTCCCTAATAGTTGATCTCATTCAAGAACAAGCAAAGGAATCAACCAATGTGGAAGAGGCACTCCACAATCCGAATTGGAGGGCTTCATGCAAAAAAAAAATACAAACAATATCATGAGTAATATAACTTGGGATCTAGTGGATCAACCCCCTAAGCAGAAAGTCATTAGCACCAAGTGGGTTCGAAAGCTAAAGTAAAAGGTTAATGGTACTTTGGAAAAGTACAAAGCAAGACTTGTTCCACAATGCTACTCAAAAGTTGAAGGGATTGACTTTTGTGAATCATTTGCCCCAACTGCAAGGATGACTACTATCCCAGTGCTACTAGTTGTGGTTGCGCATAAACAATGTTCAGTCCATCACACGGATGTTGAATCAGCATTCATTAATGGAGACCTCAAGGAGGAGGTATATGTGTCTTAGCCACCACGTTTTGAGGTTTTCCATTTAGAGAACAAGGTATGTAAGGTGAACAAGGCACTATATGGGCTGAAACAAGCCCCTAGAGCATGGTACCAATGGATAGATAAGTATCTCTTGGATCTAGGTTTCAAAATATGTGCTTCTGACGCCAACTTGTATGTTCTAAAGAGAGGAGGGAAGAAAATTGTGCTTGTACTCCATGTAGATGACCTTGTGGCTACAAGAAATGATGATGCTCTTATTCCAGAAATGAAAGATGCCTTGAGTTTAGAATTTGAAATGATAGACTTGGGCTTAATGCATCATTGCTTAGGCATTGAAGTACGGAAGGAACCACGGAAGATTTTAATCTCTCAATAAAAGTATGCAAGATAGATTTTGAGGGCATTCGACATGGAGGATTGCAGGAATATTTCCACACCTATGGAGGTCAACACAAAATTATCTATTGAAGATACTTCACCTCCAATGGATATTGGAAGGTACAAGAAATTAGTTGGAAGTCTCATCTACTTATGCAATAGCATACGAGAACATCTCCTATGTTGTTGGAGTAGTAAGCAAGTCATCTAATTAGCCTTGCAAAACTCATTGGAAGGAAAGCATGAAAATAATGAGGTATGTGAAAGGAACCACTAATTATGGTATTCTCTATGAACAAGGGTCATCTCTAGTTGGATATTGTGATTCAAATTGGGCCACAGATATTGATACCAAAAAATCAGTTTTTGGCTATTTCTTTTCTTTAGGATCAAGGATTTTCTCTTGGATCATTAGAAGCAACGGATAGTAGAAAGCTGAATACAAGGTAGAATGTGTTGTAGCATGTGAAGGAGTATGGTTGAGGAGGATCCTATGGCATATAGGAATACAAGGACAGGAGGCTACAAGATTGAAGTGTGACAACCAAAGTTGTATGGCCATCGCCAAGAATTCTCTTTTCCATGCATGTACCAAGCACATAGAAATTCAATATCACTATGTGCATGAGTCGATTGAAGACAGGGTCATGGAGATAAGCTAGTTTCCAATTTAGAAAATAGAGCAGACATCTTCACCAAGGCTCTTGGGAAAGAGAAACTTCATCGACACTTTCCAAAGCATGGGATTAGACCAAAAAGGTAGTTCAATGCATGGTGGACATTGAGGGGGATGTTAGATATACTCAATACTCCACCCGCAATTGACCACAAATGATCCATGGTGCTCTAAATTGTAAGGCCCCATTATGAGGAGAAGCCATTATGAGATTTGGACATTTGTGGAACCCTAACTTCCAAGTTAGATAAGGCCTATGTGTGAGTGTTGATGGTAATAGATGATCTTTGTGAGCCTAGCCATTAGGTTAGGTAGGGCATAAACTTCTTGGTCATTAGGTCTCCATTCAAGGCATAAATGAAGGCCTTGTGGCACCACATAGTTTCCCCATAGAACCTTAATGAGGGGAGTCTAGGGGAGGGGCTTGCCCCCTTCTACAGGATTGGGGGACGTTAGCACTTTCGGTCGCGGAGATATTGTCTGATTGTATATTTTGCTGACTATTTTGGATCTCCCGATTACATTTATCTATATTGAATCTCCTTGTAAAAGCTATATAAGCATTGCCCATGCATAGCTATACATAGCATTTAGTGTAGAAAGTACACGCATGAAAGCAAAATGAAAAGAAGGGTGTACTCACAAAAGAAAGATTTTGAGAGACTCAAAGTGAGTAGACCAAGAAATGGCTAAACTCACATGGATTAGAAATGACCTTGCCAAGAGCATGGAGTAAGTTCCTCAAGCCTCTAACCAAGTACAGATAGGGGGAGAGGCCCTCCTTAAATAGACTTGGGAGAGACTCTCCAAAGTACATCTCATGTCGGATAATTCCCCTTAAAGGAGAATGAATACAATGGTAGAAGCAAATGACAAGGTACCCAAATACAAAAGAGATACGATATAAAATGGAAATAAACTAGACATGGAGTGCCTCTTACATACAAAATGAAGATGCACTCATGCGGATACAATGTAAATGATGTAGGAAAAATCATGTGATCAACACCCCCTCTTCACCTCCATTTTGGAGTGGCTAAATGTTGTAGAGGTCCAGCAAGCGTTGGAGTGGAGCTGGAGGTAGAGCCTTTGTGAACATGTATGCCAGGTTCTCCTGAGAGGTACATTGCTCTAGAGTAATCTCTTGAGATACAAGCTTCTCGTGAATGAAATGGTACTCGATCTTGATGTGCTTTATCAGAACGTGGAACACTGGATTCTTGGTGATGGCCAAGGCTGACTCGATGTCCATGCAGATGCATGTCAGAGTAATCTGCAAAATACCAATGTCAAATAATAATTGTCCAAGCTAGATGGTCTCACATTCTATGAAGTTGGATGCTCGGTACTCTCCCTCGATGGATGACAGAGCAACTGTAGGCTGCTTCTTACTTGCCCACGAGATAGGTCCTGAGCAAAGCAAGAATATGTACCCAAAAGTAGACCGTCGAGAATCAAGATCATCAACCCAATCTGAATCTAAATATCTGACGAGTTTGATGTCCCCTTTGTATCAAAGACCATGATGTCAGGTGAGGGCAAGGTATCGAAGAACTCTCTGAGCAGCATCCCAGTGTGTCTAATGAGGTTGCTTTGTAAACTAATTGAGAATACCAACTACATAGGCAATATCTGGTCTAGTGTTGTCGAGGTAGAGTAATGAGCCAACAAGTTGTTGATAAGTATGCACATCCACAAGTGATTATGAATCCTCCAGTGTGAGCTTGATGTTTGGATCAAGTGGTGTAGATACTGAGTGATTCTAGTCCATGTTATATCATGAAAGAAGATGAGAGCAATGCTTCTTTTGTGATAGGACTATGCCTTCTTTTGTTTGCCAAACTTCCATACCTAAGAAATAGTGGAGTATTCCAAGATCTATCATAGAGTAGTCAAGGTGAAGCTGCGTGATAATGAATTAGATGTGTTCTTCATCTGTACCTGTCAGGATCAAGTCATCTACATAGAGGATGATGATAGCAACTAAGGACTCTTTCTGATAGATGTATAAGTTTGCATCGGCACTGCTTCAAGAACTTGTGAAGTTTGTAAACTTGATCTTCCTTTCCTTTGATCCACATATACTTCTTCTTAAAGATCTTCATTGAGGAAAGCATTTTTTATGTAAAGTTGATAGATGGGCTAATTGAAATGTGCACTTGGTGCTAGAATGATTCTTATGGTGGTAAACCTTGCAATAGGGGCAAAGATTTCTTCATAATCAATGCCATATTACTTATATCCCTTAGCTACAAGTCTAGCTTTATACTTTTCCAATGTGCCATCTGATTTATACTTAACTTTATAGAGCCACTTAATTCCTATGACTCGATGATTTGTGGGCTTAGGAACAAGTGTCCAAGTATTGTTCTTCTCAATTGCATCCATTTTGACTTGCATAGCTTCTTCCCGCTCAGGTTGTCCTTGGGCTTCTTTGTGGTTGGAAGGTTCTAGAATCCTCTAGATCTGATGCATCAATGCATAATTTACATAATGACTTTCTTCTTGCTACTTCTTTTCAATGAGCCTTTGAGATCTCCTTGGTTGGTTTGAAGTACTTACATCTGAGTTGTGTTTGGAAAAGACTACGTTCCCCTTTGAAGTGTAGACGGATGGAATAAAACTCTACTTGGATCTTTAATTGAATATATTGAAGCTTCATTAAAGATTACATCTTTTGAAATTGTGATATAGTGGTTTTTAAGATCATATAATATATACGCTTTTGATTGTTTACTATAGCCAATGAATATATGCTTCTTAGACTTTGATTATAGCTTACTTCGATCTTCTTTTGGCACATGGATAAATGCTTCACTTCCAAATACTCAAAAGTAATTGACATTAGGCTTTCTTCCATAGTAGTCTTCAAAGGGTGTCGTGTTATTCAGTGCACTAGTGAAACCTCGATTGAGTATGTGTTATATGTTATGGAATAATGGAATGTTAAATGGATTTTAATGTCTTGAGGATTTTAATGTGTTTTTTGTTTTGATTTAGCAGGTGAAGGTTCATGAGGGTGTGAACACACATGGCCTTATTCAAATATTTTTGGAGATATTTAGAAGATAATATTTTTAGTTATTTTTGTAAAACTAATAGATCGCTTTAGAAAGCGATGTTTTGTAAAAATAGAAAATCACGATTTTGTAAATAAATAAAAAACATGCTTTTTGAAGCATTGCCCCTATGTATCTTCTATTCAGGATGTAATAAGAAATACCTATAAATACACATGCTTTGATAGACTCGTCCATCAGAGTATGTGGGGGGAGATTGTTTTCCCAATCTGGTGTCAAGTCTCTTATCTCTTTCTATTCTCTGAGTACTTTTATGAGATTTTGTTTCTATACTATCCTCTACATTCGTGCATCTACGGGATCCAAAGGCCAACAATAGTATCAGAGCCAAGGCGTTTGCAGATGTGGTTTCGGCGTTCGATTGTGATTCATGGTATCCATTTCATTTGCGATTCGACATCCATCTCAACTGTCACGTCCATAACTAGATTTTGATTCTCTACATAAGGCCATAGACCCTAGCCATAATACCGATAATTTTGGTTCATCACCCCTACCCGAGGTACCAATCGAGCAACAATTAGAGCTTTTGTGGCATGAACTCCAACATGCCTAAAACAAGATTAAGGAACGTGATGCTGCACTCCAACAATTGCAAAGTGATGACAATAACCTAGTTAGGGTAGTGAAGGCCACTATCACCACTCAAGAACAAGGCACATAGTCCAAGATTGGTGCTAGACATTTCCAATTTTCATGCTTTGATGGCGAAAAAATGTCCAATTTGTTCTTTCATGGTTATCTCAGTTTGATGACTTCTATTCTGATGAATCATACTCTGAAAGTCAAAAAGTGAAATTTAAAACTAATTATTTGGTGGGTAAGGCCCAGTTATGGTGGAATGTTTAGTGCCATAGCACCAACTATCCCAGCACCTAGAAAGCATTTCAAGAAAAGATCAAGGAGTCCTTCCTTCCTCCTCAGTTTCACTTACATGCACGTCTATCATAGACAACTTTTGGATGGAAAGATGGAGATATTGTGCCTACCTATACCGAATGTTTTTTACAATGACTATCACTTATTCGTTCACTCGAAACCATTCCTGAAGATATTTTGCAATGGAAATATGAAGATAGTTTGGAGGTGGGTATCCAAGCTAAGATCAACACCCTATGCCCAAAAATCCTCTATGAAGCTATTTCTTTTGCACATGATGCTGAGAAAGAGTTTCAATCCATCACCAAGTCCATTCGCTTACAACAAACACATCAATGACCACAACCAATCAAGCCTACTTTTCCATTCAAGCATCCGTTTTCTACTTTTTCTTCTCCTACTTCTCAATGCCCACCTATGTTTCAACATCCACCTACTTTTCAATGCCCTCCTCAATCCAATTTCTCACCAGTACCCAAGACAACCCCCTTACACCCTACCAAACCTCCAACCCTTCAAACTATGACGATGGATGCTCAACAAAAGAGGCCCCGTATCACTTGCTGGCATTGTGGTAAGTTTGGTCATACTAAAGCTAAATGTAGGTTCCGAACTAACAACATGAAGCTTGTTGGAGCTCAAGTACACAACATGGAGTAGTTTTTGAAGACATTCAACCTGATTGGACCAAAGAAGCATTGGAATAGGATCTAAGTACCTTGGGTAACAGAATTTCTATCCATTCTTTACTTTGCATGCAAGATACTATTAATAGTAAAGTTGTTAACATTTTACATGATGATGGTAGTTCGCATGATTTTATTTCTCATACACTAGTGCAAAATCTCGAATTAAACTGACTTCCTTATATGTATAAAGTTAAGGCTACATTTCAAGGAAATAGATATAATGTTACAAGTGAGGTGCATAATGTCCAGATTTGTATAGGTTCATAGATGAACACACATTCTTAATTGCTCCTTTGCAGTCCTATGATGTTATACTTGGTATGCCTTTTCATCATCATTATAATCCATGCATTGATTATCGTACACACACCATGAGTTTTAAGTTTAACAATCAAGATATTTGTTTGTCTGCAATGCATGAATTCCAACCATTTCCATTAATTAGTCATACTCAAGTAAAACGTGCATTTAAGAAAGGTTACAATTAATGTATTGTATTTGTTAATAATATAATTGACTACACACATACACTTCCTGTTGCACATAAATCATTTATGGCTTCCTATAAGGATTGTTTTATGGCTGATTTTCCTTCCAAACTACCACCTTCTAAGGGATCTCTTGACCATAGTATAGACTTAATTCCTGGTAGTTCTCCTGCCCATAAAGCACCTTATAGGCATGGACCTTTACATCAACAAGAAATAGCTAATCAAGTTAAGGAGTTACTTCACAAAGGACTTATAACGCCTAGTTCTTCTCCCTTTCGAGCACCTGTTCTTTTGGTAGAAAAGAAGAACAAGACTTATCGGATGTTCTTGAGTATAGAGTGATCAATAAGTTCACAATTAAAAAAAGATATCCTACTCCTAGGATAGATGATTTGCTAGATAAACTTCGTGGAGCACGTGTCTTTAGTAAAATCGATCTTAAATCTGGGTATCATTAGATAAGAATGACACAAAATGACATTTAAAAGACTACCTTTGGAACTCAGACTGGTCACTTTGAATTCATGGCAATGCCTTTTGGACTCACCAATGCACCTGTTACATTTGCACGCATGATGAATAACATTCTTCTTGAATACCAAGCTTTTATCTTTGATGCTATACTTGTCTATAGTGAGAATGACAATGATCATGAAAATCATTTAGCAATAGTCTTTAATTTGTTACGCAAAAACAAACCTCATGCCAATTCTGAAAGAGTTATTTCTTGAAAACAAAATTAGAGTATTTAGGCCATATTGTTTCTAGTCAAGGCATTCATGTAGATCCAAAGAAAATTGAAGTGATTGAAGAATGGCCTATACCTCAATCAATGAATGATGTATGCACTTGGATTAGCTAGTTTTTATAGAAAGTTTGTAAAAGGCTTTTCTTATTTAGCACTGTTGGGACCTTTGGTGATGGTGCAGTAGAATGAAGATGACAGAGCACGAACGCCACAAAGATTGAGAGAGGGAGAGAGGGGGGAGAGATAAGATGGAGAGAGAAGAGTCTCTCATGCACATGGATCTAGTCTTGAAATATGCGTCTTGAAATATGTCTTTTTATACAAAATAGAAAAGCCTTCTGGCCAATGAAAGAGGGATAAGGATTTCGGCTAGGATTTCCCTCTTACATAGAGATGGTTCACATAAAGTCTCAAAGCTCATAGCCAACGATCCCCCCTTGAGCTTGATTATACAAGTAGCTCTTTCGGAACTATCCTTTCCTCACAACTAGACTAGGGTGGTACAAAAATATGATTCCTTCCCATGTACAAAGAAGGTGGTACAATGTATATATGCTTCCTTCAACAAACTCATGGGTGGTACAAGTCCTTCCCTATGCATATGAGGATGGTACAAAGAGGATGTTTTACAACACATCATTATAGATGAAATGGACTTGAGCTTCTTGTTCTTCTTCCATTGTCTCCTCTACTACATTGACATTGCTAGGCCTTTTGTTGAAAGATCCTTTGTTGTTGTTGTTGTTGTGTAGACGACAATGCTTTGTAGAATGATTGGATTTACCACATATTTTGCAAGGGTTAACTTGAAAACAATCTTTTGAAAGATGGTTGGTGTGATTACAATGAATGCATTTTGTAGCTCTTACAACCAAGGCATTTGTTGTGAATTCATCATGTGTCTTCAACTTATTTTCATGCTAATGTAGAGAGTTTATGACATCTTCTAATCTAGGGATAGGGTGTTTTTCTTTAAGAACAGTTACAATTTGTCCAAATTTATCATCAGGTACGGCTTTGAGTAGTACAATTTACCCTCATTTTCAATAGGGCATTGCACATAAGCTAATTGGGTACATATGCTTTTTAGTTTGTTTACAAGGGTAGGTATATCTTCTCCTTGAGACATGTTTAGAGAATAAAGTTGCATTTTAAGTGCTATTTTGGAGTTGTGATGGGCAAGTCTTACCACTCAAAAACGAGGTCAGTGTCTAATCCCATGGGAAAGCTTAAAAAATAAATTTTATACACATGACATGCTTAGACCAGTGTGAGTGATTACAAAGCATTAAGAGCTTTTGAGTTCATAAATTTCTCCTTTAGTGACAAAAAATCGTGGGGCAAACTAGGGACTATGTTACGTCCCTTTCTCTCCTAATGAAGTGAATTTCATTTGCGCTTCTAGACTTCAAAAGAAAAATTGACTTACACACTAGAGATTCCACGTCAAATTGTCTGTGAGTAAATGTGCTACAGTGAATCTAAAATTCTCCATGTCAAAATAATGCTAATTTGAATATGGTGCTTGAGTTCATTAACAATTAACCAATGAAGATGGAATGGCTGATGTGCGTGCTCTTTCATCATACATGGGACATGCTGTAATCACGTAAGGCATGCGTACACACCTACTAGTTCCACACTCCTATTGGCAAGGAGTTTTCGTATTCCATGGAGTCTCCTTTCTCATTGAACTTTCAATCATTTACATCTTCTGGTACACAATTTCTTCCAACAGAAGCGGCATCAGTGATGCAGTGCTGTTGTTATTTGATGTTGTACAGTGCGTCCAAGTATTGAGTTTCGAATCCAATCACTCAATGCAACAAATGATTGTCGTACGCTCAGATTGATTAGGCATTGTCGATTTTCTAAGGTGGACTTCAGAGGCGAGTGCGATGAAGCTATGTAAACAGGGCTGAGAGGAGAAGCACCGAAGGAACTGAGACTCACCAGTTTGGTTCATAAGTACATCTGCAACTCAAAAAAAAAAAAAGAACTCAAAATAGCAATCGATGAAAGTATGAACTTGAAACGACAGTCATCATAGAGAAGATCGCAAGTTCGGGCCTTTCTTAGTAGAAAAAACAGTAAGAATCCAAAAAGCTTTGATGCCTCCTCCTTCTGGAATGAGAGCATGATCAAGAAAGGCAAAAGATTTGGGCATCAGCTTCCTGTGTGATGAATGGACCTTCCATGTCCTGCGCGATTAAAGCATACGACATCACTCAGGTCTCCTCTTTGAAAAATTCCATTTTTGTTATCCATTCCTCTTGCTTAGCCGCAACATTCCATCATAGATAACGATGTGCGAACAATAGCAAAAATGGAGGTTGAACAACTCTGATACCAGTTGCTGGGACCTTCGATGATGGCACAATAGAATGAAGATGTCAGAGCACGAACGCCACAAAGATTGAGAGACAGAGAGAGAGGGGAGAGATAAGATAGAGAGAGAAGAGTCTCTCATGAGCATGGATCTAGTCTTGAAATATGTGCCTTACTTTTCTCATTCAAAGGATGTCTTTTTATACAAAATAGAATAGCCTTATGGCCAATGAAAGAGGGATAAGGATTTCGGCTAGGATTTCCCTCTTACGTAGAGATGGTTCACATAAAGTCTCAAAGCTCATAGCCAACAAGCACTCCCACTCATATTATTATTGAAGAAAAAATTAAAATTTGTGTGGGGATTAGCACAACAACAATCATTTGAAAAACTCAAACATGCACTTTCTCATACACCTATTTTGCAATTACTTGATTTTGCACAACCTTTCCATGTAGTTATAGATGCTAGTGGTTTAGGTATAGCAATTGTATTAATGCAAAATGACCATCCTATTGCATTTGAAAGTACGAAACTCAAACCTTCAAAAAAGAATTATAGTACATATGATAAGGAACTTTTAGTTGTTGTGCATGCTTTAAAAATTTGGAAACATTATTTCATGGGTTTTGCAGTCATAATCAAAACATACCAACAAGCTATTAAGCATTTATTAAATCAACCATTGATTTTTGATAGACACATTAAATGGGCTTCATTCATACAAAATTTTTAGCCTATGATTCAATATCAACCTGACAAAGCTAATGTTGTAGCTGATGCCCTTAGTCATTTCCCATCTCCACAAACAAATATTGTTTTCACTAATAATATTTTGTTTGTTCATATTCATTCATTTCATGATATGATTCCTACTTATGCATCTGATTTGTATTTTTCACAAACATGGATTGCTTTCAATAATTCTACAACATTTAGTGAGGATCACTACACTTTTCATAATGGATTTTTGTATTTCAAACACAAGTTATGCTTCACAGAAGGTTTTAAAGAATTTGTTATGAAACAGATGCATGAACCATCATATATGGGTCATAGGGGCATACAAAGTACTATTTCTACATGTAAAGAATTCTTCTTTTGGTCAAATATGGAAAAGGATATTACAGAATATGTTTCCCATTGCATTGTGTATCAATGTGTGAAAAGACATCACAGTAATGCATTTGGATTATTAATGCCACTTCCCATACCTAATGCACCATGGGAACAAATTTCTATGGATTTCATTACTGGTCTTGCCTCAAACTAGCTAAGTTATTTATTACATGTATTTTTCCACATCATGGGTTTCCAAAAGTTACTTTATCACATCGAGATGTTCGTTTTTGTAATAACTTTTGGATTGCATTATTTCAAAATTTAGGTTCTAAAATAGTCTTTAATTTTGCATTTCATCTTGAAAGTAATGGGTAAAGTGAAGCTACAAATAGTACTATTTTGGATTTATTACATTGTTATTCTTTAGATAATCCAAGTAATTGGGATGAGAAACTTTCTTTATTATAGTTTACATATAATAACACAACACATACCACTATTGGACGTGCACCGTATGAAATTGTGTATGGTAAAAAGCTTCCCACTCCCATATCTATCACTCAAACTAACATACCTATGGCTGATTCTTTTGCACAAGATCATATTTCCATACTTCATGAGGTTCATGAGCACATTAAAAAGAGTTAAGAAAAATACATACATAATGTTAATAAGAAACGAGTAGCTAAAGAATTTAATGAAAATGATTTTGTATGCTTACAAATAATTAAAAGACGTCTGAAAAATATTTCATAACATCCTAAGGTCAAACTTGCACCACGCTATTATGGACCTTTCCATATTATTCAAAAAATTAATGAGAATGCTTCTAGATTAGACACACCTTCTCATTGGAATATCCATAATTCTTTTCATATTAGTTTATTGAAGCAATTTAAAGGAACATTACCACTCACTCCTATTTTAGATGATCCTCCTTTACTTGAAGATGATCCTCCTTTACTTGAAGAGGATGCAGAAATTTTAGTTCCATAGAAAATACTTGATTATGATGTCACTACTACATGCACATGTAATCAATATCATAGATATTTGGTTAAATATAAAAATCACTCACTTGAAGAATCTCAATGGATTCATAAGACATCACTAACTCCTTATTATTACCATTTGATTTCTGCTTATCATTCACAATCACATTCAATTCTAGTTTTCCAGTTCCATGCATGTGTTTTTACATGGAACATGCTTATAATTGTTCAGTGATGGGACATGTGACTGACCATCCATGTATATTTTATTCTTATTAACTGAGGTCAGTTTCTCATCAACTGGGAGGCATGTTATATTTTATGGAATAATGGAATGTTAAATGGATTTTAATATCTTGAAGGTTTTAATGTGTTTTGTGTTTTGATTTAGTAGGTGAAGGTTCATGAGGGTATGAACGCGCATGGACTTATTCAAATATTTTTGGAGACATTTAGGAGATAATTATTTTTAGAAGACAGTATTTCTGGTTATTTTTGTAAAAATAATAGATCACTTTATAAAGCGATGTTTTGTAAAAATAGAAAATTACGATTTTGTAAATAAAGAAAAAGCATGCTTTTCAAAGCGCCACCCTCATGTATCTTCTACTTAGGACGTAATAAGAAGTACTTATAAATACACATGCTCTAATAGACTCATCCATCAGAGTATGTGGGGGGAGACTGTACCCAATCTGGTGTCAAGTCTCTTCTCTCTCTAAGTACTTTTGTGAGATTTTGTTTCTGTACTATCCTCTACATTCGTGCGCCTGCGGGATCTGAAGACCAATAGTATGTGCACGGTAGTGTGCACTGCTTCTACCCAAAACTTGAAGGGTAATTGTTTGTTGTGAAGCATGATTTGTGCCATTTCCATCACACTTTGAATCTTTCTCTTAGCTACTCCATTTTGGGTGGAGTGTGAGGTTGAGTGATTTATCTTTTTATCTCTTTTTGCTTTAAGAAATTTTCAAAGTCGTGATTGATAAATTCACTACTGCCATCTGGTCAAATGGACTTAACTGTCTTGGATGCTTCATTCTCAACTTGAGTGATCCAATCTTGAAACTCAGAAAAGATGTCTGCCTTCAGCTTAGAAAAATATACCCAAATGTATCTTGAGTGATAATCTAGTAGAAGAAAGAAGTAGATTGATCCACTAAGGGAAGGTGTATTCATGGGTCCAAGTGATCCATGTGGACTAGGGCTATCGGGTTCCTTTCTTGTGTGGAAGCCTCGATGGGAACAGGAGCCCTATGTTGCTTGCCTTGGGCGCAAGCTTGGCAAACATCATTGACTTGCCTAATCTTGGGCAATCCTTTAACTATCTGTGATGCGTAAATATTTGATAAATATGAGGTGTGGCCATACCTTTGATGCCAGAGTCTAGAAAGAGACTCCTTAGATAGAAAGTAGAAGATTTTGTATAGTCCTTTTCTTCCATGCCTTGTGAAATGATGTCTTTGGTTTTAGGGTCAGTCACCTTTACATAAGTATTATCAAATAATACTTGTTTATCATGGTTGGTGATGGCTTTAATGATAGTAAATTCATGCACAAGTTAGGAACAAATATACATTGGATAATGATTAATACTCCCCTCGATCATTGGTGATTTGTACTTTGCCTTTCCCTTCGATGGGTAGACTCTTGTTGTTGCCTAGGTACACCACAAGTGTGGTCCTCAATCTCTTAGAAGGATGCTCGATCTTTGCACTTGTGATGTTGCTCCATGTCAAAGATCCATTCTTGAGATGAACTTGAAGTTACTAGGGCATTGGCTTCTATTGAAATAAACAGGTTTTCACTGGAATATTGAGACCTATGCTAGGAGGGTTTTGATTGGTTCCTCGAGCTAGAAGGCTTCACATTGTTCTTCTTTTTGTAGAAAAATTTTTCAATGTGCCTTGTTTTGCCGCATAAACTACAACTAAAATCATGTGTTGAAGTGTTGGAACCTTGTTTGATTGAGTTGCTAATGTTATGACTAGCATGTTTAGAATGGTCCCTTAGCCCTCATCCCATTCTTTTGTGAGGAAGCAGGCTTTGCTTGAGAGTCATGAAGGATCAGAAGTCGTCGAACTTCTCCCCAAGTTAGAACTTGGCCGCGATTATAAAGGGTGGTTACAAATGTCTCATATGATCTAGGGAGCTTAGTGAGATGGCAAATGGCTATATCTTCACTAGAAACTTAGCAGACATATAATGCTAGTTTATGTTGATAGTCATCAAATGTGGCAATGACTTTGGAAATAGGATCTTGGGGCCTAATGGATAGGTTATGAAACTCCACATGTAGGGTGTAACTCTTAGAGGGAGTTTTGTCTTCACACAAGTCTTGAAGGATCTTCGGAGTCTCATAGGAAGGTTTACAGGAGGTTATATGGTCTTTGGTTAACTCATCACAAGCTAGACGTAATTGTCCTAAGGCTCACTTATCTTTGATGTTCTACACATTCTAGGCTCCTAGATCACTTTCTTTGTCAGGCTCTTGCTCGGTTCCTTCAACCACTTCATACAAGAGGTTTGTATAAAGATAAGCCCCAATAGTGTCCTTCTAGAGATTGTAGTTTGTGCCATTGACTCGCTCATCTTTCGGCATAAAGATTGACATGAGTGAGGATAAATACAATTGACTCAAGGATGTTGCATTCGAAATTTTCAACATATCGTTGTTGAAAATAAGATGCCACACTTTGCAAAAATAAAGTCAAAGCTTGCATTAAAAATGAGGGGCTTTGAATAGCCCTACACTTGTGAATGAGACACCTTGGAGAGACGGGGAGGGGGGCTCATAATAGCCATCTACACACAGAGAAAATCACACTTGGGGGCTTAGAGTAGCCTCCCAAGGACACACTTAATACTTCTCTTTCTTTATATTTTTGTGTTACAAAGGTAAGGCACTTGATGCAAAATGGTGTGCCAAATGATGAGGGTTAGACCCTTATAGGAAATACAAGGTGACCTTTGTGATCAAAATACAAAGAGGGTTCAACCCTTGGCAAAGTGTTCCATACAATTAGGTTTATAAACTGATTTTCCCAAACAGAGGGTTGATGCCCTTGAGTAAATAAAAACCAATCTGATTTTCCCAAAGAGAGGGTTGATGCCCTTGAGTAATAAAAACCAATCTCTGATTGATGGAGTACAGTAGTGCAAAATGATATGCCCAAGGCTGAATTTGAGAGAATATAAAGGGTCCTCTTATTTAAGTGTATAGAGTGCCAACAAAATAATGAATATTTGAAAAGATAGAAAATAAACCCCTTAGAATTTGCCCTTCTTGCTCTTCACTTGGCATCAAACAAGTCTCAAACTAAGAGTTCAAAATATATAGACAAGAATTTCGGATGGAAACAAATTTGAGCCACAAGAAGATAAGTGTGATTCTAACGTTGGAAAGTCTAATAGAGTTTCAGGAGTGGTGTGGCTCTAGTCAAATAGATAGAGCCAAGAATAGTTTCTTTAAAAACTGAAACGCTATCGTGTAAAAAATAGAAGCAAAATGAGCACGCTTTATTTAAAAAATATATGAGTTCAATGTATCTGAAGTGATGGACTGTGCAAGTGCCTAAACTCAAGAAAATTGCCAACACTTAGTAGATTATTGACATCATTAGTGATGTCAAACTGAACATTATCGAATTTCTTTTTTTTAGAGTACAATGAATTTGGAATGGCACACACACCTGACTTCGTAAGGTAGAGTGGTGTAGCTCAAGCGTAAGCACCACCTCCTTTACTTGTCAATCCGCGGAGACATGAGGACCGGTATGAAGACCACGAGCAAGTGAAGGCACAAGTGCGTGAGTGAAAAGCACACAAACATGCACACACCTACACACACGCGCACAAAGTAAAATCAAAGAGAGGAACAATGGAAAGCTTCGATTGCAAAAGAGTTCTCTTACAAAAGCTCTATTCTCTAACAAGATAACTTCAAAAATGAGCTCTCTAGCTCTTTTTATAGTTTTTGGACCAGTTTTGGCCCTGTCCAGACCTAGTGTCCGGCCTAGTTAAAAATTAGGTTCCAGGGCTTATTTGAGGGCTCAAACGAAGTCTAAAAATTATGAAAATTGGTAGGATGATACTTCTAATACTCCTCAAGCTCTAGAAATCCTTGGCTTGAGCAAAATGGAGTTACAAAAATAGAAAATGGTATTTACAATGGTTTTTAGTGATGGAAATCACTATTTTTGTAGGGGATTCTTCTAAAAATTTAACATGTACTTCTTGGAGCTCCCTACTTGCTCCTTCTTCTTGTGTGTGTCCACCTTTCTGATGTGCTTCCATGCTTGTGCTTGAACTTGAGTTCCAACACTCCCCCCCCTCTCGAGTTTGTCGTCCCTGACAGACCCTTATTGTAGTGGTTGTTCCAAGTAGTGCTTTGAGAGGGAGTGTCCCTTCACAAAAGTCGTCTGGCTTCCAGATGTGGCAGGGTTGGTTGTCCGGTTCTTCATCTGTCACTGCGAGCCTTTGCAAGTTGTAGTGCCTTGGTATGTACTTCTTCGTTGGATTCCAGCATGACTGTGTCGTTGTGAGTCTCTGTTGATGTCCTCTAGATCTTCCAAAGTTGATGTTCATAGTAGTCATGCTAAGTACTCATAACCCATACTGGATGATGGGTAAGTGTGTTCGTGCATGGGTTGAGGAAAATATGTGCCTTGTGCACGGCCTTGTAATGTAGCCCTACGCATGCTTACTTGGAAAATGCATCGGAAGAAGTATGGTGCAAAAATTGGGGTTCTTGAGCTAAGTGCTCAAGGGTATGTCGACGAAGAGGTTTCCTAAGCTATCATGGTTATGATGTTTCCAAAGTAAAGATACGTACCATGGAGAAGGTCGATCGATGTTCATCTCTTCGTGTTGTACACTTGGCCTTTGGATGGAACATTGTTGATGAATGTCCGTGTTGATGGTCCACTGATGAGATCTTTTGAATGGTTGATCCTGTCTCCTCATAAGCAGGAGTCTTCTCATCCAGTATACATACAAAGATTTGCAGGGTACCAGAACTACCCCGTGCAGATATCTCCCTGGATGCTCTCGTACATGCAATAGTTAAGCATCACTCAAGTTGCGGACCTTCTAGATCTTCACTCCTACCATGGTAAGAGGAAACCATAGTTGTGGATGCCATGTTCATGCCAAGTTCTTGACATCTACCAGATAAGGCAGCAATTATATCATGTGCTAGCCGAGACACACTTGTATCAAAAACTGATAACTGCCCAGTAGTCAATGGTTCCACCTTCAACTAAGCATGACTCATTCATGTTTCATGAGCCAAACCTGGGAACAAGTGCTTCCGCTCCCTCTTTTTTTTTTTTTTGAGGAACAATGTCACCAAACAAGAAGACAAATATTAGTATCAGAAAAAATAGTTGACATATGTCAATGTGCTCTTGTGCATGGGACTCTCAAATGTGTCTATGCACGGCCATGTAATGTGGCCCTATATTAATGCATACTTTGGAAATGCATGACCTGAATGGTGCAAGAGACTGGGTTGTGCAAGGAGCACATGGTTGTCGCTCGTCGAGGCTTTCGATGTTATTTGCGGATGTTGATGCCATATGTCGTGGAGGTATCCATTGGATCTCGAGATGACAACTGATCCATCCTCCTTATGGGGATCCATTTCAGAACGATCTGCGACTGTGTAGTGAGCACCTTTGGCCTATTCATCCTTGGCTGGTTTCTTGACTGTGGTGTCCCTTGTGGTTGGCGCTTTGGTTTTGTAGGGGCCGCTGATGCTTTTGGTTTCCGAACCCATAGCTTTATGGCTGGTCGTCTGGCTCGCATTGGAGAGGTTAGTTGGTTCACTTTTGTTCTTGGTGTTTGGTTCTGACCTTTGCCTCGCCTTGGCTTCTTTGTTGAGACTTTTCGTGTATGGGAGAGCATAGGTTGTTGCAGACGTAAGAGCTTCCTGGGTACCCACATGTGTAATCGCCCTTGTTGAGCTACAACTAATTTCTTAAGCACCCAAATTTGTCGAAAATCTTGTGGTTGAGCTTGTCCGAGCTTCTTCCTTCGTCGTTTGGCCTGGTTGGATTGCCTGGATGGGGTTTATGAGGGCAAGGTTGGAGGTTGCTCTCCTTTGCGTACCCAGATCTGGGTCATGCCCAAAACTGCTTTCTTGTTGAATGGTGTCTTTCTATTTGCTATAGCAGTTGTCTTGAATTGTTGTGCTTGCTTCTTAGGTTGAACTACTAGGGATGCTTTACTCTTCGAAAAAGAAGGAGGTTGTGCTTGCCTTTGCGATTGTCCTTCCATGATTGAGTCCGTCTGGATCATAGAGCTTTTGACACAAACAACATCTTGCTCGAGAAGATTAGTCTTAGAGGAACTAAGAGAGTGTGTGGTGCCATGATCTGTGAGCATGCAGTTCCCTAATTCTATTGTAATGCATTTTTCATGTACCCAAACTTGAAGGATTTGACTTCTTAGGTTTAAGTTAACTGCATGGTCATAGATCCAATCTTGACCCAAGACAAGTGGTTCTGTAAGGGTCTCATCTTGACACACTAGCCCTTTGACTTTCATTGGAACATCTTGAAGGTAGATGGGAAGTTCCACCTCGCCCAAACAAGGGGTTTCCACACCTCCCAATCCTATGAGATAAGCTTCTATGGGATTGATGTTCAGTTGCAAGTCTTGGCAGTAGGATAGTCTAACTGCACTACTTGCTGCACCTGAGTCAATCAATGCTTTCGCACTCCTTGCACCCTTTCCTTGTCCTATCTCTATGGTCACAAAGGGACGTTGGTCAATGACCTGAGAAGTAATTATGCCTTATTTTTGGCACATATCCATGTGATATTTTGGGGCTTTTGAGTTGACATCTAGGCCTAGTCGCCTTAACTTATTTTGCCTAATATGCTCTCTAGCCTCTGCCTGTGCTTCTTCTCTAACCCTTAACTCCTCTTCTTTTCGCTTCTTAGCCGTGTTGAGTCTCGTAAGCATATCCTCTGTAAGAGGTTCTTGGTATAACTTGACTCTACATCCACTAATATAGTTTGGCAAGATATCTCCTTCTAGAGTGGCCAACTGAACTGCACCACTAGTGGAAATTCTATTAATGATCATGGGTCCGTATCCTCTTTTTTCCAACTTACGGGCATGTTGCTTTAGTGTGTAAACCAACATTAGATCTCCCTGTTTCAGTCCCTTATACTTGATGTGTGCATCAAAGTATGCCTTTTGCCTTTTCTTTGCAGCATAGATACCTGTTGCCGCTCGTAGCCTCGTCTCACCTAAGCGTTCTAGGTCAAAGATCCTAGAGGACAATTCATGTCCATTCCACTCATGCTCTTGTGCTACTTTTAAAGCTGGGATTAAGAAATCTAATGGTAGCACAGCATTCTGTCCAAAGACCATCTGAAATGGGGTGGCATTGAGTACCATTTTGTAGGCAACTCGGTAAGCCCAAACAGCATGATGAAGCTGGTTATCCCAATCAGAGCGTTTATTATTCACTAATTTTGTCAATACATTACATAGGATCTTATTCGTGCTCTCGGCTTGTCCGTTAGCTTGTGGATGATAGGGGGCAGACTTCTTATGTATCACCAAGAATTCTTGGAGAAGATTTTCAATGACTTCATTCAAGAAGTGTGTACCTCTATCACTTACTAACTCTATCGGTAATCCATATCTCGTGAACACATTCTCAAATAAGAACTTAGCCGTTGTCTGAGCATCATTCTTTGTTGTGGCTTTCACTTCTACCCACTTGGTAAGGTAATCTGTGGCTACAATAATGTTACTCTGCATGGGAGTTTCTAGCTGGGGGGTTAATAGGACCTACAAAGTCTATACCCCATTTCGAGAATGCACGTCCTCCCATCATTGGCCTCAAAGGCATCTCATCTTTTCTAATTGGATATTGTGCACGTTGGCATGTGTCACATTTCTTCACATAGGTATGTGCATCCATATGGAGAGTGGGCCACCAAAGTCCTGAGAATAGAATGGTCTTGATCACTCGGTCAAGACCAAAATGTCCACCTACAACACCACTGTGTGCAGTCTCTAAGACCTTTAAATAGTCTGATTCATGAACGCACAGTCTTAAGTAACCATCTTTGCCTCTTCGGTATAGGTTGTCTCCTACTAAGGCATAGCCTTGAGCCTCTTGCTCCATGCTTCGTCTTCTTGCTAGGCTAGCCTCTTTGGGTAATCTTCCCGACCTCATAAACTCTACCAATGGAGTACTCCAATCTGGAATTAATGATACTTGATAAAGGGTTGCATGCTCCACTGGGGGTTTTTCCTGGCACACAGGACAATTCTTAATCCACTCATGAATTTCTTTGTCCATGCTAGGCCAATACACGCCTAAACGTTTTAGATTCTGTAATGTTCGTTGTTTAGAATAGTGATTTCCTAGAAATCCTTCATGGGCTTGTTGCAACCAACGAGTATGTTCATCATCCTCGACACAACAAGAGAGTACACCCTCCGTATCTTGTTTGTACATGCTTCGTGCCAATATGTGATATTTTTGTGATTTTACAATTTCTTCTTGTGAGGTTTTCACATTCTTATTTGCGGGTCCGAAGGTGAGGACTGGTACCAACTTATTTTCCCATTTGGGAATAACTTCCAAATTGAACAAATAAGCATCAGGTAGTTCATCAGACACTCCTTGTGGTGACTCTCCTGAAGTAATGCGAGAAAGGTGATCTGCCCGAAGGTGGGTTCTACCTTTCTTGACAACAACTTCAAAGTCATATTCCATTAGTAAGAGGAACCATCTTACTAAGCGTCCAGTATTGCAAGGTTTATTGACCAAATATAACAAAGCTTGATGATCAATGAAAAACTTGAACTTGTTGGCCAATAAATAGTGTCTAAACTTCTTCACAGCATATACCATGCCTAAGCCCTCTCGCTCAGTTGTGGTATAGTTTCGTTCAGCTGCGGTGAGTTGTCTACTAGCATATGCTATGGGCAAATCTAAGTTTCCTTCACCTGTGGGTTGTGCTAGCACACATCCTATGGCGTGATTGGATGCATCCACATGGACATGGAATGGTTTATTCCAATCAGGAGTGGTCAGTATTGGTGCTGTGCACAAACGTTTCTTTAGTTCATTGAAAGAATTCTCGCATTCGTCGTTCCACTCAAAATTAGACAACAAGGCATAAAGGGGTCTAGCTATGATCGTGTACATGTGGATAAACCTACGGTAATATCCACAATGGCCCATAAAGTCTTGTACCTCCTTAACATTCCTTGGCCTTGGCAGCTCCGCTATGGCTCGTACCTTATCTTCATCTGTTGAGATTCCATTCTTAGAAACAATATGACCTAAGATTTTACCTTGACGCACCATGAACACACACTTTTCTGGGTTCAGACACACTCGATATTCTCTACACTTTTTGAAGATTTGTTTGAGCTCAGGGATGTGAAATCTTCTTTCTTGGGAATGAGCACATAAATCATCCACATACACTTCTAAGCTCTTTCGTAAGAACTCTTTGAAGACATGACACATGAGCCTTTGGAATGTTGCAGGTGCATTGGTGAGCCCAAATGGCATCACACGAAATGCAAAGATTCCCCACTCTGTGGCAAAAGCTCTTTTGTGTTGATCTTCTGGGGCAATGGCTACTTGATTGTAACCTAAAAATCCATCAAGGAAGCTATAAACTTCCTTGCCTGCAACACGCTCCAATATGTGTTCCGTGATTGGAAGTGGATAACTATCTTTGATTGTGGCGGCATTAACTTTTTTAAGGTTGATACACACTCGCAACTTCCCATTCTTCTTGGGCACCACTACAATGGGGGACACCCATTTAGTATGCTCAATCTCATAGATGAATCCAGCTTCAATCAACCTATCAATTTCTTCTTTTATTTTGGCTGCATATGTATCATTATATGTGTAGGGCTTCTGTTTGGTGGGCTTGGCATCAATAGTCATGGGGATAGTATGAGAGAAAATTCTTGGATCTACCCCTTTCTAGTCTCTATAATGCCACACAAACACATCCCTATATTCCCTTAATAGAGCTACGAGCTCCATTTCTTCTCTTGCACTTAGGTCATCTCCTATATATGTGCATCTCTCTTCGTTCTCTTTAATGGTCACTACAATTTTCTTGGTCTTTTATTTATTATCATATGATTCTCCTATGATGGCCTCTCTCTTAGGCATTCGTACCAAAATTTTGCGATTGTCAACTTCATATTTCTTGAAGTTTTGTGGTACTTCAAACAATGATTCCTCCTCTTCGTGTTTCACTGCTTTTCTTTTCTTTTTCTTTTGACTGCTCTCACTTCCATCCTTTGAATTTACCATTTTAATGCTTGTGAGAGGTTCTTCTTCTTTCTGGTTAAACACGCCTACATCTTCTAAATAGTGCTTCTCTGAGTTAAAGCAACTATCCATCACAATGGACTCTAGATCATCGTCATTCTCTTCTTCTTCTATGACATCACTAGGGTCACATTCTTCTAGCAAGGGTTGACACATGAACATTGAGATATCATAACCCTCCTCATCACAATGAGGTGTCCATTGTTCTTCATTGACAACAATGTCCATGGTGGCTAAGATTTGTGGCCAGCCATGAGGCTCAAATTCCTCATCTGGAAAGATCATTGGTGCATAGGCTGGGTCTTTAATTGGTCTATCTCCTGGCGAAGTTCCTTCTTCTCTTGCCTTTAAACGTTTTTCCTCTTCCTCTGCGACCTTGTGCATCCACAAATGAGTATCTTCATGCAACCATGATGGATCAGGTGAACTTTAAGAATGCACAGAGATAGAATCTTCTTTCGCTTTGTGGATAGGATTCCATTGTAGGGGTGGTACATCTCTGAAGGTGTAATCCTTCAAATTGACCTTGGTGGTGACCCCTAAGTGTTGTAAGTACAAGGAGTTGGTTCCCCAATCATGTACTATTTGCAATTGTCGTAGGAAGGGTCTTCCTAGGATCATCTCATAGACGTTATTTTTCTCAAAGTCACATATAGCAAATGTATGTTCAAACTCCACACCACAAGTGGTTAGAGTTATCCCTTTGAGCAATCCTAGAGGTCTTTCAAAATGACCGTCGGCCATTTGAAGCTTCATTCTAGTTGGTCTTAATGTGGGTTTGCCCCATTGCTTCCACAAGGAGGTGGTCACAATGGCAACACCAGCACCTGAATCTATGATTGCTTTGGTTGTGTAACCTTGGTAGGTGATTGGAAGATAAGTATTACCTTCTTCACCCTCACACATGTCCCCTATTTTGTCTAGAGGTATCTCTGGAACTTTTTGCTTAGAGCCTGTTTTTGGCTTATTGGAATCAACTTCTGGAACTTGATCCTTCACATGATTCCATAGCTCAGGTTTTGCTTTGAGCAGCTCTTCTACAGTGAGATGACATTGAACCTTAGTGTTCTTCACGACATCAGTGTTCCTTGGGATCACTGAGTCTTCATGTTTGACCAGTATTGTGGGAGCTCTGATATGAAGGGATTCAGATTCCCATGGGCCTGGAAATTGAGGCAGTTCTTCTAAGGTATTAGATTCAAAATATAATCTTTCGTCTTCTTGTTGTTCTACTTCATCTCCATAAATAGATGGAATGTCTTGGGGAAATTGATCATGAAGATCATCAATCTCACGAATAGGAGGGGAATTACCCTTCTCCTTGGTCCATTTCTCTTCTTGTATTTCCCGCAAGAACTCTTGAGAGTACTGTTGAATTGAAGGAGGTATTCTAGCATTCATGGAATTAGGAACATAAGCTCCCATTGGTGGTGAGCTTCCTCTTTCAATAACTGGTTGAGCCTATGGAGGTAAAGAAACTTGTGGTTTGTTTACCAACTGCTCTAATCTTTCTAGTAAGCCATGGAGATGCAAATCCGGTTTGACAGAGTTTGTCTGATTGAACTTTTGACTAGTCTCGAGTATAGCTTGACCTTGTTCTACCATTTTCATGCACATCCTCATCCGTTCAATCTCTAAATCTGCTCTAGGGTAACTCTTGTCTAGATTTGCAGCTATTGGCCCTTCTTGAAGTCGAGCCTGGTAGGCCTTGAACATCATGTCCAAACCTTCTGGGGTTGGATCTGCGAGAACAGACCCTGGTTGTGGTCTATTTACAATGGGTGGTGGGGTGGGATGAGACGGAGTCGATGGAGTTTCAGCATGCGAGGGGCTTTGAGATGCAATGTCTTCTATTTTTGTTTTTTCTTCTTTTAAGCTTTCTTCTAGTTCCGATAACTTTTTATTCCACTTGCGATTGGCCATTTCTCTGGTATCTTTCCATGTACTTGTTTTCCTCTTTCTAGGCTCTCCTGATTCACTTGACTCTGATTGTTCTGCTGGTTTATCTTGTTTTAATGCTTGTGCCCTAGTAACTGCCTGTACAGGTGCCACATTACTGCTACTCGCACTTGAATCCGCCACTAAGCCTACCACATTAATGGGTGTAATCTTGGGTGCACTAGAGGGGTTTCTTGGACAATCTCTGGGAAGATGGTCTTTTCTACATTCATGACAAAAAGCTTGTATTGTGATAACCTGACCTTGACTCGGAGATGGTGGGTGGGGACAATCACGAATGAAATGGTCACCTTGACATCTGAAACAAGATCCTCTAGGGGCTTGTGGTCTCATTTGTCTCAATTGGGGCCTAGGGTTAGGATTTGTGTACATGACATTGGAGTATTCTGGCTCCCAATTTTACTCCATAGGTGGTGCCTCATATTGATACGAGTAAATCTCACTATGCTCAGGTGACTCAGTGTAATAAGCATGTGGACTACCTTCATGGGAGTAGTCTGAACTATGAGCATGAGAGTCATTATCTGCTATCAATGGGGTTAGTGGCACCAATGCTCTATTTGGATTTTCCTCTCCCACAACATACTTGACTGGAATCATGTTGGCAGGAGTTGGTGGTTGGTTTCCCAAGACTGGTTGTGGCCTATATTGTGCTTGATATTGCTGTTGTGGTCGATAATATGGTTGTTGTTATTGGTTCTGATACCTACCTTGTTGGTAAGGTTGCTGATAAGTTTGTCTAACAGCCTGCCTATTGTAGGGACGATCTTGAGTCGTATGGTTCGTGTATTTTCTCTCAATAGTGCAATACGGAGCATTCCTTTCTCTAATGTTTTGGTTTTGCATTGGGCATATGTTAGCCATGTGGTCCCCTCCACAGGTATAACATCGGTTCAATGAGGTGACTCTTTGTGTTTGTCTATTTTGGACTCCCAACTTCTTGGCAACTTGCTCAGCTATCTCATCTATTTCCGTGGAGATTTTTGAAGTATGACTAGTAGAACTATCAGAATCCTTACAGAGTTTGGACAATCCTAACTCCTCACCCAAGTTATCTTCTATGTCAATGCACGTCCGCACACACTCTTCTATGGATCTGGGCTCTTTCAAGTACACATATGATCTCAACTTTGTGCTCAGTAAGCCATCTAAGAACAAAGCCACTTGTTTGGCTGGTGTGGGTAACTCGGGAGCAGGGCATCTCTCTAAATACTGTCTGAATCTTCTACCTACTAGCCGCACTATTTCTTGGGGTGTCTGCTTGAAGCTCTAGATCAAGGATGATGTGTTATGCCTGATACCACTCTTGGAAAATTCTACAATGAATTCGTCTAGCAGTTGACCTATATCGTGATAGTTGCGACTACTCAGTGGTTGAAACCAAGCTAAGGCAGTGCCCTTAAGAGTCAAACCAAATGCCTCGTATTGGGTGAACAAATCCTCAACCTGTTCAGCTCTTAACACTTGTTTGAACTCGGCCACATGATCATAAGGATCTCCTGACCCGTCAAAATAATTATTCATTGCCTTGATCACTTGAGTGGGTCTAAGGGTTCTTGTGTGCTCTCGGGGTCTAGGCAATGGAAAATCATGTTCATCTCTTTCTTGCCTATGTGCTTGATGTCTCTCTCTTTCAGGTCTTTCATTTTCAAATCTTGCTCTATTTCTGCCCACAAGGTGTGCAAAACTTACCTCAGGTCGCTCTCTAGTTCTTTCTCTCTGGGCTTCATGAGCTTGGGATGATCCTACTCCTTGGAGGCCATGGGAAACATTGGATCTTGGTGGAGGGAAAATCAATTCACTCTTCCAAGTATATGCATGTCTATCATGTTCTGTTACCAAGAATATCTTCTCTGATGTGTTATCCAGGTACACAACTTTGCCTGGTATCTCAGGATCTTTGAATTCATAGATGATGACTATGCCCAATTGGCTAGGTTGATCTGGTTTGAATCTCCAAAAGGCTTTTTCTGTTTCTCTATTCAAGAATAGTTCTATGCTTTTGTTGTCTTGAGGGATCCAATCTGGAGTGATCACTCTGGTCAAAACTGACTTACCTCTAGGTGTCTGGGGTCCTTGTCCTACATTTCCTTGTTCTAGGTCTCCTATCTCATTCTCATGAATGATATTTCCAAACTCATCGGTCCTATCTAGTAGGTTGGTGATCACATACATGGTTCCTTCCTTATCAATGTATGAACCCTCTTCGAACTTGACCACTGGGTGTTCAAGTCCAAAGGGTTGATCTGGATTTTTGAGTTGGACCACTGATCGCCTCAGGCCATCCTCATAGATGTGAGCACCTAATCGGTTGGTTCGAATATATTCCAATTGTGTCTTATAGGGACCTCTGGTGTTTGTAGACGGGCAGTTCTTTAGCCACCTGCTGGTTTCCCCATGCTAAAAGACATTTCAGAGTCACTTGTGTCAGAGCTTAGTACGTAAGGACAACCACTAAGTTGTTGTGCCCAAGACTTAGCTGTATGGTTGTCACTAGACTGAGAAGATCTAATGCTTTGTCTATCCTTGCCTAGGTGTCTACCAGATCTCAGGTTCATAAGCTTTGGCTAAGAGTCCAAAATTTCCCCTTGGTATGGTTCAAAAATCCTTTGGAGTTCCCTTGGGTTCCTAGTCTCACATGAGGGTCAACTTCAAATTATCCTATCTGAAAATCAATGTTTTATTCTTATAAAAAATAGTTGAGGCCATGTAGGATTCAAAACGAGCTTTCCAACGAGCTATAGAGCTCAAAAAATGGACTTTGGATGAAAAAGTTATGTCAAATCAGGCTCCTGGGGGTCAAAACAAGCAAACAGGGTCTTATGGAAAAATCATGATTTTGTAAGAGAATCACGATTTTGTGAAATCAAGAGAATCGCGATGCCGTGAAATTAGAGAATCGCGATGCTGAGAAATCAGAGAATCGCGATCCTGTGAAACCAAGAGAATCTCGATCCTGTGAAACCAAGAGAATCGCGATGCTATGAAATCAGAGAATCGTGATGTTGTGAAATCAGAGAATCGCGATACTGTGAATCTCAAGAGAATCGTGATTCCGTGAATCTCAAGAGAATCGCGATGCTATGAAATTAAAGAATCGTGATCCTGTGAATGTCAAGAGAATCACGATGCTATGAAATTAGAGAATCACGATCCTGTGAATCTCAAGAGAATCGCGATCGCCAACAGAGAATCATGTTTTTAGAGAATCGTGTTTTTAGAGAATCGCGATCGTCAACAGAGAATCATGTTTTTAGAGAATTGTGTTTTTAGAGAATCACGATTGCCAACAGAAAATCATGTTTTTTGAGAATCACGATTATTAGCAAAGAATCGTGTTTTTGAGAATCGCGATTGCCAGCAGAGAATCGTGTTTTTGAGAATCGCGATTTTGTCTCAGAGAATCGTGTTTGATCATAATCGTGTTTTTGGCTGAAAATCGTGATTTGTGAGAATCGCAATTTTGAGCACAACCAGAGAATTGCGATTCTGAGAATGACCACAGAATTGTGTTTCCTTCAGCAAACTTTTAGGCGGGAATAGAAAATCGCGATTTTCAAAAAGAATTGAATTTTTTACAGAATCGCGATTTTCATCACAGAATCGTGTTTTTTGACGAGAAATTTCAAATTTCTGAGCGCCGAGCAATGGCAAGCTCCATACGTGCAGAAAATCATGAAAAAATACAAGCGCTTGCTCTCTCTTGCACTTCCTAACTCCTCCTCGCACAATAATGCATGAAAGATGGTATGAACATGGTGAAAATGCACTAAAAAACAAGAAATTTCTATGAAGCAGAAGATGGAAGAAGATGGAGATGGTGATGATGATGAAGATGAAGAAGAGAAATCAGAAAATGAACAAAAATGACAATTTTTTTACCTTCCAACATCGCAAATTTACGATCTTACCATCACAACGCTTGTCCTCGAAGCTCTCTCTCCGGCAACGGCGCCAAAATTTGGTGTAGCTCAAGCGTAAGCACCACCTTCTTTATTTGTCAATCTGCGGATACGTGAGGACCGGTATGAAGACCACGAGCAAGTGAAGGCACAAGTGCGTGAGTGAAAGCACACAAACATGCACACACCTACACACACGTGCACAAAGTAAGATCAAAGAGAGGAACAATGGAAAGCTTCGATTGCAAAAGAGTTCTCTTACAAAAGCTCTATTCTCTAACAAACTAACCTCAAAAATGAGCTCTCTAGCTCTTTTTATAGTTTTTGGACCAGTTTTGGCCCTGTATAGACCTAGTGTCCGGCCTAGTTAAAAATTAGGTTCGAGGACTTATTTGAGGGCTCAAACGAAGTCTAAAAATTATGAAAATTGGTAGGATGATACTTCTAATACTCCTCAAGCTCCAGGACTCCTCGGCTTGAACAAAATGAAGTTAGAAAAATAGAAAATGGTATTTACAATGGTTTTTAGTGATGGAAATCACTATTTTTGTAGGGGATTCTTCTAAAAATTTGACATGTACTTCTTGGAGCTCCCTACTTGCTCCTTCTTCTTGTGTGTGTCCACCTTTCTAATGTGCTTCCATGCTTGTGCTTGACCTTGAGTTCCAACATAGAGGCACCCATCTTGGGGAACTTTGAGGCATTCAGCTCCAAGCGGGACTTGAACCCTGACCATCTTCCTATGAGTACAAAGCACATCCGCTAAACCATGCCCGCTGGATAACATTATTGAATCTCCTTCTCACATGTCTGATGCGAATTTTATTCGTCCGAGTTAGAGTGATAAAGTGATGCTCTTTCTTTCTCACTCCTTTTGGCAGATAGAGGCAAGAGAACGATAGATAATGATCGCTCTCTCTTGCTCCTTTCTGTATAGAGAAACAAAGAGAGAGGATGGCAACGCTCGGGGTTCACTCTCCCTCTCTCTCTCTCTCTCACAGTGGAGTCTCTTCTGGGCACAAGCCGATCTGATGTCTTTGTTTCTCTGAGAACCGACGAGTATAATTGTGAAGAAATTACATAGTCGACTTACGCAGCTTATCAAAGGTTCTCAAGGTGCAGAATAGAGAGATTCCTTTCTCTCTCTCTCTCTATTATGAGCAGAGCGTAAAGACTAAATGCAAGACACGCAAGTAGAGATATCATTCGCTGAGTACAACAGGCAAAGACAATTTGTGCCATGTTGAGTATAGTAGAGATATAATGCTTTCTCTCTCTCTCTCTCCAGCACTATATCTGTGCTTAGCGATGGCGGATTACTGAGCGATGCCGCAAGGTGGAACGTTACTCTTTCTATCGATGTTGTGGCAATCGATGATAAGATATGGGTGAGCTATGAGAGCTTACTTTCTCTCTCTCTCTCTCTGATGCTCTCTTGCTCTGTGGCACAAAGATGGTTTCATGATTGCAGATGGTCAATGGTAGCTCTTGGTGCACTCTCTTCAACAGCAACTACCTTGTTAGCTGGGGAAGGAGGCATATTGGTGGATACAATTGCGACTATCGTATGCTTCAGGTGCCAATGAAGCAGTGCCTGCTCCTTCCAATGGCCTTCGTCAGTTATGGCCCACTAAAAGGGCCGCGCCTCATCCAGGGATTTCTGCTCGTGGTTCTTCTATCATCACAGATAGTGTTCATGGATTAAAGTGCAACTTGCCTGATTGTCATACATACTATAGTATGCAGAATCACATATGCATCTTAGTCCGAATGCATTCAAATTAATATTTGATGTGAGAAAAACTCAAAATAGTAGGAGAATCAAAATGCTTTGAACATGTACAATAACTCTTTGTTAGAGAGAAGACTATAAAAATGATCACTAATCCCGATGGAGAGATAGGAATGCACAATAAGGAGATAAGATGTGTTCAATAGTGGTTATAAACACTTCAAAGCTAGAAATGCATCACAAAGACCATGAACAATGTCATAAGAATTTATAGAAGATGATAGAGATGACTAAGGATCTATGCAATAGTGTTTATGAACACTTCAAAACATATGAGATGCAAGCTCCATGCTTCAAAATGATAATGAAATTGATCATAAATCACCAAAGAATGCCAACATCAAGGGTGGGAGGGAGGAAAAATGGAGGTAAAGGGTGAGCAAACTAATGAGGAAGAAGGATGGGAGGGTGGGAAAATGAGAAAAATGAGGCACTAAAGAGAAAAACTGATGGCAAAAGCTTCTCTCAATGTGGAGAAAGCAAAACCACCAACACTCAAGCACCACCACCACCACCACCACCAAAATGACCACCAAACGCACCACCAAGACCTCCATCTAGTGCTCTGATACCATGTAGAAACTACACATGTGGAAGCAAAATGAAAACAAGAGTGTACTCACAAAAGAAAGAGTGTGAGAGACTCAAAGTAAGTAGACCAAGAAATGGGTAAACTCACATGGATTAGAAATGAGCTTGCCAAGAGCATGAAATAGGCTCCTCAAGCTTCTAACCAAGTACACATGGGGGGAGAGACCCTCCTTATATAGATTTGGGAGGGGCTCTCAAAAGTACATCTCATGTGGGATAATTCCCCTTAAAGGACATTGAATACAATGATAGAAACAAATGGCAAGGTACCCAAATACAAAAGAGATATAATATAAAATGGAAATAAAGTGGAAATGGAGTGCCCTCTATATACAAAATGGAGATGTGAAGTATTTCGATGGCGATGCACCGCACTGCACTCTCCTTCTCGAGAGCTCCACGACGATATGCTCGGAGTAGAAAACCGAGATCCTGACGCCGCACACAGTACTCCGCACAGAGGCTGTAGAATACGCAGAAAACACAGTACACAGGGAGCACGAAGATAGACTTCTTAGGTCTTACAAATGCGGTCGAACTTACAGTCTCTGACTGACCAGGCCACTATATGTTTTATTAAAGAACATATACAAAGAAGTGTCCGGTGGCCATTTGGCCTTTCACATGGACACTAACGGTAACAATCTCCCACTAAAGGCCAATATGGCCAAAGTAATTATGGGAGAAAAAAGAAAGAATGATAAAGAATACCCGAGTGTAAGTATACAAACTATACCTCCCACCTGATGGGCATGTTACACAGTATACAAGTGACTGCGTAAGATCAAGAATCAAGTAACCCCCATCAAGTGACAACAGCGTCGAAAGCTATCCTGTGGTAGAGCTTTAGTCAAAGCATCTGCAACATTATCTCGAGTATGAACCTTCTCAAGAATAATGCTCTCAGTGGCTAAGCAATCTCTAATGAAGTGATACCTCACCTCATGTGCTTGGTCTTTGAATGATAGACCGGATTCTTAGCCAAAGCAATGGCACTCTGACTATCACTGAGCAAGTGAGGTACATGCTGAGGCAAACCCATATCACAAGCAAGACGAGAAAGCCACAATGCTTCCTTACATGCCTCACTTGCTGCAACATACTCTACTTCTGTGGTGGAAACAGTTGTACATTCTTGAAGACGAGATCTCCAAGAGATAGCTCCTCCAGCAAAATGAAAAATGTACCCTGATGTAGACTTACGATTGTCTACACAACCAGCATAGTCAGAATCTGTGTAACCAATAATGGATGCTTTCCCTCTACCTAAGCATAGACACTTGTCCTTAGTGCCACTCAGATATCTCAAAATCATTTTGACCGCTTCCCAATGTTTCTTGCCAGGATTAGACATATATCTGCTCACAACTCCCACTGCAAATGCAATGTCTGGTCTTGTAGCTACCATAGCATACATGAGACTACCAACAACAGACTGATAGGGAATTTTGGTCATGAATTCCTTTTCCTCATCTGATTTGGGGCAGTCATCCTTGCTCAATTTCACATATGTGGGTAAAGGTGTACTCAATGCCTTTCCACCCTGCATATTGAATCGGTGAAGTACTTTGGATATGTACTCACTTTGAGACAAGTATATGCATCTTTTACTCCTATCACGAGTAATGCGCATGCCAAGAATATGTTTGGCATCCCCCAAATCCTTCATATCAAATGTCTGACTCAACTTCTTTTTGAGAATTGACAAATCATAAGAGGACTTCCCAGCAATCAACATATCATCGACGTAAAGTATCAAGCATATCAAGCTGCCATCAGAACATCTCTTTGTGTAGAGACAATGATCCTCATTGCTCCGAGAATAGCCTTGGGACTTCATAAAAGCATCAAACTTTTGGTACCCAAGCTCTTCTTGAGCTTACAAACTAGACTTTCCTTGCCAGGAACTACATAACCCTCTGGTTGTTCCATATAGATCTCATCTGTAAGATCTCCATGCAAGAAAGCTGTTTTCACATCCATTTGGACTAGCTCTAAGTCCTCCATTGCAACGAATCCAAGCAACATGCGCAAAGTAGTCATCTTGAGAAGATTTCCTCAAAATCAACACCATGTTGTTGCTTAAAACCCTTTGCAACAAGTCGTGCTTTATATTTTGGAGAAGCACTATCTGATGTGAATTTCAGCTTATATACCCATTTACATGGTAAAGCTTTCCTTCCCTTTGGCAAAGGTACTAAGTCCCAAGTACCATTCTTGTGAATAGAATCCAACTCACTCTTCATGGCACGCTCCCACTTGACATGATCCTCTGTCTGCATAGCCTCTTTGTAGCAAGAGGGCTCACCGGCATCTGTTAGCATAACAAAATCTAAACATGGAACATATCTATCAGGTGGATATGAGACACGTGCAGAACGTCTCAATGGTTGCTGAACAGGAACATGTGCAGACTGATCTGAATGGACATTCTCTTGAACATCCCTATGTGTAGCATTTTTATGCATGCTAACCGGAGGACTAGTATCCTCAAACACCACTCTTCTCACTTCAACCTCCTTAATCGGCTGTTTATGCATCTTAGACTCATTAAAAATGACATCACTACTTCTGATCACTGACCGTGTTTCAGGATCCCATAAGCGATATCCAAATTGTCCTTCTCGACCATATCCAAGAAAAATGCATTTCTTTGACTTATGGTCCAACTTCTGTCTAAGATTCTTGGGTATATGAACATATGCTTCACACCCAAAAACTCGAAGATGATCATAATATGGTGGTTTCCCTGTCCATAACTCTTGTGCCACTTTCAGACCTTTGGCAGTACTAGGTGAAAGGTTAATCACATGAACTGCAGTCAATACTGCTTCTGCCCAAAAACCTTGTGAGAGGTTTGCATGATGCAACATAGAGACTACTCTATCTTTGAATAGTTCTATTCATCCTCTCAGCTACACCATTCTGTAGTGGGGTATAAGGAGCTGTAAACTCTCTACGAATCCCTCTACACTGACAGAAAAGGCTGAATTCATGTGAGGTATACTCACCCCCATTATCTGAACGTAAAGCCTTAAGCTTAGTTCCTTTTTCAGTCTCAATTGAAGCAAGCCATTTTCTGAAAGTAGGGAATACATCATCCTTCGATTTGATAGGATATACCCAGACTTTTCTAGTAGCATCATCTATGAAAGTGAAAAAGTAAAGAGAACCACCTAAGGACCTAGTGGGCATAGGACCACACACATCTGTATGAACAAGATCTAAAGGCTGAATTGAAGAGTTAATGTGCGTTTTATGCACATTTCTGGTTTGCTTTCCATATTGACAATGCTCACAAAATGAAAAATCAGAGAAAGATAACACAGGTAAGTAGCCAGAATGAGAAAGATTTTCCATTCCACTACGAGATATATGGCCCAAACGACCATGCCAAATACAAGCCATAGGCTGTTCAGTAACAGCTAACAAGTGTTCTTTCTGTGATACAAATAAAGGGTAAAGTGAGCCAACTTTCCTTCCTTTTGCAATAACCATATTGCCCTTTGATATACGAAAGGACTGAGCATAGAAGACCACCTTGTAACCAAGGTCATCAAGTTGACCAACTGACGTCAAACTGCGTGATAACTGAGGTACATGGCGTACATTATGCATAGTAAATTTTGAACCGTCAATGAACTGCACAACCACATCTCCAATCCCCACAACATCACACTGGTAAGAGTCACCAAGTCTCACGGTACCAAGAGACTTTGCTGCATAATTAGAGAACCATTCTCTATGTGGTGTCACATGGAAAGAAGCACCAGAATCTAGCAGCCAGGTGTGGGAAAGAGAATCAGCCATAAGTGCCTCAGATGGCACAGTACTATCAAGTGTCAACACATCAGCATCATTAGAAATAGCATTAATTTCTTCAATCTTCACAGTCGAAGTAGATGGTGCAGGTAACTGTTTAACATGCTCATCAACATTCTGTCCTTTACCTTTAGCATTCTTTAATGCATAACAATCTTTCTTCATGTGTCCTTTCTTATGACAATAATGGCATTCAATATCCCTCTTCCTTGATTTACTTCTGCTCTTATTCCGTTGACCATTCTTTCCTTGTTCTTGCTCCTGCCACGTTGTTGATTCTTTCCTTGGTAAGAATCACGAACATTATATGCATCTCCACTCTGAGTGCCAACCATAGATTTTCTACGAATCTCCTCACTCAAGAGTGCTCCACATATGTCATCATAGACGAGTTTACCACCTGGTGCACTATTGCTAATAGCTGTGCAAAATGTATCCCATGATGATGGCAGGGTGCATAACAACAATACTGCTTTCATTTCATTGTCCATATCCATTTTATGAGCCTGTAACTGGGAGAATATGGCATCAAACTCATTTAGATGAGCAGCAACACTATCTATGTCCTTCATACAAAGGTCGTATAATTTTCTCATCAGATATACTTTATTTGATGCCGTCTCTTTTTCATATGTATTGCATAACTTCTTCCAAAGATCCTCTGCACTTTCACAGTCTAATACTATAAAGTAAACATTATCTGCCAGGTGCAAGCGAATGGTAGACCTGGCCATTTCATCTAACTCATCCCAATCATCTTCATCCATGTCAGCAGGCTTCTTTGAAATCCCATTTACTGGCTTCCATTGCCTTCTTTGAATAAGCACATCTTTAATCTGATTCTTCCATAGAGCAAAGTTTGTGCCATCAAATTTTCAGATCTCAAAATGGTCTTTGCCCTGCAAGTTATAGCTCCTGCTCGAAACGCTAGCACTAGACCCTGATCCACCGGATGTGCCTGAGACCTTTGATGCCATGATCGTAGAGAACTGAATAGAATGATAATGGAGCTAGAAGAGTCCAAACACCAACAAATAAGTGTATCAAGGAGTAAATCGACCACTATATAGTTGACTAAACCAGAAATCTGGAAAAATTTTGCCAGAGTATCCTCTGCAAAATTAGCATATGACCAGTGTCAAAGTATCATAAAACTGCAAGTACTGACATGTCTACCTGCATAGTGAATCACTGACTCCACTGCATATAATCAGTTACTCAATAGAAGCCAACTAGGCTTATCGAGCACCTATGAACAACTATCATACATCTCCTATGGCGAGGCTGGGTAAGTCTTCCACCTGCATCACCGAAGAGACCCCGACATCTGGGTGTCTCCCAGTTAAGAAAACCTCACAACGGCCCTCTTTATCAAACGTAAAAGGCTTTATGCAAAGAACGTAACCGCTATATCAATGCCCACATGGACGTACATAAGCGATATCCACAGAAGCATACATGGTGTGTATGTGCCTCAATATATGCAGTAAAATGACACTAAAAGGCTGAATACACAGCCCAAAAACTAGCCAATAACACCTGCAAGTGTCTGTCAACTCTGATGTTTTAGGCTTTAAAAACTTGCATAAATTTGCAGCGACTGCTCCCACCAAAACTGAAAACCCCTCGAGAAACCTGTAGTTTTACGAGTGTGGCTGAAAATACAGCCCCAAAGGTTGATATTTATTGTCTGAGAAGTACAAGGAACACTCTTCTTGATGTTCTTGGACCTGTGTGAAGAGAACTACATGCGAAAGTACTCCAAAATGGCTCCAAAAACACCCCAAAATTGCTTCAGAAATAGGCTTTAAAAGCAAAAATGAAGCTTTGAGGGACCAAAACTTGTTCAAGGTAATGTCAACCTTAGTCTTTCCCCTTCTTCAAACACCACAAGAGTGTAGCTTAGTGGCAAGAGATTGCCACGGTTAAGCGAGCTCTGGGGGGAACAGTACTGGGATGGGTGACCTCCCGGGAAGTACCGGGAACCTCTATATTCCTTGATCGTTGAGGTCCTCCCTCGCGCGCAGCCAACGGTGCCAACGGTGCCAACGGTGACTTCGATGACTCGGATGACAAGGTATGCCAAGGTCTATGCCTTGGTCGCCGCCTTAGTCGTAAGCCTGGGGGGGGTGCTCGCTTCGCTCGCACAAAAGGAACAAAGCTTTTTGCCTCGAACAGGCTCTCATACTAGTGAAGTATTTCGATGGCGATGCACCGCACTGCACTCTCCTTCTCGAGATCTCCACGACGATATGCTCGGAGTAGAAAACCGAGCTCCTGACGCCGCACACAGTACTCCGCACAGAGGCTGTAGAATACGCAGAAAACACAGTACACAGGGAGCACGAAGACAGACTTCTTAGGTCTTACAAATGCGGTCGAACTTACAGTCTGTGACTGACCAGGCCACTATATGTTTTATTAAAGAACATATACAAAGAAGTGTCCGGTGGTCATTTGGCCTTTCACATGGACACTAACGGTAACAAGATGTACTCATGTAGATACAAATGTAAATGATGTAGGAGCAATCATGTTGTCAATATTTAGCACTAGTAAGCCCTTTGTCTAGAGTCTATCTAGATCCCAATCTTAGTGCCACAGTTGCATTAGTCTTCGTCTATCTTTGTCTATGTTTTTCTCTCAACTCCGTCTACTAGTCTATTCCCAATCTTAGCTCCACAGTAGCATTAGTTCTCTATCTCTTAGTCTTCTTCTATCTTTATCTGTGTTTTTCTCTCAACTGTGTCTACTTGTCTATTCTGTTGTGTTGTTATTTTCTTATAGTTATATCATCAATGAAGGTAACAAAATATAAATGCTTTCAAAAAGATGGAGTGTTGATCGACCACATACATCACTATGAACAAGTTGCAATTTTTGTGTAGCATGTGTAGCATCATCTTTCGGAAAAGAAGCATAATGCATTTTTTTTCAAGTATACAACCTTCAAATGCAAGCTTTTCAATGGACTCAAGTGTGGGCAAACCAATAATCATATCCTTGTTTTGCTAGTAAAGCACACTACTGAAGTTCAAATGATCAAAACGAGAATGTTGTAACTCTATTTCAGCCATAGATGGAGTATGCGTAAGAAAGGCATTTAAGGCAACCCTCTTATATGTGTCCAATCGATACATCCCATTGGATAATGTCCTCGATATCACAATAACATTGCTATTGTTGAAATCATGAACGATACATTTTTTATCAACTAAGTGTACTCGACACTAGCAATAGTAGGAAGAGAAATCAAATTCTTCTTGATATTGGGTACATACAATGAATTCTTCAGAGTAATTGATATTGGGTGCATACAATGCATTCTTAAGAGTATCAATGCCTTCATTTATAGCTGTAAGGTGAATTTCTCTAACTCCAATAATAGGATAATAAGCATTATTTGCACATGCAACATCTTCCCCTTGGGCGCATTTTTCAAAGATGCAAAAAATCTTTTGGATGAAGTGATATGTTTTGAAGCACCACTATCAAAAAACCAATTCGAATCAGCCTCATTACAATCATACATGTAGAATATGATGATGAATCATAATGACATATAACAAAACATGCCCAAATATCTTGAGTAACATTAACTTCATAATTCTTTGCATTATATGTATTCTCAAATATGAATTCTCAGCAATATACATGTTTGATTCTTTTTTCTATTCATTACACTTGTCTAGCTTTCTACATTCATCAATAGTATATCCAACTTTTTTACAATACTTGCATCCTTTTTTCTTTTACATATCACCATCAAGAGAGGAAGAATTGGAAGAGGAAGAGTGAGGCTTTTGTTTTCATGAACCCAAAGTTGAACCGTACTTTTTCTTTTCTTTTTTGTAATAGCAAGTGATTGTGTTCCCTCAAGCAAACCACTTTTATTCACTCTTGATTGCTCTTCTTGCAAAAGAGGAGACACAACCTCATAAAAAGTATACATATTTGTATTTCCTTTTGCAACCAAACAAAGTCTAGTAGGAAAGCTTAAAAAACACAAACCCGTGAGTAGTGTAGAAATGAATGATATATCTAGAATTATCTTATGGATGTTTGCTAATTTCTCTTTCAAATACTTGATGCATATAATATATAAATCCACTAAATCATTTTCAACCATATATACACCTTAAGTTGCTTTCTGAATTAAGAAACACGTGCCTCATTATACATGGCATACAAAGAAGAAAGTGTATCCCAAGCTTGTCTTGACGTAGTGCACGACTGGATGTGTGGAACAATATGCCACTTCACAGAAAGGGCAAGCAATGCATGAGCTCAAGGATCCCATCCATCCTATCTAAGTTGATATAAGTTGCTCATGTAGGTTGAGAAGGCATAGTCACTGTACTTGAAGAAGATCTTGAATCTATGATAACACGCTGTGTGGTAGAAGAACCGCTAGGTCGCTTATCAACATCTTCCACTATGTTCCATGCTTGCTCTGCAATAAGAACGTGCTTCATCATGTAAGACCACATTGGATAGTCGATCCCATGAAGATTATCTTCAGCTTAAAGGATGCAAATCAAGTCATTTTTGCTTTCCATTGAACCAAAGAACTCAAAAGTAGTAAGATATGAACTTTAACAAAGATGAAATGCAAGCTAAAATGAAGCTCATAAACTATAGCTCTGATGAAGAATCTGACCCCATGAATGGCTTTGAAAGGAAGATAAAATCCAATGTATCTCGAAATGATGTCTGCCTGTAGAACTTCATATTTCTATGCTCTGGAACTAATTTGCATTATTAAAAATGCACATGAAGGTGTCGCAAAAAAACAACAAATTAAGAAGGAACTCAACCTGCTCTGATACCATTATTCGATGTGTGAGTGAGTGAGGAAGTCGAACTAAAAGTAAACACAAAAGTGAAGAAGGAGATCGAAGCACATAAACACGCAATGGTTGGAAGAGTTCTCAGTCAATAAGTTATCAATAATATAAGAATGATTCAAGTGAGAGTTATAAGTGAATCATTAAGTAAAAGTACAACCACATATGCATATATCATGTACATGTGGTTACATGGGGAAAAAACATCAGCTAGCACTAGAGTAAAAAGTACCCATGTATAGGAAAACAATTCACATCAGAGCTACTCAAGAGATATATGTGTAAGAGTTACACCACCTATATTGAGGAATCCAAAATGGGACTTGAATTTTCATGTCCATATGGATGCTTTTGATTTTGCATTAGAATGTGTATTAACACAACCTATTGAAGGAAGTAAATTAGATTTTCCTACAACCTATGCAAGTAGACAATTTAATCAAGCTGAGAAAAATTACACTAGTGGAGAAAGAGGCTTTGGATATGGTGTATGCTCTGAATAAATTCAGATATTATCTATTGAAAAACAGGTTTAAATGTTTATCAAGCTTCACTCTATCTAATTAGTAAATTATCAGACATTGATCCATAGGGATCATGACATTGGTCCATAGGGATCATTCTATGTGTGTGAAGGACAAGGATCAACTAGCCAAGATCCCAAGCTCGAGAAATACCCTAAGATATTTGGTAGTAATGGGGATGAGTATTGCATAATGACCACATGGCAACACTAGATCATTCAAGATCATTGCTATTTTTAGAGTACAAGAGGGTATATATGGATGGGAGGAGAGTAACACACACATCATTCAAGTCTTTGCTTACAATTGGTATCAAAGCTTTAGTTTTCTTGGCATAAGTTATTTTTCCATTGTTTTTCGCCTGCATCTTACATTTTCTACATTTTCGGAGTTCATTATGCATGGGTACATGGTTGTCTTCGCGGGAGGAGCTAACTAGGAGCCTCATCAGAAGCCATCTATTGCACAAAGAAAAAACGATTTGGAGGAGCATCGGGGAGCATGCATATGACCCTTCCTCTAGAGTTTACACATGCGCGCACACACTTAACTAGGTATCCTTGTGCCCAAAATTACCGTCGTTGCCTGCACATAGGCGCTCTTGTGATCTAGACAAAGAGAGAGAGAGAGAGAGAGAGAGAGAGAGAGAGAGAGAGAGAGATCAGAGAGAGCTTTCACCCCTCCCTACTTCTTGTTTTGAACAAGGTATATGATTAAAGCTTATTATGTACTCCTTTTTGGCTGCTTCACCAATCTATGGGATAATACCCACCTTTTGCATGCATCCCTTAGGCGGAAAGCAATATTAGAGAAGTCCAAAAATGTCGATTTTTTCAAATTTCTTTTGAATCCATAACTTAGAGCTTTCTCATACTTGCTATATTAGCCAATTTATCAAATCTTTAGCCATAACTTGGGTGCATCTCCTCCAAAGTTAGCGCTTTTTACTCCTATGGATAGATCTCTGAGAGAGAGTGGTTGCAAATTACCTTTTGGATTCAACATCACTTATCTTGACTAGAGCTTGGAGTTTGATCTTTCATCGTCATCGACCCTCTTTCGAGCATAGTTTTGAAGCACCAACTATCAGGAGAGTCTTGGAAATCTATTCGGACAGAGTGTGTACCATCTCCAACACCTGCACACATCTGCAAATTAGCTCTTGAATCTATAAATGTTTCTTTGTCAATTAATATGCATTGTTGCTTTCTTTTTGCTTGACACTGCATATAGTACATGCAATTTTGTATAGCATCTAGAGTATATGCGTAGTTTGGATATGGATTCATATTGCACGGTGCATGTATTCTTATTTGCATGGACAGGTAAGTATTTTCTTGTAGATTTTTTGGTGAAAGAGCAAGAAATTTATCAGGGAGTGTAATCCCCTTCGATCTATTTGCAGTTAGATTGTTCCTGTCGGCATCATTATTGCGAAAATTACTTGTCGATTACTTGATATAATTTTTTTGATTTTCAAAATTACGCTCTTATGTTGTCGAAATTTCTAGAAATTAGTATGCATATGCATTAAAGAATACAACACATACTAAAAGTTTCTTGTTTCTTCTACTAGATATGCTCAATATTCCACCCTCATGTGACCACAAATGATCCATGGTGCTCTAAGTTGTAAGGCCCTCATTATGAGGAGAAGCCATTATGAGAGCCCGGACATTTGTGGAACCCTAACTTCTAAGTTAGATGAGGTCTATGTGTGACCGTTGATGGTTGAAGATGATCTTTGTGAGCCTAGCCGTTAGGTTAGGTAGGGCATAAACTTCCAAGCCATTGGGTTGCCATTTAAGGTGAAAATGAAGGCCCTGTAGCATCGCGCGGTTTCCCTATAGAACCTTAATGGGAGGAGTGCAGAGGGGGGCTTGCCCGCTTGGTAGTGGAGATATTGTCGGATCGTATATTTTACTGACTATTTTGTATCTCCCGACTACGTTTATCTATACCGAGCTTCCTTGTAAATGCTATATAAGCATGGCCAAGGTTGAGCTTTACAGAGCATTGCGCACTAGTAAGCCCTTCATCTAGAGTCTGTCTAGATCGCCATCTAATCTCCACATTGGGAGTGTACAGGTGGACAACAACATCATTATAATTGCACTATGCTCGACAATTTGAGAATTTGAGTTCTCTATCTCTCAGTCTGTGTCTATCGTTGCCTGCATTTTTCTCTCAACTCTGTCTACAAGTCTATTCCGCTGTGCTGTTATTTTCTTACATGGTATCAGAGCTCAGGAGGCTCTGAGTGGTGCAAAAGTAGAAACGCAGAGGTTCGAGAGGTCTGAACAACAAAAGAGAGAAGATGTCAAGTGGCACATCATCATCTACGATTGGGAGTCAAGGTGGTTCATCAACAGGAGTAGGTGGCGCACAAGCAGGATCAGTAATGATGCTGGTCATCCCAATGTTGCGGATACGGCCACCAACCTTCATAGAAGGTAAACTTGATGGTACAAACTACACCCTGTGGAAGTTCAAAAATCACTTATATTCTTGATTCGTATGAGCTTTTGGAGATTGTTCTTGGGACTGATCATGAGCCCCAAGAAAGACCTGATCCAAATAATCCTGGTCGAATGATTCCTCCTGATGTTGATCTTCTACGTGCTTAGAAACGTAGAAATGGAGATGCACTCTGCGCTCTAGTTACAAGTACTTCTGATAATGTTCTGACTCTCATTCAGCATACTACTTAGGCACATGAGGCATGGAACATATTGAGAAATCAATATGAAACTTGTAATCAGACACGCATTCAGAACTTGGAGAATCAGCTTGCAGCAGAACGGTTTGCTGATGGGGAGACTGTAGAGGGGTTTATCACTCGCATAAAGAACCTACGAGATCAAATGGCGAGAACAAGTGTTCAAAATTCAAGTGAGGAGCTAGCTCGACGTTGTCTTCAATCTATCCACCTAAGTTTGATGGTCTGGTAACTGCTCTTAACACTCAAATTAGACCTCAACCACTAACTTTTGAAGAATTTAATGCCTTACTCATGGAGGAGGAGCTGCGGCTCAAGGCAAGGAGTGGTGGTAGCAACGGAGATGCTGCATTCACAACAAATGCCAAAGGAGGCAAAGCAGACTCTTCAAAAGATGGAGACAAAAGAAGAACAACAAAAAGAAGTTCAAGGGAGAGTGTTTCCACTGCAAGAAGAAAGGACACAGAATCCAAGACTGTCGCATCAAGAAGGCAGAACAGAAGAGTGCCTCTTCAAAAGGTGGCTAGGGCAAGGAGTCTGCCAACACAACAGAAACAGAACTTGAGTTATTCGTTACGATAGAGGAGATGTGCTCCTCGACTAAAGATTCAGGAACAGATGACTCATGGGTGTTCTATAGTGGTGCATCTCGTCACATGACGAGTAGAAAAGACCTTTAGAGTTCCTTACAGCCTCTAAACGAACCCATCACATTAAAGGTAGGGAACAATGCAAGATGTCCTGCAGAGGGTGAAGGTACGGTTTCTTTCATTAACTCTAATGGCCATATCAAAAAGCTTTCAAATGTGTTGTATGTTCCACAAATAAAACGAAATCTACTTTCAGTAGCTTCTATGACTGATCAATGTCATCAAGTATCTTTCAGTAAGACAGGAGCTACGATTATGGACGGTAACAACAACATTGTTGGGACTGGCATAAGGAGGAACAACCTGTATGAGTTGTGTGCTCTTACAACTAGTACAAATCTGGGCACAAGTAAGCTATGGCATGAGAGATTCGACCACATTGGATACCGTGTATTGAAGGAGATGCATCGCAAGGGTATGGTTGCACACCTACCATCGATTGCAAAAATGAAGGAACCATGTGAAGCTTGCATGATGGGCAAGCAACAAAGGAAGGCGATTCCACAAGAAAGCAAGAACAGAGCAAGCTATCCTCTAGAGTTAGTGCATGCTGACTTGTGCGAAAAAATGCCTACACAGGCCTTGGGAGGATCTTCCTACTTCATGTTACTTGTTGACGACTATAGCAGGAAGATGTGGGTGTACTTCCTTCGCGATAAGGCTCAAGCTTTTGGTAAGTTTAAGGAATGGCTTTGAAACTGAAATAGGGAAGAATATGAAGAAATTCATGACAGATGGTGGTGGTGAGTTCACATCAACAGAGTTTGAAGATTTTTGCAAGAGTCAGGGAATCAAGCATCAACTCATAGTGGCACATAGTCCTCAGCAGAATGGTGTCGCAACGTCGGAATCAAACCATCATGGAGATGGCAAGGTGCATGTTGAAAGGAAAGGGTTTGCCTAATCAATTTCGGGCAGACGCTATCAACAGTGATGTCTACATCTTGAATCGAAGCTACACCAAGGCACTTGATGGAAGGACTCCACAAGAAGCCTACACTGGTAAAAAGCCTTCTGTTTCCCATTTCAAAGTATTTGGAAGTGAATGTTATGTACATGTTCCAGATAGGGAGAGAAACAAGATTCAACCAAAAAGCATCAAATGTATCTTCCTAGGGTACAACGAAGATAAGAAGGCTTATAAGCTTTATGACCCTGAGGCTAAGAAGATCATGGCGAGTCGCGATGTGGTGTTTAAGGAGGAGCATCCACATGCAGTGGAGGAGGAAAAGAGAGCTTCCACTTTATCATCAGGCGAAGGGGCAATCCACTATGAACCTAGCCCAAGAGCTATCCCTTCTACACAAGAGAAGGAAGCATCAGCTTCAGATGATGACTCTCAAAGTCACCAACCTGCTAATGAAGGGGTTTGGAGTGCAGAAGAAGAGGAAGGAGGAGATGGAACGAGAGAGAAGAGAGGAGAGACGCGCGGACATGCGTGGGAGCCTCGAAACCCACATAATGATCTCTCTTGAGGCAATGCTCTATATATGATGTATATATATGAATATGGGGGTAAGGTCACATGACCCTTACATCCCCAACAATCTCCCACTTAAGGGTCAATGTGACCATAAGTGGTAACATATACAAAGAATGATGTAGGACTATACAATAATGTACAGGAAGAGTCCAGATCTCAACCCATACTGATCAGCCTACACCAACTGCCTCGAACAAGGTGTATCCATGCACCTCAAACTGCTCTAGACTCATATCGATAAGAGTCGAGCTCACATCTGACTGATGCAAGAACTGATGAAGTTCCTGCAAAGCTCCCACTCGCTCTATGCCTGTGTCAATCATCGAGCGACTGACAACTCCAAGTGCAAATGCTCCAATAGCAACTGCAATGTCTGGTCTCGAGCATAACAACTCATACATCAGACTCCCGAATGCTGACGAAACATGTGCTATCCTGGCTAACCTAAGTATGTCGGCCATGCCTGTATCCAAGGCATCCAAAGCACCATCATCAAGACCAACATGTCCTGAAATATCTGTGTCAACATCTGGCATGAGCGAATCCAAGAATGACTGCATAACTGCTGACTCCTCAGCATCTAAATCAGCCATGCTATCAACCAAGGATGTATCTAGCTGTGCATCCTGAGAGCTAATATGCTCTACCATACACTGTGTACCATGAGAGCTATCGTGCTCTACCACACCAAGTGTATCATCATGCTCCGCATGAGCTAACTGCACAACATCAACACAAAGATCAAACTGATGATCTAACTCTAACTGAGTATCATCACAATGCTCTACATGAGCATCCACATCATGCTCTAAAGCATCCAACTGATCATCCAAAGTATGCTCTATGTGAGCATCCATATGATCAAGAAAATCATGCTCTATATAAGCATCATGAGCATCCGAAATATGCTCTACATGTGCATCCATATGAGCATCTGAATCCTGCCATACATGTGCATCATGAATGTCAATAGACATATGTGTAGGTAGACAAAATGAGACATGACGAGTCTCACATCGCACATAAGGCTGAACTCCCACTGAGACGAGACTGTCTCTCACATGAAGTACCTGCAGTGGATACCTGTGCCCAACCCTGGCACCTCTGACAAGCATAAGCTGTCCCAACTGCAACTGAAAATGATGCTCGCCAAGGAATGCATAACATCTGCTCTTCTGTAACTGGCTAACTGAAATCAAGCTCATAGGGAATGAAGGCACATAACGTACATGTCTAAGCATAAGTGATGCTCCACTAGGTAGCATAATGCATACATCTCCTGCACCCTCAATATCATATGTCGTACCATCAGGCATGTGCACACATCCACGACTCTCACCTGAGAATCGACAAAACCACTCACGATGTGGAGTAACATGAAAACTGGCTAATGCATCAAGCAACCGAACATATGTGTGCTATCTAATGAGCAAGAGGAATCATGAGATGAACCATAGGAGAAAGTGATATCTCCATCACTAGCATAATCAACTGCCATATAATCTCCTGAAACCACTACCTGATCTGCATCACGTGCATATCTCTGACATCGTCGTCGCATCCGCCTGAAGCAACATCGTCGAATATGGCCCTCATGACCACAGTGCCAACATCGAAGTCGTCGATGTGATCTATGTCTCACATGAGTCAATGGACTCGCATACATATCATGTAGTCTCTGCCATAATGCACTACTCGTCTCCTCATACATAACAGACTCATATATAGAATCCACAAGCTGTAATCGGATAGTGGAGCTGGCCAATGCATCCATATCCATCCATACATGGTCGGGCATGTCACGAGGCCTCTGTGCATCTCTATGCACATACATGTGTAACCCTGCACGAACCAATGTATGCCACATCTGAGCTTTCCATCTCGGAAAGTCAGTGCCATCAAATCGAGAAGACACCATGCTGGCAATCCAAGACTAGCAATGTAACAAGAGACTAGAAACAATACTCTATCCTCAATAGGATCAAACCTGCATATCCATATGCATAACTCACATCACAAATGTCTCGATGGAGAAGGAACCATGTGAACCATCTGTCACATAACCATGCATCTACCATGCATATAAAACCATGAGCATAAGCCTGCTCACCAAGTCTCCAAAGTGACCAAGTAGATATCAAAGAATCCTGGGAAAATTTCGACAGAGTATCCCCTGTAAACTGAGCAATCAAACAAGATAACCAATCACCAAAGAACAATGAATAATCTTTCACCACCTGTCACTGATATAAATCAAGAAGATAATGGCAACTACATGTGCCAAAAAACTAATGGCAATACACGCCAATACAATGGCAATACAACTCCCACTCAAGAATAAATCCTGCAAGATGGTCCAACCTGTCACAAACAACCTGTGACCAAGTCCAAGTGAATGGAGATAAACAATGATCCAAAGCTATCGCACAAGCTTCAAGATCCACAAGAGCTCCTTTCTAGCATAAAAGCCGATGAAATTTCGGCAGCATCTCCTCTGTAAAATGGACTCTAGAACCAAAATAACCATGTGGGAATCACCATCCACATATGCCAAGAATCACACTGGCAAATACATATCAATCAATGACCAAATGCTAATAATGATGACAAACGAATGTGTAACTGAGGCTCCAATCTGGATCATGTACCTGCAAAGAAAACAAAAGATACAAGTACCAAACAAGATCCAAAATCAACTCTCATAAAAGTATGTGCAACCGGCAAGTAAATCCATAACCAAGTGGCATAAGCAAGATGTAGACCACAATGCCACTATACATCCATGATCAAACTCATGATGACATAAACCTCAAAAAGAGTATACCACAATGTCATCTTACATGCCAAACGCGTGACAAGATCATGCTCTACTCTCATATGGAGGAGCTACCACAATGATCATACATGTACAATGTCTTGAAGCTCTGAAAATAAGAGCTTGCACACCAAAAATTCTCTCTCGAAGAAGTTCCAAAGCAAATTCAACCTCCAAGTGCAATTAGGGTTGTTTGGGCAAAACTGTACTGCTCTGTGTTTTGCTGTTTCAGAGGTGATAACCTTTGAATCTGAACTTTTGGTCTTCAGCAAACTTGAAGATCCACTTCTTGGCTACGTAACGACATAAAGAACACCTCAATCGGAGGTGTATAGCTCAAGATATGCTCAAAACAAGCACCTGCTGGCAATTTCACTTTCACTTGCAACAATACTGCTCTGTATTCTGCAATTTCGGCAACCTAAAACTCAGAATTTGGATCTGAGTTCTTCTACAAAGTTGTAGCTATCTTTCTAAGCTACAAGTAGCAAGTTGAATCATCGCATTCCGAGCTGTAGAACTCAAGTTATGACAAAAAAACCGACCTGCTGTCCTACTCAATGTAGATTCGCCTTCTACAATTCTCTGCGTTTTTCGAATTTTCGGCACTTCAGAAGTCCGAACCAGGTTTTGCGCCCTTCTGCGAAATTGTAGCTCTCTGTGTTAGCTACGCACAGAACTTTAAAACACGTCAATCCGAGCTTCGTAACTCGAATTATGACCGAAATACTGAACAGCTGTCAAGAGATGCCGACCTGCACTTCTACCTTTTCTCACTTAAGCTTCCATTGAAGCTTCTTGCACACCAGCCTTCAACATGCTCTGATACCAATGAAGGGGTTTGGAGTGCAGAAGAAGAGGAAGGAGGAGATGGAACGAGAGAGAAGAGAGGAGAGACGCGCGGACATGCCTGGGAGCCTCGAAACCCACATAATGATCTCTCTTGAGGCAATGCTCTATATATGATGTATATATATGAATATGGGGGTAAGGTCACATGACCCTTACATCCCCAACAGCTAACACCCAAGTGGAAAAGCCATTGCCACGTTGGGTGAGGAAGCTCTATGATTCTGCAAACCCCATCCCACAGTCACTAGAACAGGTTGCAGATGGACCGAGGCAATCACAGAGAATAGAGGAACAGAGACAGGCAAGCGCCCACATTGTAAACATAGCCTTGATGGCTGATCTCATTCAAGAAGAAGCAAATGAACCAACCAATGTGGAAGAGGCACTCCATGATCCGAATTGGAGGGCTGCCATGCAAATAGAATACAACAATATCATGAAGAATGGAACTTGGGAGCTAGTGGATCGACCCCCTTGTTGGAGTTAGACGTCTACGGAAGCATGCAAACAACACAAGGAAGAAGAAGAAGCTTGGAGCACAACACACAATACTGAATGTATTACTAGAGAATGTACAAAGATAAGTAGCTCATTATGGCTATAGGCATATATACAAGCCAGGGAAAACCTCTTAAAGAGGGAAAAAAGTGCCTCGGTAGTCCTAGTGTGTTCACACACATCACTACCTAAATATATCAAAACATCCCCCCTGGGAGTGATGCCGTGAACAAGGAACTGGCACTCATGTATAAGAAAGTGCCAAGCTATGTGGAATCAATCCACAAAAGGAAGTAAGCCCAAAGCTTTGCGGAAAGCTTCAAACTTCTCCCTAAGCAGAGCCTTTGTGAAAAGGTCTCCAATGTTCTCCTGCGTGGGCACATATGCCAAGCTGATCTCCCAAGTAGAGAACCTCTCCCTGAAATAATGATAATGCACCTCAATGTGCTTAGTGCGAGCACGGAACACAGGGTTCCTCGCAACTGCCAATGCGCTCTAGCTGTCAGTGAAGATGGTGGTGGCAGAAGATTGACCAACACCCAAATTAGCCATAAGGCGTCTGAGCCAGACACACTCAACAGTAGCTGTGAAAGCCGCCCTATACTCAGTCTCACAATTGGAAGTGGCCACAGTAGACTGCTTCTTGCTCAACCAAGATATACATGAGCTACCAAGCATGAAGCAAAAGCCACTAGTGGACACACGAGTGTCATAGCAACCAGCCCTGTCTGAGTCATAAAAAGCATGCAAATCTGGCGGTAGTGATCCCCCCTTGGGATAAAACAACCCAAGTAGCTGAGTACCACTCAAGTAACGAAAGATGCGCTTAACTTCCTGCCAATGCTTGACACCTGGGCAATGCATAAACCTACTCATCTGTGAGACAACAAACTGAATATCTGGACAAGTAATGCATAAGTAAATCAGGCATCCAACAGCCTGCTAATAGAGGACAACATCAAATGCATCTCTAGCATCATGAAGACTCAATCATAAACATGTCTCCATAGGAGCGGCAATAGGCTTATAGTCTTCAAGGCCAAAACGTTGCAATAATGTGTTAATATATTTCATTTGATACAAATCCATTCCACCATCAACTTGCATAAACTGAATGCCCAAATAGTGATGCAAATGCCCCAAATTAGACATCTCAAATGAGGCATGCAAATCAGCCTTAAAATCAGCAATATGCTTCTCAGTAGGACCAGTGAGCAACATGTCGTCAACATAGACAACAATGATCAGAAGCACATCATTAGCACACTTAACATATAAGGTGCTTTCAGTTGGACTGTTCTCAAAACCATGTGCAATCAGATAGGCATGTATCTTCTCATAGCAAGCACGTGGTGCTTGCTTTAAACCATATAATGCCTTTTTAACATGCACACCTGGTTTTGATGCCCTTTCTGCACAAAGCCACAAGGCTAAGAAACATACACTTCTTCATGCAAGTCACCATTCAAAAATGAAGTTTTAATGTCCAACTGATGTACATTCCAACGATGATGGGCTACAAGTGCACAGATGCTCCGAATAGTAGTCATATGACATGTAGGTTCAAAGGTCTCATCAAAATCAATGCCTCTTTCCTGTGCATAACCCTTTGCAACAAGCCTAGCCTTATACTTGTCGATTGTTCCATCAGGCTTACACTTCAGCTTGTAAACACACTTAGTGCCAATGGCCTTCTTGCCAGGAGTCAAGTCACATAAAGACCAAGTACCATTCTTCATTATAGCATCATATTCAGATTGCATAGCAGCCATCCAATTTTTTGAATTTTGTGCTTTGTCAAATGAAACAGGCTCATTCTCATCATAAAGACTAGATGCAGCCAAAGTTTTCACCAGCCATTTTGGTATAGTTTTTGCCTCCTCAATGTCAGCTCTCTCATCAACAAGTGCATCATGTAAATCTGCATAAAAAATGGGATGATATGCATCCTCACATGAAACCTACAAAGGCTGAGAAGTTGCCTCATTAGGACTAGCACTAGATTGTCCACCTGTAAAAAGAGGAAGCAAAGTATCATATATGTCTTTGGAGCTAACAAATGTCTCCTTAATACATGAAAGCAATGGCTGAATAGCATCTTCCATAAAAACAACATCACGGCTAACCAGAATGTGTTTAGTCTGTGGATGATGCAGACGATAGCCTTTACTTTCAGAACTGTATCCAACAAAAATACATTTTACTGCTTTATCATCCAATTTTCTGGGATGTTATTCAGGCACTAATGCATATGCCAAACAACGAAAAACATGCAGATGTGCAACAGATGATTTGCGATCATGCCAAACCTCATATGGAGTGATAGATTGCAGCGCTTTAGTGGGACACCTGTTAAGTACATATGCTGCACACATGACAACCTCAAGCCAGAAACTATGTGGTAAAGCTTGACTCTTGACCATACACCTCGCCATCTCCATGAGTGACCTTTTCTTTCGTTCAACAACTCCATTCTCTTGAGGTGTATACGGCACTGTACACTGGTGTTTTATCCCACATTCAACCAGAAATGCATTAAAATCAGAAGACGTATATTCCCCCCCTCAATCAGAATGGAGGGTGCCCATTTTACATGCTGATAGATTTTCAGCGAAAACCAAAAACTGTTTGAAGCACATGAACACTTCGGACTTTGCCTTCAATGGATATACCCATGCATGCTTGGAAAAATTATCGATGAAAGTCATGAAGTAAAGATAATCTCCAAAAAAGAAGGTGTCTGCATAGGACCACAAACATCATTATGTACAAGCTGCAATTTCTTAGTAGCCCGAGCTTAATCATCTTTTGGAAAGGAGGAACGCTGCATTTTGCCCAAAATATAGCCTTCACAAACATGTTTTTTCGGTGCCTCAAGTTTGGGCAAAGAGGTCACCATTTCAGATTTTTGTAGGCATAACAAATTAGCAAAATTCAGATGACTAAAGCATGCATGCCAAAGCTTTGCATCTGACATAGCCTGATAATCATCTACTACACATACCAAATCATTTACAGATCTTTCATAGTCTATGAGCTTATACAGCCCACGACATAGAATGCCAGAAGCAATAATCACACCGCCATTTGATAGATCATGAACTATACATATGTCATCAATAGATTTCACAACCAAGCCAATCTTGGTTAATGCAGAAACTGATAACAAATTTTTCTTGATCCCTGGCACAAACAAAGCATCTGACAAAGTGAAAGAACTACCATTAGCAGTAGTCAAAATGATCGTATCAACTCCCATAACAGGATAAGAGGAGTTGTTGGCGTATGTAACAATATTCCCTGTAGAGGCAGGCTCTAGTTAAGAGAAGAAACTGCGCTGCGAGGTAATATGTTTGGTCACCCTACTATTAAAGTACCAAATATCTGAGTCTACTGCAGACATGTACTGCTCATGAGAAGATGGGTCAAAACTGCAAACAGTAGTAAACACCCATTCTTCTTCCTGCACGAGATTAGCATACTCCGTTTCTGGTGCAAAGGCTTCAGCAACAACCATATGAGTCTCTTTAGCAACCAATTTTGGACAATTCTTTATGATATGATCATTCCCTTTATAGTACTTGCAAAACAATTTCTGCTTTTCTGATTTTTTCTCATCTTTATCTTGGTTCTTCCAATGTGCAGTATTTGTAGATTTCTGATTACTAGTAGAAGAGCTCCATTTTCCTTTGCCCTTCTGACTAGCCAAGAAAGCTTGATCTGCAACACGCATAATGGACTTGTTCTGTCTGGACTGATCTTCCTGCAACAGAACAAAGACTAACTCCTCAAATGACAAGGCATTTGGATTGCCTTTCATCATCAACAGAAGAGTAGAAGCAAAACTCTGATATGAATGAAGAAGACCATTCAGAACGGTTTGCACAAGTAGCTATTTGGTATAACCTTATCAGCAGAAATCAAATGTTCCTTCAAGTCTTTGATCTTTGTTAGAAAAGTGTCCATGGAATCACCTTCATTCATGTGCTCACTCTCCAACTGTTTTCGGAGGTAAGCAACACGAGCCTCATTCCTAGCTTGGTACAATGTGGTAAGAGTATCCCAAGCATCCTTAGCTGTTCTGCAAGAGCGTATATGAGGAATAATGGCATGTTTGACAGACAAAGCTATCAATGCATATGCCTGGGCATCTTTGCCATCCCAACAAATATGCTCTGCAGTAGGTGTAGCAAAAACGGAGATCTCGAGTGGTAGAAACTTGGTTCTTCATCAGTTAGAAGAATTAGATAATTCAAGAGTACGCAGATAAATATAAAGAGGTGCTTCTTAAAGTACTGGATACTATCTCTAAGTTTCTTCAAGTTCGTAAGTTTATCTTGGAACTTTGAGAAACTATTAGACCTTTGGTGAGGAAGGAGAGATATCAGTCCTTGGCACAAGCCACAGAGATGGCTTTAGTCTATGAGGATGGCCATAGGGGCATAGGCTCCCAGGGTCAGAGGTCCTCATGGCCTAGGATAAGTCGATCCTTCTACACACCTACTCCTGGTTTGATTAATGCATAGCCTTTTAGAGAGGCTAAGTAGGTGCATATGATCAAGAAAGTTACAGAAGGTAAAAGGAAAGTGTCTTCTCTAGTTGAGAGGACCTACAATAAGTCTATTCTTACCCTCAAGAGAAAGAGACGGCAATAAAAGAAGGATTATGCTATGAGTGTATACATATACATATACGTATACGTATACGTCTAGGGCAACACCTGTTCAATGACTATCCTAAGAAAGAGAAGATAGCAACCACCATAGCCATAAATTCTACCCAAGCCAAGAGAGATGATAAGGAGGAATTTAGAGATTCCCCGTCACCGCTATCATTTTCCATAGTGGCTATGATAATCACAAAGAAGGTCCCAACTGTACCAGACGTTGTGCTCTCGTTAGTGGCACAGAAAGGATATCAGTTTCCTAACACAAAACTCATTGTCATGAGGGGAGTCATAGCAAGACAGCCTGTCAAGATACTCTTTGACATTGGGTCGATACATAATGTCATTAGTTCCTGACTAGTCAAGCAGTTACATCTAGAAACTATGCCGTCAGAGTGTACCTACACAGTAGGGTTACTCGATGGGAAGGGAATTGAGATATGGGATCGACAAGTTATTAATCTACCTATTCAGATCCAGATCGATAAGGACATATTGGATTTCGAGATAGCGAGACTAGCACGTTTTGATGTAGTCCTTAGTAAAAAGTGGCATGCGAGGAAGAGACCAATCATTGACTTTGCTTTATATGTTTATCCGTTTGAGCATGAGGGGAGGCGATTACTGATCCATGGAGAGCCAGATCTCCAAGACACGTGATTAGCAAATGCTACCAAGTTTCTTAAGATTGATTGTAAGTATATTTATTTTCTTTATTTAATGCATTTGTCGTGTATTATTATGGATTCATGCATCATGGAGACTCTAGTTGGAATTGTTCCAGCACTTTGAGTGAAAGTGAGAATTCTAAATAAGATTACTATCATACACAAAAATCCCATACACATGATAGATGATCTTTTAGATGCTCTAGGTGAAGCCGTTGTATTTAGTAAAATAGATTTAAAAAGTGGCTACCATCATATTAGAGTAAGAGACCATGATGTACATAAGACAACTTTCAGGACCCGTTTTGGGCATTATGAGTATTTGGTCATGCCATTTGGTTTGACTGATACACTAGCTATATTTATGATGTTAATAAATAATAGTTTACAACTGTTCATTAGAAAGTATGTTGTTGATACGATTTAATAGTGTATAGTAGGATTGTGCATGAGCATGAGAGTCATCTTCGATTAGTATTGAATGTTCTAAAAGAAAATCAGTTGTATGTAAATCTAGAGAAGAGTCGGTTGTTTCTTCCAAGAATAGAGTATATAGAGCATGTAGTATTGACCGATGGGATTCAAATGGATCCCAAGAAGGTCTCAGTTATATTAACTTGGCCTACTTCCCAAGATGAGGGGCAATTACGGTCATTTCTAGGACTTTTTGGTTTTCATAAAAAATTCATCTCTTCTTATTCGTCGATAGCAATGCCTATGATGAACTTGCTTCAAGGCAAAGTTCCATTTGCATGGAAGCAAGAGCAGCAATATATGTTTGATACTCTAAAATAAGATGTTTTATAGGCTCCTATACTCAAAGTGATAGATCCATAGAAATCCTTTGGAAATTGACTAGTGCACAACGCAATTGGCCAGTACATGAACAGAAGTTGTATACAATGGTGCATGCACTTTAAGTCTGGAGACACTATCTTTATGGTGCAGACTTTAAGGTATACACAGATCACCATACACTTAAGTATTTCTGTAGTCAGCCAGATTATCGAGGCAGACAGGATCGTTCGGCTGAGCTCATGCTGGAGTTTCATATAGAAATCTTATACAAAAGAGGAAAAGAGAATATAGTAGTTGATGCATTATCACGGATAATGTATCAAATGAGCTTTACAGTTCTAGAAAGATCATTGCTTAAAGAGATAAAGGAAGCACAGGTAGAAGATCCACATTTGTTACAGATGATTAAAGTCATCAGTGATGACTCTATCATAGGAGACAAGATAGATCCAGTTGTTTCTTTCCTTAGCAAAGCAAACAAACCTAGTCCGTAGTTTAATTTCTCATTGGGAGAATGAAATAGTTAAACGGAAAGCAAAATTTTGCGTACTAGATTCTCACGATTTGAGAAGAAAACTCATGCATGACAGGATATGCCTTGCGAAGGACATCCTAATGTTGATAAGACAATATAGCTTGTTAGAAGAACATTTTGGTGGCTTAGATTGACCAATCCACACTTATGTTCAACAATGCTTTATGTTTCAAGTCAACAAAGCACAAAGGATAAAGACACCACGTCTTTTGCATCCTTTACAAATTCCATATTATAATTGGGATAGTGTATCCATGGACTTCATAGTTGGGTTAGCGCGGACCCGAAGGAAGCTGGACTTCACAGGAGACGATGGAAGCTCCATAGGTAGCAAAGTTGTTTACCCAGCATGTCTTCAGATTGCATGGGTTATCGATATCCATAGTTTCATATACGGATGTCAGATTCATAGGACACTTCTGGAAGTTTGTATTTGACAAGCTGAAAGTATCATTAAAGATGAGTAGTGGTGATCATCCTCAGACAGATGATCAGACGAAGAGGGTCAACCAGATTTTAGAGGACATGTTGAGGGCATATATGTTTGAGAGGCAGAAAGATTGAGATAGCTATTTATCACTAGTTGAGTTTGCTTATAACAATATGCCTCACAAGGTGATAGGAATGTCTCCTTTTGAGATGAACTACGGCATGAATCCCAATGCTCCCAATACCATAGGCATGCTAAAGAAATATCCTAGTGCTTCGGAGTTTTTAGCGAATCTCCAAGCAAATTTAGATATAGCTTAAGCCAAGATGCAGCAAGTCGCTGATAGAGCTAAAGAGTATGCTGATAGAAAGAGATCTCCTAGATTCTTTGAAGGAGGAGATAGAGTCTTTCTTCAGGTACCAACTAGATTTACTTCACTCTCCACAGGGAAGTGTAGTAAGGTTTTACCAAGGTTTTGTGGACCTTAGAAGATAGTTAAAAAGCGAAGTGAAGTTGCATACCGATTGCGAAGTCCATCCAATGTTTCATATCAATAAACTTCGGAAGTATATTTCCAAGGAGGATAATCTAGTAGAGGATATTGTTTCTTTGTCGAAAAGTGATAGCACATATCATTCTCCAAACAGGATACTAGATAAAAGATAGAAGCAATTGAGGAATCGTGCCATCTAAAAGTATCTAGTAGCTTGGAGAGAATTACCACTTACTGATTCTACTTGGGAATCAGAAGCTCTAATTCGCAAGTACTTTCCCTCATTGATCATTGAGGACAACGATCTTTAGGAGAAGAGCGTATCAGGCATTGATCCACAGGGATTATGGCATTGGTCCATAGGAATCATTCTATATGTGTAAGGGACAAGGACCAGCTGACCAAGGTCCCAAGCTCGAGGGATACCCTAATGTATTCGGTATTAATGGGGATGAGTGTTGCATGATAGCCACATGACGGCACTAGATCATTTTAGATCATTGCCATTTTTAGAGTACAAGAGGGTATATATGGATGGGAGGAGAGTCACACACATCATTCAAGTCTTTACTTATATAAATGCTATCGTAACTTGTATTGGTGCCGTTCTTGCTAAGCATTGAGGACATGGAGATATCTTTTATAAATCATTTCTTTCCTTTATTTAGCAAATATATCCATAACATGTTTCATGCTTAAGCATTAATGTTTTTTTCTAATACAAGCTTTAAATTATAAACAAAGAAAAGATACATGCAAATTAGGGAGCATTACAAAGAAGGTTAATAACCTTTTCATTCCCTTTGTGGGATCCACTTGCTTTATATTCTGTTGTCTTCCAAAACAAGCATTCTATGGCATCTAAAGGAAAGAATTTCTTACAATAACATATTTTTTACCTAAGCAATTAAGGGATTTTTCAATCGATCACTCCCTAAGTATTTTTTGAAGTTGATCATGCATCTTTCTTTCCAAATTTCTAATGAGCTTCACTCCCAATTTCATTCTAAAGAGCCAAGGAGCATTCGATCGCTTCACCAAGAAACACTTCTTTCCAATTCATGTGATACTCCAGAGCTAGCATGCAACTAATTGTTTGCCACACGAGAAGGCTCTTAGGGCATGAGAAGAAAAGGTGTCCAATATCCTCCCTACCATGATTACATCTTTAACACTAGAGGGGGAGTACCACAAATTTTGTTGGCCTTGACATTGGAGCAAATCCTCTGTGGACAATTTGCCACACTAGGGCCACTTTCTTATTTTCAATAAGAGGATACCATATGTCCTTGAACTTAAATCCCATCTTAACCACGACCACGCTAAACACTATTTGTTCTGCAACCGATGATATTCCAAGTTTTTGCAAACTCTTTCCATCCTATTGTCATTGTGCCATCTTAATTCCTCAAACTCAAGAGCATCTTGACCAATAAGGTGCATCCTCGTGTCGTCCCAAGCATTGATCCTGTGTCTTAAAAAGCATCAATCTTCAAAATCAACTCTCCAAGCGCGGTCGATGTCCTCAAAATCCAATGTTTTCTATCGTGGTTCAAGAGGTGTTTCCACATATTAAAACCTTTGTTTCATATTTCTTCGCTCTTGGCGGGTTCAAGACATTACATTTTGAGTAACATGTTCATGACTCATATAGATGCTGGAGAATACTTCCTACATGAGCTTCTAGAACTCCGAATATCTCGAGCACTAGATGTAATGGTGTATCAACTTATCAAGAAAGTGACCTCAACAACAATGCTGCACGCAACTGCCAATACAAACCTTGGTCCATAGGAGAACCCTATTTTTATTTTTACAAAAACAATACAGATTTGATCAAACTGCTTACTTGAGAGATTTGTGAGGCCTATGCAAAACAGACCTTCCAAAAATCTCCTCTCATAGATTGATGAAAGGTATCTGTCACATGGAGTATCCACAACATTTTTGTACAAACACGACTAGAGTGAAAGAAAGCTTCCATACATCAAACAGATCAGAGCAAAAGGCCTCTCGCCCCTGAGGCGGGGGTGAGGGTTCAACCCCCACCGGCACCATGTAAGGGACATGTTTAACATGGAGAGTTGTATGTTATGGCTGATGTGCCACCGTTTGTCCTGCTCGCAGTAGTTGTGACCGCAATTCAACCCAACTATGTAAACCCCTGTTCTTGTGAGTAAGAGGGGTCCCATGGGTACTATGCCCTTCCTTGTACAGTTGCAATTTCAAAGTTAATGTGTGGAAGAATAGCCCTCAGCCGAACCTCGAAAACCAATGTCAGTCCCATTCCTGCTAAGCAGTGAGGAAGTCAGAATATCTTTTACAGATAAAATGTTTCTTCTGCATTTAGCAAACATCTTCATAACATGGTCCGTGCTGAAAGCATACAAGGCACGTGTAAAAGCTGCAGAAACGCCTACTGCACAACCGGCGGCATTCAAGCCAACTTTCCAATTCTTTATTGCCCTAACAAGAGTTAAATCCACAGTAAATCAACATACACGACTGGTACGCTTCGCCCGCAATAAGGATTCGCAGAAACACCTACTGCACAACTGGCGGCATTCAAGCCAATTTTCGAAATCCGCTTTGCCCTAACAAGAGTTAAATCCACAGTAAGTCAACATACACGATTGGTAAGCTTCGCCCGCAATAAGGATTCGCAGTATCCTCCCGACTAACTCCAGCTCAGAGCCATAATCAGAGTGCTTCTTCTGACACAAAATTGCTTCTTCTGATAGAAAACTGCAAGGCAGCAACGAGATACAGATGCGCTCGTTATGCAAGAATACTACCAACCAAAATGCACACCGTATGTTATGCAAGGATTCCACTCTGACCAGTAACCAAAACAGCAGTAGTACCACTAAACGCATTGCGCACCGCGAGCTTTGCAAGAATTGTACTCCGAACAATCGTCAAAGCGCATTTGCTTTAAAGTGGGAGATTGTGAGGCCCGTGCTGAACAGGCCTTCCAAAAATTCTCCGAGGCCAACCCCGAGGGCTGACCAGGGAGGGGGTTTGGAAATAGTTTTCAACCAGCAATTGACGCGTCTCGGGAAACCCTCACTAACTGCGTCATTGCCCCAAGCGCAAAGATAAAAATCTTCGAGCGACCAAGGGATCATATGCAGAATGCATTCGAAACTAGATATGTGGGATAAATGCACCAGCCCTTTCCTTCTTCCAATCAACTGTTCTTCTCGACCCTTTCCTCTCTGGAAGCCTCACAAGGAAAGACTCGCCTTTTCTTCTTCGAATAAAGTGTTCTTCTTGACCTTTCCTCTCGAAACCTCACAAGGAAAGCCTCGTCCTTTCTTCTTCCAATAGTGTTCTTGACCCTTGACATTTGTGCTTATGAATCTTTTACACAATTCGCATATGAGGACGACAACGGAGCGAATGAATTATCAAAGAATCTTTCATTAGACTTCGCACAACTCATACCGAAACCTCCACTTAGAGGAAGAAACTTTGCTTTATGTATTTTTTACACAGCTCTTTTTTTTTTAAAAAGAGGAAGTTCAGCAAAAGCTTAATCTCCATTTGCTTGAAGTGATTGAAAGAACAATTGTACAAGTGAATAGACATAGTACCCATGGGACCCCTCATATCCCACAAAATAGGGGTTAGACTGCCCGAAGGCAAACACTAGAAAAAACTACCTGAAGGCATTACATTGGCCTTTATCATATAACACATGCATTAATAAAGAAACTCTCATTGGACTCACACAAGAGTGAGATGACACAAAACTTCACCTCCCCACCATGCAACCCTTTTGTGTCTCCATCCAACATCCCTTCTCAACTTCATCTGTCCACATACTTGGTCAGAGAATCGAAACCTTCTTTCGGCTCCATCCAACATTCTTTCTCAACTCCATGCATCCACACACGTGGCTAAAGATTGGAAACCTTCTTTATGTGAACCCATAATCTACTAACGTGGGATTTCATTTCCCTTAAATCTATTCGTTTTCTTAAAAATGGTATTGGAAGGCATATGAGAAGAGACTAAATTGGATATTCCCATTGAATCTTATGTACATCATGTACATGGTCGTATTTCTCATGTCCTTCATTTTGATAACCCTTTTGAAAAGGTAATCGAAAACTGGGAAACCATCTCTAAATGGTACTTACCTATTCCCATGTAACACTACCCTCTAAAGTATCCTTCCATGTTATAGGTGATTTGTATATAAATAACATCTGGTCCATTAATTCTGAATGCTTAATATCCTCTCTCAGTCATATGAAATAGAATGAACAAAAAAAGGTTCTATAGCCTCACTATCATGAAATAAATCTATGATCTTGAGACTAGACTTAAGCAAAGATTCATATGCTCTCTAAAACAACAAATCCAACTAACTTAGTGGTTAAGTCTTAAGGGGGGGAAAAGAGGAGGTCTTGGGTTCAAGTACTACAAGGTGCAAGGTTTTGCCTAAGAGCTCCATGAGCTAGAGCATTATTGGGCATTCTTTCTAACTAGCACCTTTCCAGATAAAGGGTGGTGGAGAATCAACCCACAAAAGAGTGGTGTGGATTGATTCAGAAAAGGGTTCTTCTCAATTGATGCTATTTTTCTAAAAGACTGGTTCTCAAGTAAAGTTTCTTATTTAAAGAGTGGCTATTCTTAATTCTTTACATTAGATTGTTAGATTCAAGAAATGAAAGGCATAAGATGGTCAAGCCACACCCTCAGAGGGAGGATTAGGAAATAATGTTCACTACTAGAAAAGGGGGGCATAGTGATGCCCCCCAATGAAAAAAAAAAAAGATTTCGTTGCTTATGCGATGCTAGCATCGCATAAGCGACGATACTTTTTTATAAAAAAAAACACGATTCGTCGCATAAGCGATGCATAGCGATGCTACAAATGTGTGTCGCACAGGGCGTCGCTAGCCATCGATGCTTTTACCGACATTGGCAAACTGCCTGCAATGCTTGAGCGTCGCATACTCGACGTCCTCATATTCTAGAGCGTCACATAAGTGATGTTCTAGAATGTAAAAAAAATAAAATCGATTTCTCCTAGCACATTTGCGGCGGGATTAGGATGCGAGAGAGAGAGAAAGAGAGAGAGAGAGAGAGAGAGAGAGAGAGATCGACCCTATCGATTTTAGCACACACCTCAAAGGAAGCAAGGTACGCACACACACACAGATTTACACACACATGTACACATGCATACACACACATAGACACACACACACACACATAGACATAGACACACACACATACACACACACACATACACACACACATACACACACACATAGACACACACATACATATTAGACACATACACACTTACACACACACAAACACACATCCACACACATTTCCACACACACATACACGTGCATACACACATATATGTACAGTATATGCACACAGACACACATACAAACATAGATACACACACATACACACATAGACACATACACACAGATTTACACACACACATATACACACTAATTTACACACGCACATACACATGCATACACACACACATATATACATGCATAGACACATGCATACACACATAGACACACACACACACATTGCAAGAGAACAAGGATTACGACCACCACATGCTAGAGAGATGACTCTCCTCCCAACCGTATGCATGTATATATAGCTCTGTCTAGGGGACTGTCAGCTCGGGCACGATTACTTCCTAATCCTCTCTCTTAGGGTGTAGTTCAACCATCTCCTATCTATCAAGGATGTGGTTCAAACATCTCCTTCCTATCACTTTATTACATTCTTCCCCCTTAGTTAATCATTGTCCTCAATGATCTACTCATTAGCCCCCTAGCCTCGGTGATCCATTCTTGAACTCCCTAGGTACCCTTGAATTGATGTCCGCAACCTCGCACAGTTTCTTGAACCTTGTTCGCAACCTTGGTTTCTTGAACCCTTGCTCTCAACCTTGGTGTCTTGAACCTTCTTGTTCGCAACCTTGGTGTCTTGAGCCTTTCTTCTCAACCTTAGTCTTGAACCTTGTTCTCACCCATGTTTGGTATTTTGAACACTCAATCAAGTGGCACCTAAGGTTTCCCAAGGATTTTACACTTGCAGCCTAGCTCATTGGAAAGGTCGTTCCGAGAGCTTTCCAACGGTGTCTTACATGCCTCAATCTGACCTACAGATTGAGAGATACACCTCAATCTTTGTTAGGCTAACTTGTGAAAGGGACGTGTTCTACTTTGTACCCTTTCATATAGAGGATGCCCAAGCGCCTTTTTTAGAGGCCATAGGTCAATCCACCTTTCCCAATCCTACTTCCTAGGCTTTGATACCAATGTAAGGATTTGAACTCACAACCTCTTGGTTAGGAATGTGATGGGCTAACCACTTGCCCCAAAAGCTATGGTTGAGGATTACTTCCTAATCCTTGTTCAACCATCTCCTATCTATCAAGGGTGTGGTTCAAACATCTCCTTCCTATCACTTTATTACACACATACACATACACACACACATAGACACATACACACTTATACACACACACATCCATACACATGCATATAGACACATATATATACGCATATACACACATAGACACACACATACACACATAGACACACACACACATACACACACATATAGACACATACACACACATATATGCATACACACACACATAGAGAGACATACACATACACATACATGCATACATAATGCATATGCATATGCATACATACATACTTACATGCATACACACACATACACACACATGCATATGCATACATACATGCTTACATGCATACACACACATACACATACACACGTAGACACACACACACAGACACACACACATACACACATACACACACATACACACACACATACACACACACATACACACACATACACACATACACACACATATATGCATACACACACACATAGAGAGACATACAGACACATACACATACATGCATACATAATGCATATGCATATGCATACATACATACTTACATGCATACACACACATATGCATACATATGCATACATAATGCACATGCATATGCATATATACATGTTGTATATTATTGAACAATGCATTGTTAAAGTATTATATTCTTAATGTATTAATATGTTTTTGATGTTTTTGATATATAGCAGCTGAAGGTTCGTGAGGAGCGTGCAAGGCGTGAAAGGGCGGACATCAATAATCTGAATAATTATTATTTAAATAAATCTGCGTAGAAGGTTCTATTGTTAGAAAAGTAATGGTTAGAATAAGGGTCGTTGTAGACCGTAGTTTCTGTTATTGAAAGCAATGGCTTTCTGTAAAAGTTATCAACTTTTAGTTTCATGCCTACTTTTCGAAGCCGCCCTCTTGTAACCACTCTTTTCGACGTAATCAAAAGTCCTATAAATACATGCACTCTGTGGACTGTCGAAACAGAGTGCATGGGGGGAGATTGCACCCAATCTTGTGTCGTCTCTTGTCTATTGTCTCTTGTCTATTTGCTGCGTGTATGCTCTGCGGGTTCTTTTTCATCCGCGTGTTGTTAAGTCTATATGATCTTTGATGAGCGTTCTTGCGTTCACATTGATGTTCGGGTTTTCCATCCGATAAGACTCGCTATGATTTTGTAGATTGATTATGTGGTTTGATTCTCTGATTATTGAGCATACGACCGAATTTTCCGGCGTTAGCCATGTTCAGCCGCCCTCAAGCACAGTCGAACGAAACAAGCTCTTTATATATGGCGTTTTGCTTTCTATTGAGCTGCTCAGGGATTCTAAATATAATCTTTTGCCTTAGCAGTACGCGCGCGCATCAGCGTCTGTTTGAGTTTTTACAGAAGTATTGTCCGCATCTCACAGATACTTTTAATAACTTAACACCTCCATGAACATTTCCATGCATGTGTTTTTACATGGAACATGCCTATGTTTTTTTTCGTTCAGTGATGAAACATGTGACTGGCTATCCATGTTTATTATTTTATCAACTGAGGTCAGTTGTCTTTTCAACTGAGGGGCATGTTATGAATTATGGAGTATGTTGAACAAGTAATTGTTGGAGTGTGTTAAATTATTAATGTATTATGGAAGATGTTGGCCAATGCATTGTTGGATTGAAATATGGAATAGCCAATGCATTGTTGGATTGTAACATGCAATTAGCCAATGCATTGTTGGATTGAAATATAGAATAGCCAATGCATTGTTGGATTGTAACATGGAATATGTTAGCCAATGCATTGTTGGATTGTAACAGTAACATGGAATATGTTGAACAATGTATTGTAATTGTTAGAGTGTTAAATTATTTTATCAACTGAGGTCAGTTGCTTGTCAACTGAGAGGCATGTTGTATATTATTGAACAATGCATTGTTAAAGTATTATATTCTTAATGTATTAATATGTTTTTGATGTTTTTGATATATAGCAGCTGAAGGTTCGTGAGGAGCGTGCAAGGCGTGAAAGGGCGGACATCAATAATCTGAATAATTATTATTTAGTTTGTAAATAAATCTGCGTAGAAGGTTCTATTGTTAGAAAAGTAATGGTTAGAATAAGGGTCGTTGTAGACCGTAGTTTCTGTTATTGAAAGCAATGGCTTTCTGTAAAAGTTATCAACTTTTAGCTTCATGCCTGCTTTTCGAAGCCGCCCTCTTGTAACCACTCTTTTCGACGTAATCAAAAGTCCTATAAATACATGCACTCTGTGGACTGTCGAAACAGAGTGCATGGGGGGAGATTGCACCCAATCTTGCGTTCTGTCTCGTCTCCTGTTTTCTCTATTTTGTGTGTGTTTTTCTGCGTCTGTAATCTCTGTATGCGCGTTAGCAAGATCTTGACAACAATACATGCATACACATACACACACATAGACACATAGACACACATACACACACATATACACACAAATTTACACACACATACACATGCATACACACACATACACACATACAAACTTACATTCACACACACATACACACATAGATACATACACACATAGATACATACACACATAGATACATACACACATAATGTATATGCATATGCATACAGACATACTTAAATGCATACACACACATATACACACATATGCATACATAATGCACATGCATATGCATACATACATGCATACACATACACACATAGACACATACAGACACATAGACACATACAAACACATAGACACATACACACACATAGACACATACACACACATAAACACATACACACACATAGACACATACACACTTACACGCACTCACATCCAGACACATTTACACATACACATACACATGCATACAGACACATATATATAGATACACACGTATATACACACATAGACACACACATACACACATAGACACACACACACATACACACACATAGACACATACACACACATATATGCATACACACATATGTACACACATACACATACATGCATACATATGCATACACACACACACATAGACATACATACACACACATACACATACATGCATACATATGCATATGCATACGTACATACTTACATGCATACACACACATGCATACATATGCATACATAATGCACATGCATATGCATACATACATGCTTACATGCATACACACACATACACACACATACAAACACATACATATACACACATAGACACACACACACACGTAGATAGACACACACACACACACATACACACATATATATGCATACACACACACTTACATGTAAAGAGACATACACACATACACATACATGCATAAATATGCATACATACATACTTACATGCATACACACACATACACATACATGCATACATAATGCACATGCATATGCATAGATACATGCTTACATGCATACACATACACACATAGACACATACACACACATAGACACATACACACACATAGACACATACACACATATACACACATACACACACATACACACATATTTACACATACACATACACATGCATACACACAAACATACACACATAGACACACACACACACTTACACACAGATTTACACACATGCATACACAGACATACACACATACACACATACACACACATACACACTTACACACATAGACACACACACATAGACAAACACACACACACATAGAAACACACACACACATACACAGACACACTTACACATGCATATACACAGACATACACACATAGACACACACACGCTTACACACGTAGACACACACACATACACACACATACACACACATACACACACACACACACACACACATATATATATATATATATATATATATATATATATATATATATATATATATATATATATATATATATATATATATATATATATATATATATAAACACACACATACACACATAGAAACATACACACTTACACACACATACACACACATACACACATCCACACACATAGACACACACACACACACTTACACACATACACAAACACACTTACACATGCACACACACACACATACACACATAGACACACACACACTTACACACATAGACACATAGACACACACACATACACACATAGACACATACACACTTACACACACATACACACATAGACATATACACACTTACACACACATACACATATCCACACATCCACACACATTTACACACACATACACACATAGACATATACACACTTACACACACATACACATATCCACACATCCACACACATTTACACACACATACACATGCATATAGACACATATATATAGATACACACATATATACACACATAGACACACATATATACACACACACATACATACATAGACACATACACACTTACACATAGACATACACACATCCACACACATTTACATACATACATACACATGCATATAGACACATATACACAGATACACATGTATATACATACATAGAAACACACATAGACATACACATAGACATACACATAGACATACACATAGACACACACACACATATATACACACACATGAACACATACACACACATATATGCATAGACACACACATAGAGACATACACACACATATATGCATACACACAGAAAGAGACACATACACACACATACACATACATGCATACATATGCATACATAATATGTATGCATATGCATACATACATACTTACATGCATACACACACATACACACACATACATACATTTGCATACATAATGCACATGCATATGCATACATGCATGCTTACATGCATATACACACTCACATATACACCTACATACACATATACACACATACATATGTACACGTACATATATTGATTTCTAACCCATTTTGTTTTATATGTACAGGTATTGTGGATCCTAGTAGAGAGAGAAAGGAAAAAATCACTCTCATAAAAAGTATTATGAGAGCAAGAGTTCCGCCTGATACTTTAGGGATCATCATGCATGAGTACTCAGAGATGCCTGATGATGAGCTTGATTTTACGATCCAGATCCTTACCCACCGATCAGAGGAGGGCTCTTCTGCGGCTCCACATGCAAGAAGACAACTATATGCTCATAGGTATGTTTTTTTTTTACAAAATTATTTTAATGATATTATAACACGTATTTTTATTTATCTATTTTCAGGACACCTATACCACCTCCAGATCATGATAGCAGAGCACAGGTGCCTATGAGGACATGCATAGGCACCTTAGGGCTAGAGTGCGATATAGAGCCGGAGAGGAATATAGTGTATATAGAGAATGGATTGGAGTTCAAGAGAAGAATGTGAGCATTATGCGACTCTTACCTGTGCCTTGTCCACTTGCAGTGGAAGTAAGTATAAATTTTACATATAAATTGAAATAAATAGCTTATGTTTTATTTACATGTTTTTTTTTTTATAGTGAGCATGATGAGAGGGATAAAAAATACGTACTTAGTTCACTTGAGACAGAGTTTGGGACAGGATGTCTAAAAGAGATGCGAAAACTTATGGCTCATCATCGTGATAATGCACGGTACACATTGTTTTTATGTATATATATGTGGATATGAGTATGTGTATTTATGTATGTATGTATGTATATGAGAGAAAGAAAGAGAGAAAAGAGTGCAACTAGAGGTACAAATACACACATATACATCATACATGCACATTTATACATACACACACACATACATGCATATTTTTACACACACATACACATGCATGCAATTACACACATATAATGAATACACACATAGACACATACACATAATCACATACACACACATATATATATATATATATATATATATATATATATACACACACACACATACCTACATACATACATACATACATACATACATACATACATATATTCATACATACATACATACATACATACATACATACATACATACATATATATATATATATATATATATATATGTGTGTGTGTGTGTGTGTGTGTACATATCCTAATTTTAAAACACTAATTTTGATATTAGGGTTTTACAAACCCTAATTTAGAAACTCTAATTTGGCCTTTTAGCCATATGATTGAAGTATATGTACACATTGCATCTATTCCTCCGATGCCCTACTAGAGAGATGTCTCTCCTCCCAACCTTATGCCTCCATATATAGCTACTCGAATCAACGAGGATCATAATATATATAAAGATATATACATATCATGTAGATACACATACATAAATATAAAATGGAGTAGATACATTATGCGTCACACATACATGCTTATATGCACACATGTATATATATGCATGCATACATATTTACATGTACACATTTACACATAGACACATATACATATATACATGTGCACATCACATATACATGCCTAGATGCACACATGTATACTTATACATGCATACACAATTATAAACACTTGCATATATTACACAAATGCATATGCACATATACACATGTGCATACTAACACATGTATACATATATCACACACATGCACACACATACATATACATGAAACACATATATGTGTATACTAACACATGTATACATATAATACACATGAATACACACACATATGCATACATACAGGAGAAAAATTTACTCCTCGAAGGTAAAGCTATATATAAAATAATTAGACATACCCCCGATCTTCATGTTCTAACTTAAAAGAACATGATTTCATCTCTCTAGTAGGATTCATCGATATTTTAGTTGAATAAAGAAGAATCTATTATCTGATATCCATTCAAATGATTCAAGTTATTGATCGATAAGTAGAGTAGAATTTACTATCTAATGTGCTCATATGTTTTCATTATTGCCATCATTTTGGTAAGACATCAATATGTCTCATCTTCATTATCCTTATTGATTTCATTTATTTCTTCTATTGTTAAATATTGGTTCTCATGAATCACATCATCTATTGATGGATTAATATCGATTTCTGGTAATTCCTCTTCACCATAAGTAGAATAAACATGTAGAGTATTATCCTCTTCATCAACAAGATTAGTATCATTATCATGTACAATGATTCTAATTTCTCTTTCAGATGTTGATATATCAGTATCTGATATTGGTGAATCATCAAGAGGACTTTCTTCAATCTCTGTAACAATAAATTGTTCAAACAATGACCTACCTCTAGGTTGAACATGAATGACTTGCCACCAAGGATGAGCATTTGGGTTTTTATAAAAAAAGCTTGTTCAATATGCCTATGAAGAATATATGGTTCTTTAGTAGATCGCATTACTTTGGAAGAATCAATTGCCCAAAACCCAGATAATTCCTTTCTTAATGTGGAATTACTACCTTTATACTCCGCTCAAAACTAGTCAACCTTCAAAATGACCTGTCAAAATATATAAAAACAAAAAACCATTATTAGGTGCTTAAATAAATAATAAACTCTATCGTAAAAAATAGTAAACTTTTTTTACCTGTTTGAATGTACAAAATGATATTTCGTAGATACCAACAACAGTTCCCACATAACCAAGTTCAGCAGCTATAAGGTTCGTGTCTTTTGAGCTAACACGTGATAGTTGCCTGAAAGAAGAAACAATACTTGAATCCTCTCTTTTACATAAAGAATCAATGACTTTGATTCTAATACGCTATCCAAAAGCTCACATATGTAAACATTGGAGCCTGCAAAAGAAATTAAATTAGTAAATAGAAACTAATATTATTAAAATAAAATTAAAATAAAATAAAATTACCTTTCGTTCACAACCTATCATTAACTCTCTCTACTCATCTGAGATTTCTTCATTATTTGCGTTGGCATGTTGCAAACGACTATATAGCCAATCCATGAAAGAAGATATTATTGATATTATGTCTATATCTTTTGTTTCTTCGTCTTTTACTTCAAAGATTTTGAAGTTCATGTTCGTACTTGCTAAGGAATGCTTGCATGCATTCACTATTATATGCTAAAAAATTAAAAACATAAATTTTTTGTTGAAATGTAAATAAAAATGGAACTCCCTTACCTGATAATACCTCATCTGTTATTTTTGAAGAAGACTCGTTGGTCCATGCACATGGAGCTTCTTCATGAACTCTTTCAAGATACTCACTAACATAATACATGCACTCTTCAAACATCCAACCCTTTGCCATGGATCCTTATAGTTTCGCTCTTTGTCACACATAACCTTTTAATGTTCCCATAAATTGCTCAACCCAAAACATCCATCGAGTGTTGAAAACACCAGCAATCTCTATTTCATCTACAAGATGGACTAATAAATGAACCTGAATATCAAAAAATGAAGTAGGAAGCTCTTTCTCCATCAAACATAGTTAGCTCTTTGCATTGACGTTTTTTTTGTGGGAACAATTTTTTGTCAATCTCTTTTGATGTAATCCACCTATACATATCATAAAAAAAATTATAAAGAAGTTAATTCAAAAATAAAAGATATCAAATATTCATATATATTAAATATAAAAGTATCATAATTACCTTATAAGCCATTCAAGATGATAGATCACATCTATCCGTGGAGCCAATGGAAGATGTCTCAATACCTTTTTTGGGATTTTACCTTCTTCGTCCTTATATCAAGGAGATCGACATTTTGGACATGTCAAAGAGTCTGCATATTCACCTCTATATAAAATACAATCGTTAGGAAATGCATGTATACATTGATAATCTATACCAAGATTGTTGATTATCTTCTTCATTTCAACATGTGAGGTAGGGAGAATATTCTAACTTGGTAAAAACTTTTTAGATAATAACATGTAAGTTCATCAAAAAAAGACATATTAATAAAAATAAATAAATAAATGTACATATATATATGCATATAATTTTATGTATGTGTATGCTTATGTGTATGTGTATGTGGATGTGTATATGCATGCATGCGTATACGTATGCATATGTGTATATGTATGTATGTGTGTATATGTGTTTTATATGTGTATATGTATGTATATATACGTATGCATATGTGTATGTGTATGTGTGTATATATGTGTGTATGTATGTATGTATGTATGTATGTATGTATGTATGTATGTATGCATGTATATGTATGTATGAATGTGTATGTATGTATGCATGTGTAGCTGTGTATATTTGTTTTTGTATGTTGTGGTTTGTAGAATTTCATATCTAGACCACTGAATCGTTTGGCTGTCTCCCATTTTATAGTCAATCTATTATCTGCCTTGCTAACTAAGACTGACATATTTGTTTACAAGGATTAAGTATCAGTTAACTATGGAGGTATTAGGTTGTTTGAAAATAAGACAAGCAAATTTCTCTCAACGATTTTGGAAAATGGATGAATAATTATAAAGTATGGGTGCACATGAAGTGTTCATTCAATGCAAGTTCTTGTTCTTGCCGTAGCTAAGGTAAAAACAAAAACCTTGACTGAATGAACACTTTGTGTCTGCCCATCCTTTAAAATTATTCTTCCATCCTTCAAATTCTTTGAGGTAAATTTACTTCTATCTTTCAAAGGTCGACTAGAATAGGAGAAGCAGATGTGTTAGGAAGATTGTAAAGGTTGGGCGGACAATTCCAAAGGTTAGATGGACAAAATATCTTCATTCGATAAAGGTATATTATATAATTTGACTTTACTCTCATAGCATGTGTATATGTATGTTTATGTGTGTATATATGTGTATGTATGTATGTGTATGTATGCATGTGTAGCTGTTTATATTTGATTTAATTTCTATTTTTTTTCTGGTTTATTGTGGTTTGTAGACTTTCATATAGATATCTAGACCACTGAATCATCTGGCTGTCTCCCATTTTATAGTCAATCTATTATTTGCCTTGCTAACTAAGGCTTACGTATCAGTTAGCTATGGAGGTATTATGTTATTTGGAAAATAGGAGAAGCAAATTTATCTCGAAGATTTTGAAAGATGCATGAATAATTTTAAAGGATGGGCAGACAAAAAGTATCCATTCAATGCAAGTTCTTGTTCTTACCTGAGCTAAAGTAAGAACAAAAACCTGCATTGAATGGATGCTCTCTTTTCGCCCATCCTTATTCTTCTATCCTTCAAAATCTTTGAGATAAATTTGGTTCTCCCATTTTCCAAACGACCTAATACCTCCATAGCTAACTGATACTTAATATTTGTATGCAAAGTTCATAAAAGAGTTAGCATCATAGGTACTAGGTCGACTAGAATAGGAGAAACAGATGTGTCAGGAAGATTCTAAAGGTTGGGTGGACAATTCTAAAGGCTAGATGGACAAAACATCTTCATTCGATACAGGTATGTATAATTTGACCTTATTATCATAACATGTGTATGTGTGTATATGTGTGTGTATGTTTATATGTGTGTATGCATTCATGTATAATTATGTGTATGTCTATATATGCATGTATTTATATGTATATATTTATGCATATATATATATATATATATATATATATATATATATATATATATATATATATATATATATATATATATATATAGAGAGAGAGAGAGAGAGAGAGAGAGAGAGAGAGAGATAGATAGATAGATAGAAAATTGAAAATTATACCTTAATAGTGCCGAAAAAGGTACATTACTCCATCCAAAACGATTTTGAAGATTGAGAATAAGTAAGATCGCACTTAGTCGTGTCAAATGACTTCCTTCATATACATGCTTTAGACATTCCTCTTGAAGATATTTCTCATTTTTAGAAATATCAATGCTCTCATTGTCATTTTGATACCAATCCTCAATAAAATCTGCCATGCCATCATCTTCATCATTGTCACACAAATCTTGTACTTTATCTTCTTTTGAATATAGATATTTCAACCTTGCACATTCCACAGGATCACTTTTGCATAGCCTCCTCATAGAAGCTTTTGATGAATGAGGTCTTACTGGCAATTGTGAATGGTGTGGAGGAATATCATCAACATCATACATTGGAATCTACACACACGAATAAAAATCATTAGTATTCCATAAATGAATAAAAAGTAAAATTTAAACATAAAATTATATATATATTTTATATGGATATAAAATTTTCATTCTCTCTCTATCTAAAAGGTGCTCTTGGAGGTCTACACCATCCATAATTCCCTAATAATTCATCACCAGCATGTAATGTAGTAATAGCATTGACAACTATGTATTTTGATACATCTCTACTCATGTATGGTGATTCATGACTATTTTCACGCTCTTCAAATGCGCAATTAGTCCTTGAACTATTATGTAACCCTCGACTGCTATTTATCAAAAATGCTATATTTCCATGTTTGTAAGGTCTTCCATCAATATATAATCTTTCATTTTCTACATGTGAAATCCTTCTACTAGTAAGGGATACTGCATTCAAGCATATTCCATAAGTACTCATGCTTTGAACATAATGTGCAAGTGGATGCCAATCTCTCCATCCATATATAGGACCACAAAATGACATAAGAGTGACTTCAGAGTTCAAAGGCACATACAAATCCTCTACAATAAAGAGACCACGACCAACATTAGTAATAGTGGATGGAGCAATCATATAGCGATTACCCCAAAAGTTAAAAACCTCTCCATCTAAAGGAAGTGGTCCTCTATTCCATCCTCCATATCTTCTTCTATCATATGTTTGTACTAGAGAACGATCACGAGCTGGCAATGGATAATCTCCAGCCGTTTCAGTCTCTAAACTAGGAGGTAGAGAATTTCTAGAAACCTCTGCTTGTAATTGATGAACAACAAGTCCATGATGTGTATGAGGTATATTAACATTATGAGTATGAGAATTATTATCATCATCATCATTATCGAGATAGTATTCCTATATATCAACAGTAATTTGATTTTGTATATGGTTTTTAAATAAAACGATGACATTAATTTATAGAAAAAATATATACCCAAGCATTATCACGTTGACCAGGTGGTAATGCATGCTCAAAAGTACCATACTCTGCCTCATGTTCAATACACTCCAATCATGGTCTTCGATATGTGCCATAGCAATAGTTACACCAACATATAATATGCTCTTGATAGTAAAATTCATCATAATTCCTATCGGAGGACACATGTGAAGTCGTTGCATGGGTAGGAGGTGGTGGAGTGCTCTCTGATTGATCAGAATCTGATTATAACAAGAAACAAAAAATATATTAGTTATGTATCTATCAAATATATTTAAAATTAAAAGTTTGATATACTTACAGTATATAGTCCTTGAACGATTAGGAGGCGGTGGTGGAGTTCCATCTGATTGATCAGAATATACAAATAATGATATTTGATATTAATAATCTGATTATTTACATACATAAACATTCACATATACATATTTACACATAAACACATATTCACATATACACATTTACACATACACACATATTCACATATACACAAATACACATTATTGTGGGATAAATGCATGTATTTTGTATGAATGAGTGTATATGCATGCATGTGTATGTGTGTACATATATATGTGGATATGTATATGTGTGTTTATGTTATATGTATGTATATGTGTATATGTATGCATATATGTATGTGTATATGTTTGCATGTATATGTGTATGTGGGTATGTGTATGTGTATGTGTATGTGTGTGTATATATGTGTATGTATTTTGATTCTTTTTTTCTGTTTGAGATTAAATTAACAAGAGATATTGTATGGTGGAACAAACAAAGAGGCGACCTAACATACCACTTGAGATGTGGCAGTTTTTTCATAGACAGCTACGTCTTCAGGAGTCATTTCCTCAGTAGAAGGTATACAAATTAGTAGTTTATATTTATAATTCTCATATATTTTATTAATGTTTTACATATAATTTATGTATTTCTTTTTTCTTTAAATAAACATGTTGTTGGAAAGAAGAGAGTTGAGTCGGGCCACACATCACACCTATGCCAAAAGGACCATCATAGTTTTGTAGCTACATTTGTAAGTATATGTGTTATTGTGAGTAAATTTTTTATTTTAGTTAAAATGCAAGAAACTAATCTTTTTTATTTGTTTCAATGCAGCAAAGGGATTATGGTTGATATCATACGAAACATGAGATCGAGTATGCTACAAATTTTGGATATCAGTGTTTGACCGAGTATATGCGAGATCATCCGGATGCATTTGTGAGTATTCTTCAACTTTATATAATTATTTTATTTTTATGGATGTTTTAATTGTTTTACTTATTTATGTTTGTTATATGTAATACAAGAGTATTATGAAGAGGCAGATATGGATGAGGTGGAGAGACAAACACAGGAGGGACGATCTCGATCGTCACAGGGTGCTCACACAGATACATCAGATCATGCGGATGATCGTGATGATGAGGATGAGGATGATCATGATGCTGATGATGATGATCATCAACATCATGATGATGATGATCATCAACATCATGATGATGATGATTAGGATTCTTGATTATGACATTGGATATTTATTTACATTGATATATATATATATATATATATATATATATATATATATATATATATATATATATATATATATATATATATATATATATATATATATATATATATATATATATATATATATATATATATTATCTATATATTGTTCATTTCAGTTATGTTTTGAATTGTGTGTATGGTATTAAGTAATGAAAAGTTTTGTTCTATTGATTGTTATTTATTGTTTATATTAAGCATGTGTTTTATTACTTTAATTATATAATTCATTCATATTTATGTGTGCTTGTGTGTATATAAAATGTATATATATGCATGTATGTATGTGCATATGTATATGTGTATATGCATGTATATGCACGTGCATGTGTAAGTGTATATATGCATATGTATGTGTATGTGTGTATATTTATGTATGTATGTGCATGTATATATGTGTGTACGTATGTGCATGTATATGTGTGTGTAAATGAATGTATGTACATACGTATATGTTTATATGCATGTATGTGCATGTGCATGTGTAAGTGTATGTGTATGTGCATGTGCATGTGTATGTGTATGTGTGTGTATATGTATGTATGTGCATGTGTAACTGTATATGTGTGTATATGTGTATATGCATGTGCATGTGTATGTGTGTGTATATGTATGTGCATGTATATGTGTAAGTGTATGTGTATATGTGTGTATGTGCATGTGTGTATATGTGTATATGTGTGTGTACTTATGTGCATATATATGTGTATGTGTGTGTATATATACATATGTGCATATGTATGTGTATGTGTATAAACATATACAAGTGTATGTATATGCATGTGTATATATATGAAACATGCATGTGTGTGTGGATGCATTTCCATTTGCATCCATGTGCATGAATGTGAATTTGCATGCATGTGGATGTGCATATACATGTATTTAAGTATATGTTAATGTGTGTATGTGTATGTATATATGCAATAATGCATGCATGCAAGTCTTTTTATGTGTTTGTAGAAATGTTTGTGCATACGCATGTGTATGTGTACGTATGTACATGTGTATATGTGTGAACGTGCATCTTCATCATGTATAAATGTATATGTGCATATCAATAAGTGTGATTATGCTAAATACTGAAAATAACACAATTCAAATGATATACAAAGAATGGAAATTGTACTTACAATAGTTAGGTATATTTTTTGCTTGGTTAACTTCTTGAATAACCTGCAATAAAGAGAGGAAGAGAGAGAGAGAGAGAGAGAATTCAAAGAGAGAAAGAGGTAGAAAGAGAGAAACACAGACAAAGAGAGACAATAAGATAGAGATTAGACAAAACAACAATTCTGTAAGCGATTGTTTCAGCTCATAAGCACAGCACAATTGCGAACGTTGGAGAGCTCTTCGATTAGATGTGTGAAGATGCCGATCCAACAGCCTCCAATGTTTTAATTTTTTTCTTCAAAAACCCATCGTGTAAGCGATGCTAAGGTATCGTAAAGGCCCATCCAATTATCGTTGCATAAGCAACATTAAAAATTGTCGGTTATGTGATGCAAATAGCATCACATAAGCAATGCTTTTTTAAATCGTCAATTTAGCGACACTCAATGTGAGCATTGCATATTCCATCATGCCACATGTTGATAAAAATGTTGTATTTCTTGTCGTTTAACCAACGTTCTGTGCTCGATGCTTCCTGCGACACTTTATGCAATTTTATAGCGACGAAATTGTGTCACATTAACCGTCGCTATGCACCCGTATTCCTTGTGGTTCAACCATGGCTTTCGGGACAAGTGGTTAGCCCATCATACTCCTAGTTGGTAGGTCATAAGTTCAATTCCCCTTAGATACAACACTTGGTATCAAAACCTAAGAAGTAGGCTTGGGCAAACTCAGTAGATTCCACAAGGCTCATGGGCACCCAATGGCCTCTAGAAATGGTCCTTGAGTGCTTTTTAGTGCACTTTGCTTTGAGACGTTACCCCAATAAACATTAGAATGTATCTCCCAAACCGTAGGTCGGATCTAGATGTGTACGGTACCCTTGGAAAGCTCTTGCAATATGCTTCCAATGGAAGCACTAGATTGAGGGTCTGAGATACCTCACATGGTTGAGAACCAAGTTCAAAGTACTTAGGTTGGGAAAATGGGCTTGAGACACCAAGGTTACAAACAAGAAGGTTCAAAGACACTAAGGTTGAGAGCAAGAGTTCAAGAAACCAAGGTTGAGAACAAGAACGTTCAAGAGATTGTGCAAGGGCGAGGTCATCAATTCAAGGGGAGATTAGGGGTTGATCATTGAGGACAATGATCTCTAGAATGGGAAGGGGAAGAGAGTGTTAGACTCAAGAAATGACATGCAAGAGATGGTTGAGCCACACTCTAAGATGGAGGATTAGGAAGTAATCCTCAACCATAGCTTTTGGGGCATGTGGTTAACCCATCATACTCCTAACCAGTAGGTCATGAGTTCAATTTCCGTTAGATACAAAAAATTGTGTTACACTCATGACAGACAAGAGATTGTTGAACCAGACCCAAAAAAGCAAGATTAGGAAGTAATCCTCAGGCATAGCTTTTGGGACATGTGGTTAGCCCATCGTACTCCTAGTAAATAGGTCAAGAGTTTGATTACCCTTAGATACAACAATTGGTATCGGATCCTAAGAAGTAGATTTGGGAAAGAGAGGTAGATTCCACAAGGCTCATGGGCACCCAATGGCCTCTAGAAAGATAGAGGCATAACCCCTTGGTTGTTTCCACTTCCTGGCAACCATTTGAGAAGTGGGGGCTAGATTTTGTAGGGCCCATCTACCCTCCCGCAATTCCAAAAAGAGAAAAATATCTCTTGATAGCTATAGATTATGCTACAAAGTGGGCTGAAGCTATTGCCTCCCCCGATTGCACTGCACAAACTGTTGCCGATTTCATTTATAGTAGCATCATTTGCAGGTTTGGATGCCCACTTGAAATTTGTACAGATCAAGGTACACATTTTGTCAATAAGGTCCTGCAGGAAATTTTCAACAGGTATAGAATTCTACATAGGACCTCTTGTGCTTACTATCCAAGAGCCAATGGACAGGCTGAGTCGACAAATAAGGTTTTAATCTCAATGTTAAGAAAGGAGTGTATGTTGCAGCCCACTTCATGGGGCATTGCTTATCAAGGTACACTGTGGGCATACAGGTTAGCCTACAAAGAGGCCACAGGATATTCTCCATTCCAGCTAGTTTATGGCATATTGCCCATTGAGCCCTTTGAATTTTTACATGGTTCACCTAAGATTGCATTCATGCAAGGCAAGAAGGATTGTGAGGTCTCTTAGAGGCTCGGAGCACTACATAAAGTAGAGGAGATTCGTCTACTAGCAACGAAACAATTGATAGAGACTCAGATGAAGAGGAAGGAGGCACACGATCGACATCTGTGGAACAACAACATTGAAGCAGGCATGTTAGTTCTTCTCCATAGACCTCATCTTCATACACAACTGAGAGGAAAATGGCTTCCACATTGGGAAGGACCTTATAGAGTCAAAACAATGCTGAATTGGGGTGCTGTGGAGTTAGAGACGCTGAAAGGAGAGGCCTTGCCACTGGTCAACATATCAAGGCTCAAGGCCTATCATCAACACACTTGAAGAAGTATGGATCACCTGGAACTGCAAAATCTGTCCAGGTTGTATATAGCTTTCTCATCAAAATTTGCTCAGTTTTAGTAGTTTTCTTTATCATTTTCATTCTTGATACTGGGGTTTTTAGAAAACCTAGAAGGCATTCCATAAGCTCTCCAAAAGTAAAACTTTTGGGTATTTTTGGAATTTTTTCTAGCATTTTTAGCTTTTTTTTTGGCATTTTTATCCCTTTCCGATGTCATTTTCTTGCCAAATTTGAGGAATAAAGGAAGCTCCCGGTAGGTTTGATTGCAAAATTCTAGCTTAGGCCTGTAGCAAAATTTTTGAGAATTTCTTTGAAAAATTTTTGAATTTTTTTGCAATCTTTCTGGATTTTTTATGTATTTTCTTTGATTTTTGGGACAATTTATAGAAAAAAAAAAAGAGAGGCCCCATAGGGGGCGTTTTCCCTTTCTGCAAAAAAAAAAAAAACCCTGCGCCCCCCCCCCCCGCCCCCCCCCCCCGGCCCCCCCTGCCCCCCCCCCCCGCCGCCCCCCCCCCCCTCCCCAAACCCCACCGACCAACCCCTCACCGACCATTCCCCCCCCCCCCCTCCCCCCCCCCCCAAACCCCACCGACCATTCCAACCCCTCACCGATCATCCCCCCCCCCCCCCGTTCTGACACCCCCCCCCCCTCCCCCCCAATTTAATTATTTATTTTTATTTTATTTTATTTCCTTTATTTTTTTATTTTTTTATTTTATTTTATTTTTAATTTCTTTTTATTATTTCTTTTTTTTTCTGAGCGTGAAAAAAAAAGAAAAAAAATCTAATACTATATATATTATTATTATTCTTTATATATATATTTTTTATTTTTTATGGCTCAAACCTTTTGGCTCTGGATCGTGCCTCGGTTGGCCGTTTTTTACAAAAAAGGAGTCATTTTCATGTTTTTTGGCACCTCTGGGCTCAGTTTTTGGCTTTATTTTTCCAAATTCTCACATTTTCTCTGAGTTTTGGTCAAAACCCTCATTATTTGCACACATTTCTCACATGTTTTTAATTACCCACATTGTCCACATGGTCTATTCTCACCTTGTCTTACCTTACGTTGCATAATATCCCACATGCACCCTCTGTAGCTCTACTGTTTGATCATTTTAACCGCCTCCAGGCCCCATCCACATCACCCATGCCCTCCCTTTACCAATTTGCCCAGCCCCATCCTTAACCCTCCCAATCCCTTCCATCCTCGACCCTCAGCCCTCCCCTCCCCCTCCTTTCCACCATCCCATTGCAACCCTTTGCTTTTCCATGGCAAAATCCAATTTTTGGTTCTTCTCTGGTGCTTGTTCTCTGCTGCTCCTAGTGGACTGTGTGGCTGCTCAAAGGTGTCCTTTTGAAGTTTTGCAGCTCCAGAATCAGGTGTCATCTATGTTCCGAGTTTTAGCTATAGCTCTCCGAAACGAAGAGCACATTAGGTGGTGGGCAACTGTTGAGCCCATAAAAGTCAACTGAAGTCAAAGTCAACTTGTCAAAGTCAATTGGTCAAAGTCAACAAGGTCAAGGTCAAAGTCAACAGGTGCAAAGTCAAAGTGCGTAAGTGCAGGTGTCAAAGTGCACAGGTAGTGCACAATGAATTATCCACAAAGGGTAAATTGGAGAAAATGGGTTGCAGGTTGCAGAGGTATTTTCTCTAATTTCCCTAAGGTTCAAAGTGTGTTTTAAAGTGTTTTGGAAGGTTCAGGTGAACCCCCTCTTATGTGCAAAAGTGAAGACTTAAAAGGAAATGTGAAGGTATGTGAAGCGGCAAAGTGTACGCACAGGTGAAAGTATGCCCCCCCCAATTAAAATTTTGGTTTTAGTCTAAAGTCACTACAGGACAAAACAGTGAGTCGTTGGCTGCCACTTGTGAGGACAATCTTGGGACATCAAAGTGAGGACCAAGATACCATTGCAGTTAGGAGCGTACGTGATCGGCACACTCAAATCAAGGCAAGGGCCATTCTTGGACCAATCTTAGAGTAAGCAAGAAAGCATAGTCTAAGGAAGCAAGAGAGAGAAGTGCAACAGTCACCAGTGCGACGACGCAGAGAAGTGGAAGTGAAGGAGTGCATAGGGAGTGCCTAAGGGATTGTGCAGAGAGTGCATAGGGAGTGCCTAAGGGATTGTGCAGAGAGTGCTAAGCTAGTCCCCCAAGTATCTCAAGGTCCCATTGCAGTGGGCGCGTGCCGACAGAAGGTATTCACTCCTCCCCCTTTGTGGAAGCTTGGTGCAAGGTGTGCACAAGGATAAGCTTGAAGCAGGTGGAGGTCTGGTGCAGAGGAGGCCGGCGGCAAGAAGACTTTGGGATATTTGGTATTTTGTAATTGGCACTCTGTGGGATTGTGCACAGAGGTATTGAGCTTGTCTTGTACTTCAAACCTTGTAATTGTCTTACTGTAATCAATCGGCAGAAGCTTCCAGGTGTATTTTCTCTTCTTGTTTCTTCCCCTTTTCTCCTACAAACCCTCAAACTCCTTCTTGTCTAAGAATCCACCAACAAAATTTGGCACGCCCCGTGGGACCTCCAAGGAGATTTGAGCTTAGGAGAAACCAAGTGCCAAGCATAGAAGAGATCAAGTGTCGACAGAACCACAGTGCTACTTCATCAAACAAAAGGTAAACCTGGCAAGACAGTGCTAAACCTGGCAAGACAGTGCTAAACCTGGCAAGACGTCCAACCAAGTGTTGCTCTTTCACCAAATACATCAGAGCACTATGATCTACATGGAAGGTGAATGCTCGCCCAACAAATAATGTCGAAACTTCTTTACCGAATAAATAAGACCTAAGCATTCCCGTTTCGTAGTCGAGTAATTATGCTATGCTATTGTTAATCTCCGACTAGCATAATAGACAGGTCAAAACTAATTGTAATCTTCCTTCTACATAAGGACACTTCCAATAGCTTTATCTGAAGCATCCATAAACACATGGAATGATTGCTTCCAGCACGACACTTTCAAAACAGGAGCTTTATCTAACATATTTTGTAATCGCTCAAAGGCAGTTTGGGCTTCGTCCATCCACACAAATTCTACAGGTCGAACATGTGCTAGCTTGTTCAAAGGAATGGCAATATGCACTAGACCTCATAGATGTCACCAGTGCCACCTGACCTGCCCTAAGAATCATAAGACCTCCTTCGGGTTCTAGGGTGTTGGAGTCTCTAGTATAACTTTAACTTTATCCGGGTCCATTGGAATACCTTTTTTGGAAATAATGTGGCCCAATAGTTTTCCACATTTGATTGCAAAAGTAGATTTATTCGGATTCATGCAAAGATGTACTTGTCTGCAAGAATCAAAGTAGGCGCATAAATGTTCTAGGTGCATGGCCATTGTGCCAGAGACTAAGAAGTCATTCAAAAAAATGCACATAAACGATGTAAGGCAGGGAGCAAATATTTGCTGCATACACCATTGAAATGTGCTTGGCACATTTCGTAGCCCGAACCACATCATTGTATAGGCAAATACTCCCCAGTTCCTAATAATTGTTGTTTTTGGTATGTCTGCTTCCACCATTCAAACTTGGTTGTGGCCACTAAATCCATCAAGGAATGAATACATTTCCCGACCTGCTACTTCATCAAGCATGTTGTCCAAGAATGACAGTGGGAAGGATCCGATATGATTGCTGCATTCAACACCGACTGCTAACACAATGTCAATAGAAGGAGTAGTAACAACAACAATAGCAAGTCCTTGCCTCTTCACACCCATAGAAGCCAACATAATTGTTGGTGCAGATCAATCACCAATTGAATGTTTGAAGACTAAAGAATGAAGGATGAGATCAACTCTTGAAGTTTGGAAGGAAGATACATTCAGAGTATGTGAGGAATGTACACATATGTACATAGTTCACTTAGATCTTTGATTAGTCATAGACTTGTACAAAATTATCTATAAATACCCTGAAAATGTCGAGGCGTGATATGAGAGCATATGTGACAATAGATAGAAGGCAAGAATGAGGAAGATAGATGTCATGAGACATGTGAAAAGTTAGTTGAGTTTCCTCCCATCACTCAACTGTAACTTTCTGAGAAAATGAAGAAATATTGCACCCGATCTTTTCGTGTCTGCTCCTTCTGTGTTTGATCAATTGTAAAATCCTTTTGAGGATATCTAAGTTGGTAGTTAATGAGTCTGTGACGTGAGTTTCAGAGTCTAATTGCAAACAGGCTAGGAGAATTGTTAGTAGGAACATTCATATGTGTTGAGTGTTCACAGTTCTCTGAAACAGGCGCAAATTTCGATCTTAATCTTTTGGTCAGTTCTCACTCCATAGTTTAAAGTTTTGTGCAAGCAAGCACTTAATCTTTAAGTTAGAAGGTAATCTACTCGTGGCTAGAAGTATTTGCTTAAACGGGTTTTGTACTGAGAGAATTGAAGTTAAGAAGTTAGGGGTGTCTAAATCGACTTCTCAGAAGTGCAGATTCAAACATAGATAACTTGTGAAGTTGATTTCTCAAGTTATACTAAACCTTTTGAAGAACTTTAACTTGGAGGAGGTGCGCAATCTCTAGGCGACACTCCATACAAAATTTCATAGAAAACTTTACATGTTTGATAGGTCAATGAGAAGAAATTGTGCAGCAGACTTTCTGTGTTTCATCTTCTTCACAGAATTTTTCAACTTTTGATAATTTGGAGATTGGACCTCTAATTTAGTGAAGGTTTTGACTTACTCTTGATATAGAGGTGTTCTAAATTCAAGAGTAGGTTGTTCTTTTGGAGATTAACACTCTCCATCAGTGGTATCAGAGCAGGAGACATCAAATCAAGGAAAGGAGGGTCCCGACTGCTGCAGATTCAAGAAATTCAACAATTGAAGAACTAAAAGGTGAAAGTTTGAAGGCAAAGCTTGAGGAGGAGACCATACGACATCAAGAAGAACAAAAGAAGTCTAATTCAAAGTAAAGGTACATATATTGTTCATAAAGCTTGAAGATTTCAATACACAGGTAGACACAAGATGGGAGATTCTCTACAGATAGAGAAATTGGATAGGGAAAACTATCCTGCATGGTCAATGAGGATGGAAGCTCATCTTATGAGCAAAGATTTGATTGCTTACATCACAGGAGAAGAAGAGAAGCCACAGTTCAGAGATCCTAGTGTTCCAACTAGGGAAGAATTACCAGACTTGAAAAGTTGGATGAAGAAAGATGCTCAAGGTAGGAGCATTATCTATATGGCAGTTAATGATTACTTGTTACCTCATATTCGAGGTCTTGAAAGTGCAACTGATATTTGGAATGCTTTGGAGGAGCATTTCCAGAATACTACAAAGTCAAGGAAGGCATCCTTATGGGCAGAGTTTACAACCTTCAAGAAGAAGGCCTCTCAATCTATTTCAGACTATGTAACAAGGATGAAAGACATTGCAGATGCATTAGGAGCTGTTGATGAAGACATTGAGGAGGATAAATTGGTAAGGCAAATCCTTACAGGTTTGAGAGGTGATGACAAATGGAAGCCATTCATTTTATCTACAGAATTATCACTTGACCATTTCACTCCTGATTTAAATCAGTTGCTAGGTCATATGCTAACATTTGAGCAGGATGTTAAAGGAGATGGTGACAAGAGTGCAGGTCATGCAATGTACTCAAAAGATAAGAAGAAGAATAGCAAAGGAAAGCAACAAGCAGGTGAAGATGAAGGAACAACTACTCAAGCCAACTTCCTAAGAGGAAGAGGAGGTGGCAAAGGTAGAGGAAGAGGCAGAAACAACAAGGATGGAGGCAAAGCTTGCTGGATTTGTGGTAAGACAAATCACTTAGCTAATGATTGTTGGCACAATACTCAGAGTAATAATGGATATAATCAAAATTATAATGCAAGAGGAATAGGTGGCAGAAATCAAAGAGGTAATTTCAGAGGTAGAGGTGGAAGGAGTTACTTTGGAAGAAATGCAGGTAGAGGATTCCAAAGTCAACAATGTAACAACACCTACTACAATTATGCTTCATATCAAAAGGAGGATTCAACATTGATAATGAATGCAACTTGTGAAAGGCAGAGTGAAGATCAAAGAGTCTTCTACATTGACTCAGGGTGTAGCAATCACCTGAGTGGTAATATATCCTTGATGACTGACTTGGAGAATAATGTTTTTAATCATGTTGTTCAGACAGGTGACAACATAAAGCACAATGTGAAGTCAATTGGATCAGTGAAGGCCAAGGATGGTAGCACCTTATTGAGTAAGGTCTTGTATGTTCCTACAATCCCTAAGAATTTGATAAGTGTAGGACAAATTGTTGAAAAGGGATATGAAGTAAGGTTCACTAATGATGGAGTATATGTGGAAGACCCTAGCCAAGGGTATAAACAGATTGTTTCAGGGAAAAAGGAAGGAAGATTATTTACATTGAAGATTCAAGGCAATATTGGTCATGCTATGTTCACATATGGAGGACATAAGATCTCTGAGTTAGATCTTTGGCACAAGAGGCTTGGACATTTCAATGAAAGAGGTATTAAAGATATGGTTAACAATGGTTCAGTGCTTGGATTGTCTAATGTTGCAGGTCAACATATGACATACAAATGTGAGGCATGTCAATTAGGTAAGGCTCATAAGAATTCTTACTCCAAGCATGGTTTTATGTACTCAGAGAAGCTTGAATTGGTACACACAGATGTGTGGGGACCATCAAAGGATTTCAGTATAAATGGGTCAAGGTACTATGTGATTTATGTTGATGATGCTACTAGATGGATCACTATCTATGTGATCAAAGATAAGTCAGAAGTGTTTAATACATTTAAACACTATCATGCATATGCAGAAAGAATTACAGGTCATAAGTTGAAAAGACTAAGGTCAGATGGAGGGGGAGAGTATTTCTCTAATGAGTTCAATGATTACTTATGGAATGCAGGTATAAAAAGGGAAGTTACTTGCAGGTACTCTCCTCAACAAAATGGTGTTGCAGAAAGGAGAAATAGAACACTTGTTGAGTTTGCAAGATCCATGATGAAGGAGAAAAATTGTCCTAATTATTTGTGGGCTGAGGCTGTAAATACAGCCACTTATTTGGTCAATAGGTTACCATGTAAAGCCTTGCAGGGTATGACACCATATGAGGCTTGGTGGGGTAAGAGACCTACCTTGGATCATTGCAGAGTTTTTGGATGTGTGGCATATGCATATGTGCCATCACAATTAAGGCACAAGTTGGAGCCTAAAGCTGAAAAATATGTTTTCATTGGTTATGATGATAAGCAGATGGGCTATAGATTGTGGAGTCCATCTACAAAACAATTCATGGTTTCTAAAGATGTTACATTTGATGAGCAAAGCACTTGGTATGCAGGTACAATCAATATCAATACAGGTGATGAAGAAGAAGTGAGCCAAAGGAAAGGTAAATCAAAGGTTCAGATATTTAATGAACAAGAGAATAATGAAGTGCAGGTTGAAGTGGAAGAAGCCCCAAGATTTGATCCTGAACATGAAGAACCAGAAACCTCAAGAAGTGGAGAGCTTAGGAGGTCTACAAGGAATAAATGGCAACCTACAAGGTATAGCTATGATACTTCATTTTTGGCCACAAAAGACTATGCTTATATGATGAAAACAGATGAAGACCCTTCTACATATGAAGAGGCAAAAGGTAAGGAAAAATGGGAGAAAGCTATGCAGGAAGAATATGATGCACTATTGGAGAATCAAAATAGGGATTTGGTTCCAAAACCAAATAGTCAGAAAATCATTGGATGCAAATGGGTTTACAAGACCAAGAGGTTTGCAGATGGAAGTGTGTCTAGATACAAAGCTAGACTTGTTGTCAAAGGGTTTGCTCAGACTTATGGTGTTGACTATGATGAGACTTATAGTCCTGTGGCTAAGATGACAACCATCAGGACACTTATAGCTATTGCTGCATGTAAAGGTTGGAAGTTATGTCAACTTGATGTGAAAAATGCTTTCTTGAATGGTTATATTTCAGATGATGTATTCATGGAGCAACCTCAAGGGTTCAGAGATAAAAGGTATCCAGATCATGTGTGCAAGCTCAAGAGAGCTTTGTATGGCTTGAAGCAGGCCCCAAGGGCATGGAACTATAGACTTGTGAAGTTCCTAAAGGAACTTGGATTTCAGGTGTCTAAAGCAGATAGTAGCTTGCTTGTCAAAGCAAGTGATAATGGTTTCATATACATGTGCATATATGTTGATGATATAATCCTTACAGGTACAGATGAAGAAGGAATACAAAGACTCAAGAAGCAAATGGAAAAGGAGTTCAAGATAAGTGACTTGGGAGACTTGTCATACTTCTTGGGCATGGAGATTACATATACTCAACATGGAGTATTTGTGACCCAAGAAAGGTATTTGAAGAACTTGTTAATCAAGTTTAAAATGGATGATTGCAGGGTAGCACCTACACCAATGGAGGTGAATCACAAATTGAGTAAGTTTGGAGGTGAAGAATTCAAGGACATGAGACACTATCAGAGTTTAGTTGGTAGTCTTATCTATGCTACTTTAACTAGACCTGATTTATCATATGCAGTAGGAGTTTTGTCTCAATTCATGCATTGCCCAAGGAAAGAACATTGGATTGCAGGTCAAAGAGTGTTGAGGTACATTAAGGGTACACTCAATGAAGGTTTGTATTATGGGTTTACCTCATATACAAATATCAAAATTTATAGTGATGCAGATTGGGCAGGTAATCCAGATGATAGAAGGTCAACTTTTGGATATATGTGTTATGTGGGAGATAAACTTATCTCATGGTGTTCCAAGAAGCAACATACAGTTGCTTTGTCTTCTACAGAAGCAGAGTATAAAGGCATGGTTGAAGCTGCAAAGGAAGTAATTTGGGTCAAGACATTGATGAAGAGTTTTGACATTGTGCATGGGGTACCAATTATATATGGAGATAACATGAGTTCATTGTATTTAGCTATTTGGAAGGAAGATACATTCAGAGTATGTGAGGAATGTACACATATGTACATAGTTCACTTAGATCTTTGATTAGTCATAGACTTGTACAAATTTATCTATAAATACCCTGAAAATGTCGAGGCGTGATATGAGAGCATATGTGACAATAGATAGAAGGCAAGAATGAGGAAGATAGATGTCATGAGACATGTGAAAAGTTAGTTGAGTTTCCTCTCATCACTCAACTGTAACTTTCTGAGAAAATGAAGAAATATTGCGCCCGATCTTTTCGTGTCTGCTCCTTCTGTGTTTGATCAATTGTAAAATCCTTTTGAGGATATCTAAGTTGGTAGTTAATGAGTCTGTGACGTGAGTTTCAGAGTCTTATTGCAAACAAGCTAGGAGAATTGTTAGTAGGAACATTCATATGTGTTGAGTGTTCACAGTTCTCTGAAACAGGCGCAAATTTTGATCTTAATCTTTTGGTCAGTTCTCACTCCATAGTTTAAAGTTTTGTGCAAGCAAGCACTTAATCTTTAAGTTAGAAGGTAATCTACTTGTGGCTAGAAGCATTTTCTTAAACGGGTTTTGTACTGAGAGAATTGAAGTTAAGAAGTTAGGGGTGTCTAAATCGACTTCTCAGAAGTGCAGATTCAGACATAGATAACTTGTGAAGTTGATTTCTCAAGTTATACTAAATCTTTTGAAGAACTTTAACTTGGAGGAGGTGCGCAATCTCTAGGCGACACTCCATACAAAATTTCATAGAAAACTTTACATGTTTGATAGGTCAATGAGAAGAAATTGTGCAGCAGACTTTCTGTGTTTCATCTTCTTCACAGAATTTTTCAACTTTTGATAATTTGGAGATTGGACCTCTAATTTATTGAAGGTTTTGACTTAATCTTGATATAGAGGTGTTCTAAATTCAAGAGTAGGTTTTTCTTTTGGAGATTAACACTCTCCATCAATAATTGGAGTAATAACAACAACTAGTCCATGACAAACATCACACACAAGAATCCTCTCAACAATAGTCCACTGATCACGACCATTATTCTCATTGTGGATATCTTTCATGTTCTCCACTACCATCGCCACCCTCTCCTTACCCTCCTCACTTCATTATATTTTCATCAGTTTTCCACAATGACCATCTTGTTGAAATACAATTGATTAGGAGCAATAATACTAGCACAAAGTACAAGATTACGAGTTGGAACTTCAAGGGCTTTGTTTATGAATTGGAATTGCAGATTAACAAGATGCTTCCATGCCAACAAAGAATGGAGATAATGCAATAGAAGTACGATGAAATCCGTGATGAAGTGTAGAATCTCAATCCAATCGTGGAAGCACTAAAGAATGATGTTAAAGCTAGGGAAGTGGAATTTGGAAGATTGTGCTAGTGTGCCAACCAACTACAAGAGGAAAACCATGAGTTGAGAGTTTGTAAGAATACTGATGAGGACCAAGCAAGGCAAGAAAAACAAGTCATCGACATATTGGAAAATAATGTCATAAAGTAATGTGATTAAATATGAAGTCAAGTCAGATTCCTTCACAACAGTAGGAAAGCCAAAAACTTATATTGGTGGTAGAAAATCAAGTTAATAAAGGAGGATATCTTTGTTGATATGTTCTAGTAATGATGTGTGTGAACACACTTAGGATTGTTGGGCCACTTTTTTCCCTTTTTAGGAGGTTTTTTACCCTGGCTTGTATATATGCTTATAACCCTAATAGGTTAGTTATCTTTTTACACGCATTTGCTAATTCATTCAGTGTTGTGTTGTGCTCCAAGCTTCTTTCTTCTTCCTTGTGTTTGCCTGCTTCCACTGACCTCAAACTCCAACAATTGGTATAAGAGAAGGTTTCCGCTTCATCTAGGGCATCATCAACATCCCTTCTATCAAAGTCTCAAAATCAAACAAAAATTGATGAGCATACTCAAGGCCATTATGAGTTCAAAACTGCTTCATTCTATGGCATCGAAATTTCAATCTAAACTCATTTTTGTCTCTAAATGCACTATCGCAATGCTTATGTAAGCAATTTTGTCTTTTTGTGCCAAATGTATATATAGGCTTTGATTTGCTAGTATAAGCACCTCAAAGTGTGCTACATGTTTAACACATCTCGACAAGGTAGTTCTATTCAAAATTTCAAGATACAATCATTTTTTCTCCATCAAGTTATTTTAGTCAGTGGACATGGCTCAAAGTAATGATGTATTCCGCATGTTGGATGTTGAGGATACATTAGATGGTACTAATTACCCATTGTAGGCATATATGATGCATCATGTATTGGTAGCAAAAGGATTATGGAATATTGAGTAGAGTATTGAAGAATGACCTACTACACCTACAAATACAATTGTTGAAGATGATGTAGATGGCGTTGAAGATGACAAAACTTCAAATTCTTGTTCGTGTTGTAGTTCTTGATCCACCTACTATAGAGAAACTTTGTTTGGATAGAAGAGATGCTCACACACATGCATTGATAGCTTTGTCTATCAAACATGCCATTATCCCTCACAATTGCTCTTCCAAAACAACAAAGGATGCTTGGGGTACACTTACCACTTTATATTAGGCAAGAAATGAGGCTCATGTTGCTTACCTCCAAAAATAGTTGGAGAGTGATCATATGAATGAAGGACATTCTATGGATAATTCCTTGACAAAGATCAAAGATTTGAAGGAATATTTGATTTCTCCTCATGAGGTCTTGCCACACAATTCACTTGTACAGACTGTTCTGAATGGTCTTCAAGATTCATATTAGGTTTTTGCTTCTACTCTTTGATTCATGATGAAAGAAAATCCAAATGCCTTAACATTTGAGGAGTTAGTCTCTATTTTGTTGAAGGAAGATCAATCTAGGCAGAATAGGTCCATTACGTATGTTGTAGATCAAGCTTTCCTAGCTAGTCAGAAGGACAACGGTAAATGGGGCTCATCTACTAGCAAGCAAAAATGTGCTAATGTTGCATAGTTGAAGAAGGAAGACAAATATGAGAAGAAAATAGAAAAGTAGAAATTGTTTTGCAAATACTGTAAAGCAAACGATCATGTCATAAAGAGTTGTTCAAAACTAGCTACAAAAGAGGTAAAAAAAAAAGAGGCTAGAATGGTTGTTGTAGAGAGACAAGAGAAGAACCCATTCCTATGGAAAACGACCATGCCAATCAAACAAAAACCTTAGGAAAATTCATCAGACAACCATACCTAAACCTAGGTATAGGTAAAAATGACTACTAGTTAGTGGATTCTTTGATAGACACAGGAACAACCTTAAGTAGTATACGGGCCTCATTAGCAAAGAAGTTAAAAACACATCTTAGTACAACAAAAGTGCACATGATAGGAATTGGAGGCAACATCATTGAGTGTCTAGGAGAGATTTCACTGTCTTTGAATTTAAGGAACAATACTATGCAACAGACAACCATACCTAAACCTAGGTATAGGTAAAGATGACTACCAGTTAGTGGATTCTTTGATAGACACAGGAGCAACCCTAAGTAGTATATGGGCCTCATTAGCAAAGAAGTTAAAAACACATATTAGTACAACAAAAAGTGCACATGATAGGAATTGGAGGCAACATCATTGAGTGTCTAGGGGATATTTCAATGTCTTTGCATTTAGGGAATTGGTCCTAGGACAGGACTGGAGTTTTGAATTTGAAATCACTATCCCCCTTTCCCAAGGATGCATATTGGCAAAGATCAACCATAGGGAAGTTTTTAGTCTTCTGGATGAGAAACCTCTAAAAACAACAGTGGGAAAGAAACCTTAGGATCATGAGTTTAGGTGAAATAGTTAAAGAAATTTTAGAAAACTACATATCCGTTGATTTTTCCATTTGCCATACACCTACACCTTGTACTCAACTGCATGATCAGCCTAAAATTTCTTCTCAAGAGAGTGAGCCTGGGCAATTGAGTATGGCAAGTTCGCCTAAAGAAACTTGTGGAAAGATCACACCATCAACAAACTCACCAGCAACGATAACATAGCAATGCCAAAGCATAAAACAAGTTTGGATTCATAAGGATCGACTATAGCAATACCAACACCCTAGGAGGCAAAGAAATCACAAAGGTCCACAACTACTACCAATAAAATTTAGAATCTTACAAGTATCGGTATCTATGGGATTAGCATAAGCTCAAAGATCACGGCAACAAATGTGAATCCCAAGAAAGATCAAGGAATGGGCAAGACAAGAACCAAGAACCTTCTACAACACAACATACAAAATTGTCAATGAGGTGTCGTCTCTTATCGACATGCTCTTTTTCTCCAGTTATGCAACTCATTCTTGAGTCGCAATTTTTGTGCCTTTGTATTGATCTCATAGAATGTGATCAAATTATTTGAAGCCTCTTTCATAGTTTTGGCATCAAGTATGGGCCCAACCATGCTATGTTGTATGCTAATAGACAACCAATACAATACCTTTTGTGCTCCTTGATTCCACTCTTCATATCCTCTTAACTTGTCTGCAATCCGATTCCTCTTTGGTAGTCTCCTTTGTTGTACTTTGAGTAGCCTTTTCCCATCAAGAAATTCATCATTCAGAATCTCCAAGCATGAAAGTTTTTCTTGCCCAACTTATCTCTCATTTTTTGCAGCAATTTACAATATTGCAAAAATAATCGAAGCAATACGACTGCTTGAACACTATCACATTGTGACTTGATAGTTTGATCTCAAAAAAAACACACCTTTCATGTATGAACAGTACATGGAATCACTTAAAATTTTGGATATGGAATATTTGAGAGATGTTGAACATAATGCAAATGACAATTTTACAAATTGACCTATTTTTTTCCATGGGCCCCACATTGTGTGCTCAAAACAGAGCTTGAGATGCTCACAAAAATATTTTGATGCCTTAAACCTTCACACCAAATTTCATAGAAATCTGAGGTTGTTTGTGAAGCACACGTTCTCCATGCTATCTCATGTACTCTTTATTGGTTGTCTCCACGAGCTCTCTACAACCACATTGGCTCTAGTACCATGTCAAGAGAAAGGAGATAAAGAAGAGAGCTCTCATGGACAAAGAGAGGAGCACACACAAATTGAGGCATGAAAGAGAGATCTTCTTCTACTTCTTCTATTACATAAAGAGAATATATAAGAATGCCCTAACACAACAATACAACGAGTAATAAATAAAGAATGTTACATAAAGAAAACACTAAAGTCTATGAATGGAGTTGGCAAGAAACAAATGTGTCATCATTCTCGATAGATAAATCTTGTAAGCCTCGCTAAAATTATCCCTAGCATATATCGACATAACCACTATACATGTCAGAGAAATGAAAAGTGCTACGTATGATCCATCATCACATGCTCGTCTTGATATCTCAACAATAAATTTGTGTCAAACAAAATATATTGGCACATTATTGCGGTGTTTTGGCCTTGAAGATTGCAAACCTATTGCCACTCCCATGGAAACAAGTTTATGGTTGAGTCTTCATGATGCTAGATATGCATTTGATCTTGTTCTCTATCAAAAAATTGTTGGATGCTTGATTTACTTATGCATAACTCATAAACACATTTTTTGCTGCTTGAGTGGTACCTAGCTACTTGGATTGCTTTATCTCAAGGTGGGATCATTACCGCCAAATTTACATGCTTTTAATGACTCAGACTTGGCTTGTTGCTATGACATGTGTGTCCAGGAGTGGTTTCTACTTCATGCTTCATAACTCTTGCATATATTGGTTGAGCAAGAAGCAACCTACTATGGCCACTTCTAGTTGAGGCTTTGTGTAGGGCATCTTTCACATCGACTATTGAATGTGTGTGGCTCAAATGCCTTTTTGGTTGATTTGGGTGTTGATTAGTCTTTTCCCACCACCTTCTTTATTGATAGTCACAACACATTGGTAGTTGCAAGGAACCATGTGTTCTCACACGAATCACATTGAGGTGCACTATCATTATGTTAGAGAGAGACTCTCTACTAGAGAGATGAGTTTGGCTTATGTGCCTACAAAAGATAATGTTGTAGACCTTTTCACAAGGGCTTTGCCTAGGGTGAAGTTTGAATCTTTTCACAAAGATTTGGGCTTACTTCCTTTTGTGGATTGCTTTCATTCAACATAGCTTGAAACTTCCTTATACATGAGTACCAAGTCCTTGTTCATTGCATCACTCCCAAAGGGGATTTGTTGATATATTTCGGTAGTGATGTGTGTGAACACATGTGGGATCATTGGGGTAGCTTTTTCCCTCTTTAGGAGGTTTTTCCCCTGACTTGTATATAACCCTAATGGATTAGTTATCTTTGTACATTCACTTGGTAATACATCAAATATTGTGTTCTTCTTTGAGCTTCTTTTTCTTCTTCTTCCTTATGTTGCTCATGTACTTCCACATAATTTGTATTTTAACAAAATAATGATAAACTTCAATCTCCAGTTAATTGGGAAAAACATAGAAGTAGATAAATAGACTTGCTATATGCATACTAAGCTAGCATACCTTTTTAATTGGTTGTGATAACCATAAAAGGTAAAATCTATTTGTCAAATGATTGATCCCTTGACTATTTATTTGTATTTTTTAATGTAGACTCCTCGCCTTAGTCATACGTCTTGTAAGATTGGGCATCTTCATGAAATTTGAAAACTCAATGATTAATAGAAATAGCTAGATAGAAACAAAAAATACATATATTACTAATATACCTCTATTGAAAATAATAATTCTTTAATAGTTCACTTGTATTGTTGAAAGTCTAGGTAAAAATCATAAGGGAATTTTGTGTGATATCTTCCTCGAATAAAAAAACATATGATATTAGTGATAAAATGGATATTAGGCTACTTATTGTACTGAGTAATTCTTAAGGTAAGTAGTCATCCCAAGTTATGATAGTACCCTTGTGAAACAGAGTAGTAAACTTAAACTGAATTTAGTGAATTACTTTTTTGCATAGTTAAGTCAATAAAATGGGATTTGGGAATCTGATTTGTACGACAAGATTAACCTTCTTCTACAAGGAGTTTTGTTGTTAGTCTTATTCAAGACATTTTATACAATACTTACCTATGCAATTTAAACTCTAGAAAAGTTCGAATATATGACCACGATGAATGGGAATACATATATGTTGTCATCGTGATAAGAGAAAAGTTGTTTCGAAATGTTAAACTTGGCAATTATTAGCAACTAGGTGAAACGATTCAAAAGACTATGGGAATGCGAGATATGATTCTTGAACTATCTTTTTGATAGGCACTTTTTTTGTTGGAGTTTGAGGTCCATGGAAGCACACAAAAAACACAAGGAAGAAGAAGAAGAAGTTTGGAGAACAACACATTACTAAATGTACTACAAAAATATACAAAGATAAGTGACCCATTAGGGTTATAGGTGTATCTACAAGCCCAAGGAAAAAATTTCCTAAAGAGGGAAAAAAGTGCCCCGATGATCCTAAGTGTGTTCACATACATCATTACTAGAATATATCAACAAATCCCCCTTGTGAATGATGCAGTGAACAAGGAGCTTGCACTCATGTATAAGGAAGTTCCAAGCAAAGGAATTAAGCCAAAGCTTTGCAAAAAGCTTCAAACTTCTCTTAGGCATAGCCTTTTTGAAAAGGTTTGCAATATTATCCTATGTGGGAACATAAGCCAAAATGATCTCTCTAGTAGATACTCTCTCACTGACATAATGATAGTGCACATCAATGTGCTTTGTGCAAGCATGGAACTCAGGGTTCCTCACAACTACCAATGCACTCTCATTGCCTCTAAAGACGGTGGTGACAGAAGACAAACCAACACCCAAATCAACTAAAAGGCATCTGAGCCACACTCCCTCAACACTCATGGTGAAAGTTGGCCTATACTCATTCTCACAACTAAAAGTGGCCACAATAGGCTGCTTCTAGCTCAACAAAGACATGCATGAGCTACCAAGCATGAATCAGAAACCATTTGTGGACATGTGTTTCATAGAAACTAGCCCATTCTCAATCAGAAAAAGCATGTAAATTTGACAATAATGACCCCCCTTGGGATAAAACAATCCTAGTGGCCTAATACCACTTAAGTCGTGAAAGATGCACTTTAATGCATGCTAATGTGGGCAATGCATAAACTGCTCATATGACATACAACAAAGTGAATATCATGTTTCGAGTTATGCATAAGTAAATCAACCACCTAGTTGCTGATAGAGAACAACGTCAAATGCATCTCCAACATCATGAATACTCAACCATAAACCTTTTTCCATGAGAGTAGCAATAGATTTGCAATCTTCAAGGCCACGACACTGCAATAATGTTTCGATAGATTTTGTTTGACATAAATATATGCCCCCATGAACTTGCATAAATTGAATGCCCAAATACTCATGCAAATGCCCCAAATCTAACATCTTCAAGGAGGCTTTCAAATCAGCCTTAAATTCAGCAATATGCTTCTCATTAGAGTGAGTAACATACCATAAACATATACAACAATTATGAGAACTACATCATCTTCATGCTTAACATATAAGGTTCTCTCAGTTGGATTGTTCTCAAAACCATGTCCAAACAAGTAGGCATGTATATCTTCATACCAAGCACGTGGTGCTTTGCTCAATCCATACAATGCCTTTTTCAACCTGCCCGGTTTTTTTTCACACCCTTTCTACACAAAATAATGGGGTAGAATTATATACACTTCTTCATGGAAATCACCATTTAGAAATGCAATTTTAATTTCCAACTGATGTACATTCCAACCATGATGAGCACAGGTGCATAAATGCTATGAAGGGTTATCATTCAGCATGTGGGAGCAAAAATTTGATCAAAATCATTGTCTCTTTCTTGGGCATAACTTTGGCAACAAGCCTAACCTTATACGTAACAACTATTCCATCAGGCTTCTATTTCAACTTGTATACCCATTTAATGATAGTGGCCTTTTTACCTGGATGAAAATCACATAAAAACCAAGTACCATTTTTCATAATAACATCATACTTTAATTGCATAACAACCATCCATTTTTGGGAATCCTATTCTTCGTCAAAAGAAATAGACTCATTCTCATCACAAAAATTAGAGATATCCATTGCATAAAAATCTAATGCAAAGCAAGCACTATAGAGCCTATACAAGTACAATATGACAAACCATCTAATTTGCTATCCCTCGAAGTCTTCACCAACCATTTAGGCATATTTTTTTCCTCTTTTATGTCAATCTTCTCATCAATAAGTGCATCATGTATATCTCCATTAGAAATGGAATGACATATATAATCATTTGAAACCTATAAAGGTTGGTAAATTGCCTCACTAGGACCAACACTTACTGTCCACGTGTAAAAAGAGGAAGAAGGTGCCATACACATCCTTTGAGCTAAATTGATGTCTCCTTAGTACATGTAATTAAGGGCTGGATATCATGATCTACAAAAAAAACATCACGGCTAACCAAAATGCATTTAATTTGTGGATGATATAGACAACAACCTTTGCTTTGAGAAATCTATCCAACAAAAATACATTTCATTGTTTTATTATCCAAATTTTTACATTGTTGTTCAAACAGTAATGCATATGCCATACAACCAAAAACACCTCTTAAGTACATATGATGCACACATAACAACCTCAAGCCAAAAGCTATGTGGTAAATCCTTAATTTTGACCATACATCTTGCCAGTTCCATGAGGGACCTACTCTTCCTTTCAACAAATTCAATGATTCCCAAATGAAGGTGTCTACATAAGAAAATCGACATCACTATGAACAATCTACACTTTATGTGCAACTCTAATTGAACCATCTTTTGAGAAGGAGAAATGTTGCATTTTTCTCAAAATGTAGCCTTCATAGACATTTTTAGAAGGTATCTCAGGTTTGGGTAGAGAGGACACCATTTTAGATTTATGCAAGCAAAGCAAACTAGCAAAATTCAGATGACCAAAGCATGCATGCCAAAGCTCTGCATCAGAAATAGCATGCGAATCATAAAATGCATATGTTGAACATAGATTTTGGATATTATGTGAGCTTACACAACCCATGACATAGAATCCCATAGTGATGATAACATCTCCATTCAAAAGATCATGAAGTATACATTTGTCATCAACACATTCGAAAACCAAACCAATCTTGGCTAATGTTGAGATCGATCATAGTTTTTTCTTGATCCTTGGCATATATAAGGCATCTAATAATGTGAAATAACTACCATCAATAGTAGTCATAATGATCTTTCCAACTCCCATGATGGTGGCGACCTAATCTGATACCAATTGTTGGAGTCTGAGGTGGAAGCACATGAACAACACAGGGAAGAAAAAGAAGCTTGGAAAACAAGACAATACTGAATGTACTAACAGGTGAACGTACAAAGATAAGTGACCTATCAAGGTTATAGGTGTACTATCAATTGGTTGTCTTAGGCTTTTTTGATGTTGTGGGATAGATACACTAGGGATAAAATCAATAGCAAGGAAGTGGGTGCGAGTACTTTCCTTCCCTTTTGAATTCACTATACTAATGTGTTTTCGCTTGGATGATGGAAAGCATCAACCTATCCCATCGTTACAAGCTCTTTCGCAATTACTAGGCAGCAAAGCCAAAATGCTAGGAGCAAAAGTCTATCACGTTGGTTCTAGAGGTGTTTGGAATCAATTTTTTTAATGGGACTTTATTATATTTTACATGATTAAATGGTCTAATATCTCAAGATGGGAACATCCCTTATGTGTAGATGGGCATGTATGCCACATGGATAGAGTATGGGATATAACATATTAGTTAGAAGGGAGATTTCACGTGTACATCCTCTCATGAGACTTAGGAGGTTTGGACAATGGCTAGGAGGAAAAAAACGAGATTATTCTCTATGTGTGTTCATCTCCGTTTGCATGTTGCCATAAGTACTGCAAGCAAGTTCCAAAAGATTTGTTTAGCATCTAATATTGGTATTAGAGTGGAGAACAAAATTTGAAATCATCACCTATTTATGCAAGAATGCCAAGCTAACCACCTATCCATGGTAGCACATGTGCTTCAAACAAAGGTGTAGTCTTATATTTCAATACTTGGCAGTCCATGTAATCATCACACAGAGAAGGGACCATTTCTTACTCTCCTAAGACACATACAAATCCACAAGCTCTTTCTCAAACCTATGTGGGATTTTTGGATGAGGAAGTGAATATCAACACATTAGTATGAAGGTTTTTTTACATTTTTGGAAAGCCTCCAATTTTGGAGAGGGAGATTGAGGGATTTCGGAGGGACCTTGTTGAGAAAATTCATAGTTTTGGGAAGAATGGGATTCATATTCCCATGCCCAATAAAAAATTCCATGTATATATAGAGATGATAAAGCATGTGAGCTCTCAAAGACCCCCATTTTTCACCATTTTTTTCATAAATTTCAAGGCCTAAATTGGATGAATCCTCCTTTTAAGAGAGTCAAAAGAGAAATTCTGAGGATATTTATTAGAGATAAATGATACATACATGGATTATTCCATATGAACACTCATGAGGAGTTGAAAAATCACAAAACTCCATAGTAGGATGGCATTTTGAGGCTCCATAAGATCCACATTTCATCATTTTTTTGGAATTTCCATGTAATAAATTTGATAAATTTCTATTCTAGAAGAGGGAAAAGAAAGCCCTTTTGAAGTATGTCATACGTGAAGGATGTATTTGAGGGTTTATGATACATACGTGAAGTATGTCAATGGAATCATTAGTTTCGTGGTAGGATGAGTTGAAGAGGTATTTTTCATCTTCAAAATTCCTCTCTCCACTCTGTTTGGATTAAATTTTCATTTTTGGAGAGTGAGAAGAAGAAATTTATATAAGTACATTTCTGAGAAATTGGTACATAGATAGAGTCAAGAGGGTGTACTATCATGAGGAATTAGGAAAAGCAAGAAAACCCATATTAGAAGAAGATTATAAACGTGCCAAAACCTTATGTTCACCACTTTTTCAAGAAAGTAAAATCTTTGTTTATGCCTTTTAATTGGGTGAGGATTAAGATATGACAAAAGAGGATTTAAAATATGAAAAATATGTTAAAGATCACAAGTTATGGAGAGAAATTTAGGATTTTCATGATGAAAGGGTGCTTTTTGGACATTTCAAAGGTCACACTTCCTCTTTTTTTCCAATTCCTCCACCTATTGACTAGTTTGCCATGCTAGAAGCTATGTGGTAAAGCTTGACTTTTCACCATACACCTTGCCGTCTCCATAAGAGACCCATTCTTTCTTTACGCAACTCCATTCTTTTGAGGTGTATACGACACTGTACATTGATGTTTTATCCCACGTTCAACTAGAAATGCATTAAAATCAAAAGACATGTATTCCCCCCTCGATCAAAATGGAGGGTGCCCAATCTACATGCTAAAAGATTTTCAACCATCACAAGAAATTGTTTGATGCACATAAACACTTCGGACCTTGCTTTCAATGGATACACCCATGCATGCCTAGAATAATCATCAATAAAAGTCATGAAGTAAAGATAGTTCCCAAAAAATGTGTTTGTATAGGACCACAAACATCACACAAGATGCAATTTATGAGTAGCTTGAACTAAACCATCTTTATGGAAAAAGGAACACTACATTTTCTCCAAAAAATCAGCCTTGATATACATGTTTACAAGGTGCCTCAAGTTTGGACAGAGATGATACCATTTCAGATTTCTGCAAGCATAACAAACTAGCATAATTTAGATGACCAAAGTGTGCATGCTAAAGTTTTGCATTTGAGATAGCTTGAGAGTCTTGTATTGCACATGTTGAATCATTCATAGATTTTGCATAGTTTATGAGCTTATACAACCAAGACAAAAAATGTCAGAAGCGATAATAACATCACCATTTGACAGATCATGGATTGTACATCTATCATGAACAAATTTGCAACCAAGTCAATGTTGGATAATGTTGAAACTCAAAACATATTTTTCTTGATCTTTGGCATAAAAAAAGCATCTTATAGTGTGAAAGAACTACCACAATCAGTAGTCAAAATGATCTTACCAACTCCCATTATAGGATAAGATGATTTGTTAGCCCTTGTGACAGTATTCCCTTTAGGGCTAGGCTCAAGTGAACGAAAGAAACTCGGATGCAAGGTAATATGTTTGGTTACCACACTATCAAAGTACCAAACATGTGAGCCTACCACAGACATGCATTGCTCATGAGAATATGGGTCATAGCTACAAATAATAGTAAATGCCCATTCTTCATTCTGCACAATATTACCATACTGTTTTAGGTGTAGAGGTGTCTGCAATAACCATTCCAACCTCTTTCCTCTTTGCCTCTTTTGTGCCAATTATGGAAAACTCTTTATGACATGATCATTTCCTTTACAGTATTTGCAAAACTATTTCTGCTTTTCTGTTTTCTTCTCATCTTTGTCTTCCTTCTTCCACTATGCAGCATTAGCAGATTTTTGCATACTAGTAGATGAGCTCCACTTACCTTTGCCCTTCTGACTAGCTAAGAAAGATTGATCTACAACACACATAATAACATATCCTACCTAGACTAATCTTGGTACAACAAAATAATAGAGACCAACTCCTCAAATGTTAAGGCATTTGGATTTCCTTTCACCATCAATTGAAGAGTAGAAGCAAAAATCTAATATGAATATAGAAGACCATTAAGAATAGTCTGCACAAGTGAATTATCTAGTAAAACTTCATGAGCAGAAATCAATTGCTCCTTGAAATCTTTGATCTTTATCATAAAATTGTCCATGGAATCTCCTTCATTCATGTGCTCACTCTCCCATTTTTTTTGGAGGTAAACAACACGAGCCTCATTTCTTGCCTAATATAAGGTTGCAAGTGTATCCCAAGCATTCTTTGTTGGCGTGCAAGAGTGAATGTGAGGGATAATGGCACATTTGACAGAAAAAGCTATCAGTGCATGTGTCATAGCATCTATACCATCCCAACAAAGTTTCTCTGAAGTAGTTGCATCAAGAATTGCAACAAAAACAGGAATATGAAGATCATGATCTTCAACGCCATCTACATCACCTTCAATAATTATATTTGTAGGTGTAATAGGGCATTTTTTGATACCCTGCACAATATTCCATAGTCCTTTTGCTACAAATACATGACACATCATATATGCCCATAACGAGTAATTAGTACCATCCAACTTGTCCTCAACAACCAACATATGGAATACATCACTACTTTCAACCATGGCCACTGACTAAATACCTTGATGCAGAAAAATGATTGTATCTCAAAAAGTTGAACATAACTACCCTATCAAGCTTTGTCAACCCTATAGCAGACTTTGAGATGCTTGTATTGGCGAACGAAAACATGTACACATGTTTGGCACAAAAGGATAAAATTACCTGCACGAGCACCACGATAGTGCCTTCAAAGGCCGAAACAAGCTCATACCAAAATTTCAACACCAAACAATGAAGCTATTTTGAACTCCTAGTCGCACTAAGTATGCTTACCAACTTTTGTGCGATTATGAGATTGTGATCGGAGGGGTGTCAATGATGCCCTAGATGAAGTGATGACTTTCTCTAATACCAATTATTGAGTTTGATGTCTATGGAAGCACACAAACAACACAATGAAGAAGAAGAAGAAGCTTGGAGCATAACAAAACACTAAATGAATTACCAAGTGAATGTACAAGAATGAGTAAGCCATTAGGGTTATAGGCGTATATAGAAGTTGGAGGAAAAAAACCTCCTAAAGAGGGAAATAAGTGCCCCAACAGTCCTAAGTGTGTTCACACACATCAGTACCAAAATATATCAATAGTAATCTTTGATAATTTTTTACAACCACATTCCCGAAGTGATATCTTGCAAGCTGGGAAGGCATTTGAAGTGATTTCACTTCGAGGCATTCACATATCATGTATATTATATTTTATGATATTTGTAGGTCTTTGAAAGGTTTTGAAAGTCTTTTAATGGTTAGATATACACTTTTAGACATTTGGGAAGTGTTCCAAGGCCATCAAAGAATTCAAATTTCATTTTCGGGTCTGACGAGAAAAAGTACAAAGGTCTTCAAGCTCATCAAAAAGTTTCGATGCATTCAATTACCACATCAAAACATTTCAGGGACCTATTGCTTATATTTTTAAGCATTATCGTTTATGTTTGGGCATCTTAGCATATACATGCATGGATGTGTGGTTGAAATGCACTAGTAAATCATTTTTTTTAGGTTTAAAAGAAGAATTGATCAAATTGCTAAATATACACTTCTTTGATGTTTTTATGAAATGTAATTGTATGAAGTTAAGAAGACATTCAACAAGGATGTTGTTGCAAGCATGTTGTGTTCTTTGCAAGTTATGGAGCTTGATACTTTAGTAGCCATGGACTTACAAAGTCCTATGTCATTGTTGATGGCTTGTGTGCCATAGGCTCACAAAGCTTTTATGTTATGATATGGTAAACTTTTTTAAGAGCTCCATTTTCTTGGGCAAATGGTGCCAAAAATTTCCCCTTCTCATAGTGTTATATGTGCACAAAGTTTTAGGAAGCGAAAGGAATGCATGTTCAAGAAAACATGCATTCATGGATTGTATGGTATCTAAAATTTATGGCATGGTAACATTCATTCACTTCAAACATTAATACATTCATAAGCATGCTTGGAAGCATAAACGTTATGACATATGACCATCAGAACTTCCTAGTCAAATAAATTTCAATAGCGATTGGATCCCAAATAATAGCCCTAATGGATATAGACTATAGAATTGCTAAGGGGAAGGACATAAATGTTCATCATTAGGATTGTGCACAAGCAAACCTATAGTTTTTAGGAATTGCACATATTAAGTCACCAAGATTGTGCACAAGCAATCCTCTAGGTTTTAGTCCTAGTGATGGTCTTTGACTAGATGAGGAGTACTAGTTCTTGGCATTAGAGAGATTAGGGATTTTAGAGGTCTTATGAGATAGGGACAAATATGAGGAGTACTAGTTCTTGGCATTAGAGAGATTAGGGATTCAATGATGATTTTTATCTTTAGAGGAGGTCTTATGAGATCCGCATCAAATAGGAGGATAAAATGGATGATCTCGGTTTCAAGAAGGAATGCTTTTGCATTCGCAAGGAAAACTAAGTGGAAGAGAAAATATTAGAGTTTGAATTAGATCCATTTCATACTCTTCCAATAAAACTAAGTCCAAGTGTATGGATGAGAAACCAAGGATTTTTTGGTCGGTGGGATGTAGAGATCTCATTCTATAGCCATGGAATTCTATTATGTGAGTTAGGATGATGGATACCTAGGTCACAAGGTAGTTTAGGTAAAAACTATTAATGTGAGTTCACTCAAGGTTAGGAAGACCTAGAATGGCATGAGGGCAAGCCTGTCATCTTAGGTCTCGATGGGTTTGGAGTCACTTCTCTATGGGGCTTTGTTCCATATTTCAAAGGATTCTATGGTTTATTATCTCCATTATAGCATGCTCAAGTTTGGCTAACTTGGTGTTTTGCACTTATCTTTCATATTATTACTCCATGGGGGATACATCATATGGACTTATCTCATTCAGATGAACTTGTTATTATGCGAGTGACAATTGGAGATTAGGTGTACATGGGAGATAATAGGCAGTGACGATTTCCCATCTTTGAGATGATCCCTTATGAGGCTTGTTAATGGCAAGGACATCAGGAAGCAACACATAGATATGACCATGTACTAGGAGTACATGGGTGTTCAAGGGAGATTGAGCACTATCTTCTACCATTATGGACATTTCCTCTACATTTTTAGGTTGAAAATGTTTTTAAGGAGAAGGAATTGCCATATCTCATGGTGGGAACATCCCTTATGTTTAGATGGGCATGTATGCCACATGGAAAGAGTACGCGATATACCACATTAGGTAGAAGAGAGGTTTCTTTTTTGCATTCTCTCATGAGACTTAGGAGGCTTGGCTAGGAGAAAAAAATGAGATTATTCTCTTTGTGTGCTCATTTTCGTTTGTATGTACCATAACTACCATAAGAAAGTTCTAAAAGATTTGTTTAGCATCTAATAACTGAGTGATAATCAACTTTAGCTAACTTGGCATTCCACGTTAAACTTTCACACTCCAAAAAGGTTATTTAAAGTATTGAACATTGTATCTAAAGGATTTTGCTCATTTACATGATGTTTGAGTGATGATTGGAAAGGTACGTGATAGTAGAAACTTTTTGGGATAGTTTTCCCACATCTATTTTGCCTTTTCAAGAGTCTTCTGAAGGGAAACGATATGAGGAAACAACATATATAGATGACTGTGTACATAGTGTTGAGAGTTCCATGCTTCACCCTTTATTCGAATTCCCTTTCATTCTCATGCAAGGCCACTTACCCCACATGCAAGGGAATTCTCCAAACTCGATATAAGGAGGGCCTCCCTTCACAACCTTAGTCATTCAAGCCCTTGGCAAGAGTGCCCACTCTCTCCTCATGGAGTCTCCATGCTCAAAAAGCATTATCTATAAGTTTTGTCAGTTCCATAATTTATGATGCTCTTTTATATTTTATTTCTTCCTCCATAGTTAGATTGCTTTGTGATTAATAGTAGATAAGGAGTTACTTTCTTCATTTCAACATGATATCATAGCATATGTTGCTTTTGTTTCTATTCTTAGATTTTGGTCATTTTTATTTCCCATTTAACTTTTGTTGATATTCAACTTGGTAAGTTCATGTTTCTAAGCTTCTTCATTTCTTCTTCTTCTCTCCCTACCACCCTCATAGTCATTTGACAACATTTTGTGATTTTTGTGTGATTATAATCCTTTTATCTTCTCTCCCACTCTTCTTTTTCATTTCAAAAATGTTTCTGTAACATAATCCGGGTAGGAGATGGTTGAACCACACCCTAAGAGAGAGGATTAGGAAGTAATCCTCAACCATGGCTTTTGGGGCAAGTGGTTAGCCCATCACATTCCTAACCAAGAGGTTGTGAGTTCAATTCCTTACATTGGTATCAGAGCCTAGGAAGTAGGCTTGGGCAAGATGGAATGACTCAATGGCCTCTAAAAAAGGCGCTTGGGCATCCTCTATGTGAAAGGGTAGGAATTGTGGAAGGCGCGCGCGTTGGTTTCAAGAATGGACCTTACAATGATTGGGGTGTATCTCTCAATCCGTAGGTCGGATTGAGGCGTGTAATATACCGTTGGAAAGCTCTCGGAACGAACTTTCCAATGAGCTACCTTGGAAGTGTGAATTCTTTGGGAATCCTTGGGTGGCACTTGATTGAGTGTTCAAGATACCAAGCATGGGTGAGAACAAGGTTCAAGATTGAGGTTGAGAACAAGGGCTCGAGACACCAAGGTTGCGAACAAGAAGGTTCAAGACACCAAGGTTGAGAGCAAGGGTTCAAGAGACCAAGGTTGCGAACAAGGTTCAAGAAACTATGCGAGGTTGAGGGACATCAATTCAAGGGCACCTAGGAGTTCAAGGGACTGATCACCGAGGCTAGAGGGATACAAGAGTAGATCATTGAGGACAATGATCGACCAAGGGGGGAAGAATGTAACATAATCCGGGTAGGAGATGGTTGAACCACACCCTAAGAGAGAGGATTAGGAAGTAATCCTCAACCATGGCTTTTGGGGCAAGTGGTTAGCCCATCACATTCCTAACCAAGAGGTTGTGAGTTCAATTCCTTACAGTTTCACAATTAACTTATCATTGTAGAGATTTCTATTGTATGAAATAAAGTTCTTTCTAGCACTATGATATGAAATACAATTAATTATAAGCACCCCAAAAGGTCTTTGATGTAGCCTTCATGGAGGTACTCTAAGAAATACACGAAGATAATGATGCAGATGCAACCAAGAAATGCGCAATCGATACATATTTTCAAACATCTACTTCTTGTAAAGGAGGTCAGGCAAGTGTTGTGAGAAGATATCAACCATCACTAGGAGAGACACCAGGGTGAAGAGTAAATGCAAAGGCTTGATCATTTTAAAGCAAATACTCAAAAAGAAAAGTTTGGCCATCCTCAAATCTGGGTTGCTTGATGCCTCCATTATAGTAGCAAACCTCGAGGAGAAGACAAGCATCCAAGGCTCAAAGCAGAAAAAAAAGCTTGAACAAGGTTGACAAATGGATAGCACCTTGTGATGAATAAAGGGAGAAGGAGTGAAAGTACTTGTTTTTAGTCCATGCACATATCAGAGAGGAAGAAATGTGCAATCGATACATATTTTCAAACATCTACTTCTTGTAAAGGAGGTCGGGCAAGTGTTGGGCTTCCATTCTTGAGAAGATATCAACCATCACTAGGAGAGACACCAAGGTGAAGAGTAAGTGCAAAGGCTTGATCATTTTAAAGCAAATGCTACTCAAAAAGAAAAGTTTGGCCATCCTCAAATCTGGGTTGCTTGATGTCTCCATTATAGTAGCAAACCTCAAGGAGAAGACAAGCATCACCAAGTCTCAAAGCAGAAAAAAAAAACTTGAACAAGGTAGACAAATGGATAGCACCTTGTGATGGTACTTGTCTTTAGTCCATGCACATATCATAGAATCAAAGTTATTTGCTTAAGCAACAACAATCATGACCTTCTAGACCAACAAATCAAAGTTATGAACGGTAGTAAACTGATCTTCTAGTGCCTTTGTAGATACCACAAACTAGCAATCAATCTCATCACAATTGCACAAAAGTTTGTCATTCTATTTTGCTTACCCAAAAGCTCACCCAATTCTTCCTTCCTTGCCTTGCACTCATCAATTGTACAACATATATTTTTTGTGAGACAACAAGCTTGCAATCATATTTTTGAGATAGCATGATAGGTCTCTATTCTCTGCATGGATCATATGCTTTAGCGTCAACTTGAAATGGGAGAGAGCGCCATTGTATTACCCTCCCTTGACAGACATTTGGAGCTCCACACATCATAAACAAAAGATAAATATCTCATTGCCAAAACATCAAAGAGGAATGGATAGATCAAGATTGTTGAAGAAGGCAATTCAGAGGTCTGTACTCACGTACTAAAGTTCTGTTTGACACATAAACACGGAGCCCTCTTCACCACATGCACATAGACACAGAAACATGGAGCTCTCTTCATCACATGCAAATATCCATATTCTCCAATGGTATGATATAATTAATGATGCCAGGTTAAACTCTAGGTGGTCGATAAATTCAGAGCTTAGCCTAGTGATTAGGCCCAAAGGGTGTGAACGAGAAGGTATTGGGTTAATATATCATGAGCCATATGGGATGTTTTTTGTCACAAGACTTCTCGAGCCTTGTAGAGACTTCACTTGGATACATGGTGCAATCTTGCACTTGTTATAGAGATGATTGAAACATGTGGCACAAGCGTGCACTTGCCTAACATGAAGGGCAAGCGGCACACATGTGCATACTTGCTTACTAGGGAACCCCTTATCCTAGAGCTATATAAGAGATCATCGGGGGGTGAAGAGAACCTCTTCTCAATGGTGGTAGGATAGAACTCTTGTAGACTCAAATTTGGTGATATCATGTTGGAAGCTTTAAACTAGATGATGTTGCATTGCCTCCACAATAAGAAATGGACATGGTAATTTGGCATAAGACAAAATGATTTGATATGTTTTCCCATACTAGGAATATGCTTGATCAATCACACAGAGGTCCCACATGCCAAGAAACTTTGGACGAAGGGATTTCACATTTCTAAACATTTATGAGACTATAAAAGGAATGAGTGGATGAAACAAGAGGAAATCAATCTTGGCATGAGTCTTGAATATGAAGACTAGTGTGTTCTTAGTAGAAAAACTAGGAACTGGGGTAGAGAAAGAACTAAGATGGAATAGTGGGAGCAATATTAGTGAAATCCCTAAAGTAAAAAAAAAGTGAGAATTAAGAATCAAACAAGTGTTCACCCATTCAGACACATGATAATCTTTGTAATCCAAGGTAATACATTGAAAAAAAAAAGAAGAATTCCTTTTGTAAGAACCTCCTTTGTAACTCCTTCTAATGTTCTCGTCCATTCTCATCTTGATATTCTTGTAGACTTTCTTGACCAAGGTGATAATTAAAAAAAAAGGGACCTCTTTAAAAAAAATTGCTTTTAATATTTTTTAATGTTTTTGTACATTTCCTGTTATAATACATTTAATAATTTTATTTGTAAGCTCAAATGTAGTGCTGAGAGAGTGTGATGTAGTGTTGACACTCGAGTGGTGGATTGTTTTATTTTGGACTTCAATCCTGGACCTACTCTTTCATTAGGTTTAAAATTAAAAAACAACAACTCATACATGCTTGAGATTGTGTATCCCTTACTTTTTATAGATTAACATGAGACAATCTATGAGTTTAGAACCCTTAATCTTCAATCCAGGAGACAAGATATTGTGCTTTTTGATTTTCCGAATTTGTTTTTTTTTTTGGTTTTGTTTTTGCTTTTGTTTTTTTTGTTTTTGTTTTTTCCGAAATTCCGAGCATGCAAAAGAAAAATAGGTACTACGATAGAACTAAAAAGCAAAAAAAAAAAAAACATAGATAGAGCATAACTACATAAAAGCTACGTAGATATACTTTCAACGTTCTCATTTTCTCAGTCGTGGAAGGCTTTCGACGTTTCCCTTGTAAAATCAAAAGACGTTTGACTGCATTCTCAATTAGCGATGCCGATGACATTCTGTTCGCTGCGTTCATCAGGAAAACTCTGATTCTTCATGGCTAAGAGAATATGCCCATGTGGTATATGCGATAATGTGAATCGCCCATCTGCATGCGCTGCGTGTATCAACTCGAGGTTTGCACTTTCTTAGTCAAATCCATATCGTTTTTTGTGATTGCTTGGACATAGTGCTTTTGTTTTCCACAGGACTTCTAACAAACCGAACAATGTCTGTTTTACAGTTTGGTCGATAGGTATAAGCTGCTGAAAAGATTTTCCAGGCGTCGGGACAGCTTGCGCACCAAGGTTGAGTCACTCTTGAAAGCTAAGGTACAGATTCAGCTCGAAATCCATCGATCCTTTATCCAATGTGAAAGAGTTGAGAGTGTTTGCAATTTTAGAATTAGATGAATTTATGCACGTCTATTTACTTATTTACCTACCGACATGCATGAATACTTCTTTACTTGCTTATACATCTATACATAGTACAGACGTAAACACAAGCATGAGTGGTTGCATATCTATTTGCTCGTGTATATGTACATTCATCCATGCATGCATATCTATTCATGTAGATTGATACATAAACCACTAAACTAAATGAAAATGGAGATTTTGTTCCCTTTAGATTTTTGCACACCTAATTTGAGGCAAGCTTTCAGGCTAAGACACTGTTTCTGCTGGAAATGCTTTGCTAGGCTGTGTCCCTTGTGAGAAAGCTTCGGGTGTTTGCAAAGACCGGATATTAATGCACATCTATTTGAGATCCCTCCAACTCATGTACCTTATTTTGTTATCTCTTCAAACCCAAAGGAGGTTTGGATGGGAACCTGTAGTTATATGTCCAGCCAAATGTGAACCGATCAGCCAGTGTGGCCTGCTTCCTCAAGTGAGCCCTATAAATAGGACTAATTGGTCCAATTTTAAGCTATCCCTCATATAAGGCACTTGGAATCTCGGCTCTTGGTGGACTCACTCGCATACCAGTATGTGACAATAACCCTTATGGTGATGGATGAGGCGAAGTAAAGTGCACAATTCCACCATACCTCGGGGGGCCAGGATGATCCAGCTTAATATGCTCTTTGGAGTCTGCCCTCTTGTATAGGGTGGTGTGGGACATTATTAGGAGGAGACAAAGGGGGTACATGCAAGTAGGTGGTGTCATGTATAGGTGAGTTCTCTTTACCTTGGCCTTCATGTAGGGGAAGGTGTTCAATACCTTCCAACCCCATGGCTGTTGATTACCCCCTATGTGTAAGAACCATTTTCCTTCCGTTTTTCAGAAAAACGGAAATGTTAAGGAGCCGGGCCGTCAACACAACTCGGATGTGGGACCTCCCGAGAAACGTCCAAAAATGGCTTTTGAAGAAAACGGCAAACGTGAAGAAGCCAAGCTGAAAACTGGGGAATACCATGTATGCCCAAGTGCAGTCAAGCTGCCCCCCCCCCCCCCCCCCCCGCCAAACAATATTTCTATCCCAGGCAAATGGGTAATATTTCTATCCCGGGCAAATGGGTGCTTGGGTGGTTTTCGCTGACGTGCCGAAATGTGCACAACTATGAGGGGGGCCTCGTTAATCATCTGATGACCAAACTTGCAACCTTGTGCTCACACGCTCTTTGCCCCATTCTCAAGCCCCTCAAATGACTCTCACATTCAAAAGCACTCGACAACCATCAAAACGTCCCTCGAGCTCTCGAACTTCTGTCCGTCGTCCGTGCCCCGTTCCCTTTGTGCTTGCTCGCCGCGCTTAACGCGGGCTGGCTACGTGCCTTGTACAAATGCCTTCGGGCCTCTATGAATACAACGGTACTTATCTTGCGAATCTGAAGTCTCTCTGAACTCTCTCTCAAGTGTGTGTAAACATCCGCCGCCTGAAGTCATGTCTTGGCAGCGTCTTATGTTTACGTTTACGTTCACGTTGGCTTGCGTGGTGGTGGACGAATGGTTCATCGTTTTTATATCAAATGAAGTCTGATTCACGTTCCGTTTCGAACTGTGCATTCTACATATCAAAATGTGCAAGTTGTTTCTAAAGTGTGGTGCGAAATGTCCAAGTGTAGGGTGAAAACGTTAAGCTGTTTTGAAGCCGATCAATGTCAAGTGGTAGCATGATGTGCTAAGTTGAGCCTGCAGTGACTTGTTTTGTTACATTTTTGGTATCAGAGCACAGCTAGATCTTGTGGCTATCGGGGTTATTGACAATGCTTTCACATCAATGTTGGGAGCCGCGTCAATATCTTCCCCGTACACCGTGATGGAGGGTGAAGCGAATGATCAATTTTTGAGCGACCTAGATAATTCGAATGAAGAAAAGGACAAACGGCGTAGTTAAGGCAAACAAGGCAAGCCCCCTAACCCAAACACATAGGCTTTTGATTTTTTGATTCTTGAAAAAGAGAGGTGCATGCCAACACCAGAGTGGTTGAACACGTATGAGCAAGTTGGAGTCATCTATTGTAGACCTAACCGAGTTGTCGAAAGAAAGGTTTGAAAGTAGAGAAGTGCCAAGCAGCAAGAGAAGGCACATGCAAAGAACTCACGAAGATCATCTTGATCACACCGCCGTCAACGCACGACGCAGCGTCGTGTGGCCACATCTTCAGACGATGAGAGTGATGCCAACTCATATGGACCATGGGTGGTTCAAAACCAACACGCAAGACAAGTTCCAGGGACGTCGTAATTCCTTGGCCATTGCAAAGTGGTTAAGTGATATGGAACAGTATTCGGAACTTCAAAACATAGGTCCCTGACATTTGAAGATTGCGGGCTCATTTTTGGCGGACGATGGTTTGATATGAATCTAGAAGACCATTCAGAATAGTCTTCATAAGTGAATTGTCTGGCAAGACCTCATCAACAGAAATCAATTTCTCCTTCGAATCTTTGATCTTTATCAACAAACTGTCCTTGGAATCTCCATCATTCATATGCTCACTCTCCAACTGTTTTCGATGGTAAGCAACACGAACCTCAAAGTGAATTTAAAAGTGTGTTTACCATCTCTTCATCTGAAATACTGACTCCAACATTAAGTAATTGATCATGTAATTCTTTGAGCTTCAAAATATGTGACTGAATTGACTCACCAATCCTTGTGTTGGTTAACCGTCTCCTTAGATATGCTTTCCTAACATGATTTCTACTTCGATAGAGATTCTCTAACTCAAACCAAGCTTGAAGAGAGATTCTGCATGACTTCATTTAAGTAATTGATCATGTAATTCTTTGAGCTTCAAAATATGTGACTGAATTGACTCACCAATCCTTGTGTTGGTTAACTGTCTCCTTAGATATGCTTTCCTAACATGATTTCTACTTCGATAGAGATTCTCTAACTCCAACCAAGCTTGAAGAGAGATTCTGCATGACTTCATTTGGGATATAATATGCCTCTTGACTCCCATAGCAATGAATGAAAGTGCTTGTGCATCCCTCGAATCCCATTTGGATTGCTCTTCTCTAGGAAGTAATCTGGTTGTATCACGGACTCCGGATGATGAAAGAGTTTCTTCTTCTTCTTCTTCTTCTTCTTCTTCTTCTTCTTCTTCATCTTCTTCTTCAATAACCTCCTGTTGAGCAGAAATTGAGGAAGCAGGTATTTTGGAAGATGAAGGCAACATCCTCTATTGTTTTTCTTGGCCTTGAGTACTTGCCATTGACAATATTCCACAAGTCTTTAGATTCGAACAAATTCATCATCATAAAACTCCACATTGGATAGTTAGACATTCCTTCAAGCTTTTTTTCATTCTCAAGTCTATAATCACTCATATTGTTAAGGGTGTATGTCAAGTTGTCAACTAGGCTCTGATACCAAATGTTGGAAGTGAGGTGGGCCCTAATAATAATATTCATAGGTTTACAAGATCTTCCAACAGATGAACCTTTAGCATACACACCTTAAGACTCAAAATTAGATGAATGAAAAATAAAGAGAGAATACACAATTTGTCAAAGTGTAATGGTAAGCTGAATGCTTACCTATACTATCTAATATGAATGTCAAATTACAATGTGTATAATGATACAAAACTGAATGTATGCTTATGCAAAATTGAATTTAGTCTGAATTTAGGGTTCCAAATACAAGAAATTGAGTATAAAGCGCCTAAGAGATATGAAGAATGTGTGTATGTGCAATTGAAGTGAATAGAAACAATTTAGAACTGTTTTACAGCGAACCCTAATTCTAAAATTAGGGTTTCAGAAATCCTAGATCAGAAATTGACCTAAATAGCAAGAGAAACTCCTTGTGTTGAAGTAGAAGGCATAAAGCCTTGGAACAACAACAATAAAAGAAGAACTGAATTTAGAACTTGCTACTCACAAAACTCAGCTAAAACTGATGGTTGGCTTCCAAAATCTCCTCCAAATAATTGTTTAAATAATTTAGATCGTTCGTATCTAAATTAAAAATCAAGGTTTTTATTCCTCTGAAGAGATATGTATTTTTTATAACACGTACCTATATTTCACATATATACATCGCATATAGTAATACATACAACATTATAAAACCAAGACATGAGACTCTACATAGTTTCTAAATAAAATGGTCAATACACAAGCATAAAAAATGCATATATCCCAAGGCTGCCCCGAGTATGTATAATTTAAAAGAGATTTAAATCAAGGATGATTTAAAAGGTTTTTATTTTGGGCAAAAAATCGAGGTTTGGTCACACTATGGATGTTATCTCTCCATTATCTCAACTTTCCACATAAGACAAGACATGTACATCTACCCTGCCCTTAGCCTCAATATACATTACATCACATGTATCCTAATGGATACCTACTAAAGGTTGTAATCGTATGCATGTACCCTATGGCATATGCATAGCCTGAACTGGTGAAGCGCTACTCAGTTCGCAGAGCTTCAGGGTGAATTTGGGGTTTGCCTAGATTCATTTTGGTATATATAAGCAAAAGCAAAGGCAAAAGTGACGTGACTCCTTACTAATGTGGTAGGAAAGGTAGCAAGAAGCTAGATTGAAGGTACTAAAGAGCAGAGTTCGAAGGAAAGAAGACCACATGATAAAAAGAAGAAAGAAAGCAAGATAGATGCACAAGATAGCTCTAAAGACAAGAAGAAGATCAAGGTGACGCATTGAAGAGTTATCAGATTTGGATGACATATTATGTGCTACTATGGAAACAAATGATGTACTTGTAGATGCAAATGATGTACGTGTACATGATGCTTCTCATATTATTCATGCACAAGATATGCAAGTCACAAAGAGTGATCTAATCGATGCCTTGCTTACGATAAATGATGTATTATCTAAGACTTGGATTCAACTGCATCATTTCATGTGAGTCATATCAAGGAGTTTTATTCTATATTTCATGCAAGAAACCATGGCAATGTATACCTTGGGAACAATCATGCATGTTCCATTGAAGGTATTGGTACAATGCATCTTTTTGTGGATGGCACTAATGGGCTTCTTTTGCATGATGTGAGATATGTAACTGGTATCAAGAAAAGCTTGTTTTTTTGTTGGGAAGATGGATATGCATGGATCTAGTACCCTCTTTGAAAAGGTCATGTGGCTGATGCTAAGCCCCGTGGAGTGCCATTATAGCCACATGCTAAGCTTTCCAAGGATAATTGTCCCAAAGATGATGATGCAGCCAACTACATGAAGAGTGTTCCATAAACATCTTCTTGTGGTTTATTGATTTATGCCATGGTTGCCAGTAAGCCAGACATTGCTCATGCAACGGGAGTTAGTAGGTTTGTGGCTAATCTTGGCAAAGCTCATTGGGAGGAAGTCAAATCTCTCTTGAAAGTTGAGATATTTGAAAGGGACCAACACAAGTGCTTATGATATGGGAAGGGTCCATTGGAATTGAAAGCATTTTGTGATTCAAACATATGGAAGGTGATGTGGATACGTGCAAGTCTACAAGTGGCTATGTATACACCCTTGCAGATGGTGCACTAGACTTCAGAGGATCGTTGCGCTATCTACTATAGAGGCTGAATATATTTCAGCCATTGAGGCTTCCAACGAAGCCATTTGGTTAGCTCACTTGTGCAGTGAGTTTGGGGTGCGTGAAAAGGCTCTCATTTTTGTATGCGATAGCGAGAGTGCATATGTTTTGCAAAGAATGCCATGTTCCATGCTCGCACAGAGCATAATGATGTTACATACCAATTCATCAGAGAGGTTAGAGGATGGTATGATCACTTTGATCAAGGTCAATACTTCACAGAATCTTGCACATGATCTCACTAAGTGTCTACCCAAGGCACAACATCAGCTATGTATACGGATGGTGGGAGTTACTTAGCTTGAAGGAGCCTATTTGGTCTTTTAAGTTGGAGGTTGTTTGGGATAAAGGCCTCAAGGACTCTCCTTTTGTATATTTATTTTCACCTTTCTAGACGATAGGTCTCTTTGAGAGCTTTTTAGATATATTTTTGTTATATTTTTTGAACCCCAAATTTGGGAGTTGTAGGCATTTACATTTTTTTATGGCTTTTGGTCATTGGTCATGTGTGAACATTCTCAAATGACTTAAAAGTCACTTATCAATAAAACTTGGTCCCAAACTCTTATAACTTGGATGGGATTTCTTGAACTTGAGCTTTTTCATCTTCTTTTCCGAATTTCTACGCAAGTTTCTCTCTCTTCTTTCTCTCTCTCTTCATGCTACAACTCACTCCCTTGGTGCTTGATGCAGCCAAGCCTACCATCGTGTAGCTCCCTGTGGCCTCTTTCAACTTCTTCTCCAAGCTAACACATAAATAGAGCACTGCAAGTCATGATATCGAGTGCTTTAGGTATATTCTTTATATAGGCATTGTGTGTCTTGGTCAACAAGCTAAATTGAAGCAAAATCTGTCCCAAAAACTCACTTCTTCAATTCTCGATGCAAATCACGAAAGGTCTTATTTTGACTTTTTCTTGTTCCCAAGTGGCATATTAGACCCTTTGATCAATATTAAGTGATTTATTATATGATTGATATGTGTCATGTGCTTTGCATACTTGAAAATTGCTTTTAATACCAAAACATGAAATTAGAGTTTGACTTTTGATGCACAAATCTTTGTCAATACCCAAGTGTTATATATCATTGGATAGCTCTTGAGGAGTACTATCATAATATATAATAATAATTTTTGACAACTTTTTACCATTTTTTAGAAATGATATCATTTTTTACTTTCCAAAACTAAATTATCCAACCTACAAGTGGGTCCTTAGTGGAAGGTTTCTCAGCTCCATGATGTGCCATGCTAGGATCCTCCTTGCTAAGAAGTCAAAACACAAGCCGTACTCACAAACATAAATATGGTGGTCATGAGACTCACCTCCCTCCCATAGGCTCATCTTCTTGCCATAGGTGGACATTAGACTCACCTTCTTGCCACCTGTTAGAGAGAAAGCCTCCCTTGAGCTTGGAACCTATAACTACACCGTTGGCCATCGTCTCAAGGTTGGAGTCCAGTACTAGCACACCCACATCCTATAGGTGTATGGGTGACTCCGCCAAAACCCAAGAGTTGAAGTGCCTCATATGAGGATGGATAACAAATGAGCTTAATGGTCTATAGATTCATTCAAGAAGGTGACTTAGTTCACATTGGTCAAACAATCCACATTTGGCGAGACACTTTAACTATAATTTCCCATCAAAATGTCATTTGGGTTTGGGGACATAACAAGGAGCTAGATAGAGGAGGATTTAGAGTGCTTAAGAGTTGCATTGGGAAGTAGTCCCCAATAGAAGCCCAAGGGAAGTGCCCGAGGTAAGATGCTCCATGGGCAGCCCCTCTAACTACCTTAAAAAGAACTTCCCTCTACCTGAGGTATGATACACCAACAATCACCAAAAAAATTCAGAATTGAATATGAAAATAATCTTCATCCTTGCTGCAATGATAATTTGCTGAACCAACTCGTGCAAGAAAATTACGTGTAAGAGCATCCCCAAGCAAAGTTGATATCTCAGAGTGGTGCACATTTGGGGGTACAAGAAAGCTCATATGCCCCAAATCCCTTGTCTAGGAAGGTTAATAGGATGCTTGAATTCCAGGGTTTATATCTTAAATTAGAAAATTTGATCTATTTCAAAAGTCCCTAAAATTTAGAGGAGGTTTCTAAATGTTAGTGGAGGCTCCTGAAATCTAGGGGAGGCTCTGTAATGGAGTTTACTGGAATTTAGAGGATCGGACGAAATATTTAGTGGAGGTTCCTAACATTTACAAGAGGTTTCTAAATTTTAGTGGAGTATCCTAAAATATAGAGAAGGTTTTAAAAGATAGAGGAGATGGAAACTTATTGTTTTGGGAACATTTTCCCTATAATAGAGTGCTTGCATAATTTATGAGAGCATACCACTCCCTTCAAGCCCCCATATTTCAAAAACAGAAACGGTCAAATGGTCAAAGATGGTAAAAAATTATTATTGCATATTCTTATAGATCTTCATAAGAGCTTTCTATCCACATAAAACATTCAGCTGACCAAGAATAAACCCTCAAAATAAAAAACCCTAAATTTTATGTTTTAAGTGGTTTCACACTCATTCAAGTGTTCAATTTATCAAAACTTGGACAACGAGTAAATATTTAATCATTTTATCAATATTATATTAATCCAAGCATTAAAAAAAAAAAAAATCTGTCACGAAAATTGGCCTCGTGGGGCACACAAAAGTTAAGTTATTATATACTCTATGTCTTAGAGTTGAAGGTGCTGCTAGGAGCTTGTGGAGCTGATTGCAGAGTGTTTTGCTGCCACCCACTCCTCCTTTATGCACGTGTGCCTGTACTGCTGGTTATAGTAAGTTGCTGCTATATTTTGCTATATCTTCAATAGTTGCTGCTGTACCAAGTTTTCCGATCTATCACCTCAAGTGAAGGTGGTCTTGTGGCAGCTTACATCATAGAAGAACCCATTTTCTGTTAGGGTTGCAGATTTTCACTCTATTTTCTCAGCTGCGTTTTCCCTATTTGTTTTGGGCAGACATAGAAGTTGATTTTTTTTTTTCCCACAAAAGATCCTTCCATTAGTAAGAAAAATACCCATCGGGCTACAATCCCAATTGGGGAGCATGAGGGAAATACAAGGGGGAAAACCACCCTAGACGACTACTCAAATCTACAACCACCATATCACCTGGGGAAGGCAATGTGGCGAGGGGAAAAAAGCTAGGCAGATGGCCAGTAGCTCCAACGGAGGGTGTTGCCTTGAGTGGTGAAGAAAGGATCTCGATTCCAAAGCTGGAGGAAGGCCTATCACCGCCGGGCAGTGCCATTGGAATCCCCCTGAAGGCGATCCAACTGCCCACGTAAGGTGTGAACCAACTCCATCATAAGTCCCGCACAATCTCGGCCGAAGGAATTGTGCATTGCTCGAAGATGTGCCAACTCTCGCCCATTGTACAATAAAATCGTCGATTTTTGAATAAAAATCTTTTTAAAAATCGTGAGAACGTTTTATACGATTTTTTTAAAGGTTTTTTTTCTCGGAAAAAATCGAGTTCAGCAAAAAACCCTATGCCATCTATTTTCGAATTCGCATATATCTACGCTAATATTTTGTGGCCTTCTCTTGCAAACTCAAAAAGGTATATCAAAAAGGTGTTAAATATGCAATGGTACATAGCTTTATGTTTCAAAATATAAAAATCTCTCACAGTGAATAAAAACCCCGATTTTTATTTTGAATTTTTTGAACCTCTACGATTTAAATGATTTAAACCTCGATTTAAATCTCGTTTTTAAACCTCTTTTTGTACTATGCTCTTGCCAACCAAATGAACCACACAGTAAGACTGTTGATCAACTCCCAATACGGGTCGCCCTCACGGCTCAAAGAAGAGATGTGCATGTCTTGAATCAGAATAACCGTATTGTCAATCTCATGCTCGTAGCCGAGGGCCGGGCTAGAGAGAGAGCCCCAAGCAACAACACCCCATGGGATGGTTTGGGGCCCTGTTTGCCAAGTAAGGAGTCTCAAGATCCTTTGCCAAAAAGGAGCCTCAATTGACAGCAGGGTACGGTAAAACTTATTAGCAATCTCTCTCGACTCCCCCGCCTCAGTAGCACAGCATCCATCCAACCGGCGAAACTTCCTTAGCCAGCATGAAACAACCCTCATGAAGACGAGGCATACCAACAAGATGTTGCAGCAGTAGCAATGCAGTCTGACTCTTCTCAGCACCATGAAATGAACAGAAATGGAGCTGAGTCCTAGAACTTGATAAACAAGTCAGTGAGATCCAGTTCCCAAGGTGATGGAAGAAGTGGATGGTTTGTGCCCGGACAAAACGCAGTGCCTCCCCAAGATACCAATGAGGTTGTGAGGCCTCGCAAAGAGGAAACGAAAATGCCACTGCTGACCGAGGGAAGTCGGACTTCGAGACTCAATAGTCACTGCATGGACCTGAATAGGAGTGGCAAGCAAGTCCTCTTGTCCACCAAAGAACCTTGAGAACTCATAACCAAAGCTCTCCTCCCGAAGATGGTAGTCAAAGCTCACCGGGAAGATGTCAGGGGAGATGTACCAAGAGAGAGAGGAGGGTGAGGGGGAGACAAACCCTTGTGGATCGCCCGACTCACTTGGAAGTCGTCGTTGAGGGATTGTCGAGGGCCAAGAGGTGCAGAATCCGGAGGCCGAATAGGTCAAGGAGAAGTGGATGGCCCAGGAGTGGAGACGTGAGGAGAAGGAAACGTAGTTGAGGGGCCAGAAGAAGAAGAAGAAGAAGAAGAAGGCATTGAAGCAATATCACAAGCCGGAGGCATCGCGTCAACGCCCAGGTCCATAGGGCAGTCCTCTTGAAGAGCATTGAATCGGTGCTGGGTGGGAACAAACCTCTCCTAAAGAGTGTTTAAGCGGTTCCCGGTGGGACAAACCTCTCTTGAAGAGCGCGGAAGCGGTTCTCGGTGGGAACTAACCTCTCTTGGTCCATAGGACGGGACTGCCGACCAAACTGACGCCGATGCCCATGCTGCTTCCAACTTGTGCCTTGCGAGGAAGAGTAAGCCACAGCTGTCGGAACGCAAGGAGGTGGAGGAGACCCACCCCCAATCCTAGCCTTTGGGGGGGGGGGTCCGTGGAAGCTTGAGGAGAGGCTTGGGGGAAGAGGTTTGTGCACGAGAACGTGTAGCCATCGGCCCAGAGGGCTATTTGGTCTGCCTCTTGGCCCCCGAGGGGCACACCTTCGCAAGGTAACCAACCTTGCGATAGGCAAAACACTGAGTTGGAAGGCCCGAGTACTCGACCTTCTGAATCAACCATCCACCTGAAAGTAGAGGAAGCTCCATCTCCTGAGGAAGCTCTGTGGGATCAGAGATGAGAATCCTCACCGAGGGAATGCCGATCGCCTTGGCCACAACCGATGCTGCTGTCTTGGGGACCTCCAAGAAGGTGCCCAGAGATCCGCCAATCGGAGCCGTTACCGAAAACCCCCGCACTTTGCCGGGGAGGTCCACCAATGAAGAGGCCACTGTAGGATCAAAGCCATAGACGTAGGCACGGCCCGCACGAATCGCAATAGGTGAAACTGCGATCATCCAGGTGGTTGCCTCTGGCGACCCGAGCTCCACCTTGGAAAAGCTACCACCCAGGGGGTGGATACCAACAAACTTGCCAACCTCAGCAAACAAGCTGCTATGAAGCAAGTCCCTGAGTTCGCCATGGCTGGGACAAAGACGGATGATTTTGCATATCACTGATGAAGCTTGAAGTCGTTCAACTTTAGATGCCAAGCGCACTCTACCCTCATCAGTAAGGGAGAGTCGGATGGGTGACGGAGTGGAGTCGGGCGAGGGGGCTTCACAAGATCTTTTTTTTTTTGGGGGGTTTTTCCGTGTCCATCCGTGCCTGATGCACGCAGGGAGGAGGAAACGGGGCTGCTAGTAAAAATTCTCTCGCTTGGATCACTGCTGGAGCCTTCTTCTTCACTTTTCTTCTTCTTCTTCTTCTCTTTTCTTCTATCTTTCCTTCTCTTACCTTTTGCTTTGTCTTTTCCTATGTTCAGCAGAGTTCCAAACAAAAGCAAAGAAGGAAAAAAACAAAAGAAAAGAAAGCGAATGGGGGGAGGGGCCACGTTAGGATGGAGGGAGGGGGGTTGAGCGGTGAACAGGGGAGGTCAAGGAGGGGGCGGGAGCTGCAGGAGGGGGGGGGGGGCAGAAAGGTGAGGGAGGCGGGGAGTGTGTGTAGGCGCAGGGTTGGCAGATGGAAGGAGGCAAGGGAGGAGCTGTGGGTGCGAGGCAGGAAGGGATAGAGCAGACTGCGGTAGGAGGGGGAGATGGACCGCGCGCCAGGGAGACTTAGCCTTGAAAATGCACTTTTTGTTTTGTTTTTCTCATTGTTTTTTAATTTATTTATTCACTTTTAATTTTTTTTATTATTGCTATTACTATTTAATTTTCATTAATAATCTTTCTTTTTAATTATAGGTTTTATTTTAATTTTAGTTTTATTTTTTTAATATTAAAGTCTACTTATGAAAAAAATTTATTTAGAATTTTTTTAATTTTTATTTATTATCATTATTATATTATTTTTTAATATGTATATGTTTTTATTGTTGTCGTCTGTTCGACTATTTTTTATTTTGTCATTTTTTTCTTCTTTATTTTGTTTATTTGGTTTTTCTTTTTTTTCTTTTAAATTTATTTTTACTTAAAAAACTTTTATTTATCTATTTATTTTAAAAATATAAAACTTTTAGTTGTTGTTGTTCATTTTGTATTGGCTTTTCTGTTTGTTTGTACTTTTCATGACTTATGTCGATGTTATTCCTTGGGTACTCTTCAGTTTCTTTTGTGTTTGTGCTTGTGCGCTTTATCTTGAGTTCGTAAGTTTGGATGAGTCTGAACTTATGAAGGTATATATACTACATTGAGGCTTTGAGTTTGGTGGTTTGGACTTTTTTACTGTCCTCTATGTTTGGCTGTAACTATGTGAATGGATTTTTGGCTGCCAAAAATTGTGGTCTCATATATTTTAAGTGATATGCCCAAAGCATTCATGATTCCAACAACTGCCAAGACTGAAAGCATATGTTGTAGTCATTATACGAAATATTTTCTCGCCTCACAAACATGCGACTTCACGTGTGGTCCACAGATGGGATACACTTACTCTCTTACACTTGTAAACCTTACTGCCTTATTTGACTTAGCATTGCCAATGCCTTGTTGGGCTTATGATCACTAACTCATTGGTCTTATCATTGTTAGTTCATATACCTTCCGTTGACAATCTGAAAGGAGTTTTTTGATAATCAACAATGTGGTAAGCACAAATTGTGTGGATTAGCTGCTGTTTTTGTTGCTCATTACAATTTATTGCTCTTTTGACATACAGTTAAGTTTACTTGCATTGTTCTGAGATGGTTGTGCCTACACACCTGGAAGCAATTTTTTGTTTTCTGGGTTTTTTCCCCTACAAATGAGATAAATAGCTTCTCGTTGAATCTTTTTTTTCATTTGTGGTCACTGGTGTGACTTCTTTTACTGCTGTCAATATTCACATCTATATTGTTTGACCCCTTAAAAGTAATCTATTAAATTAAGGTTTATTTCCTTCAGGATTCCATTACTCTAGGTACTTCCATTATGATCACTGCTTAACTGTATTAAAGAAACAAAAAATTTCAAAAGAATTTGCACTCTTGTCTGTTGTCTCTAATTGGAGACATTTTTTTATTGAAAAAGTCCCATATTTTTTGATTGTATTAGCTTTCAATTTCAAGCATATACAGAAATTTCTTTGAGAACCCCTGGGACCAAATGAATTGTCTGTCTCTTGGTACTTTGTCCAGCATGAAGCTGATGAACAGCATCATTGGAAGCTTATGCACAGTGATCGCATCTTGAAACTGAAGGAGAAAATGAAAGATTCTGAGAGCAAGCTCAAGAAACGTATGACCAAAGGATGTTTGCATTTTGTTTGGCATATGAAAAATCTCAGTTTTGGCATTAGTTCTTAGCATTATATTCTTGGTCTTAGGAAAAGTGGAGCTTGCCAAGAAGCAGCAGCTTCTGGATGTACGATCTCGAAGTCTGGCTTTAGCATCAGCAGAGGTTCGAACTCTTTTTTCTCTTTCTTTGTTGAAAAAGAAAGCACACACACCACACACCACCCACCCACCACACACACACACCACCACCACCCCCCCCCCCCCCCCCACCACAAAAAAAAAAAAAAAAAAAAAAAAAAAAAAAAAAAAAAAAAAAAAAAAAAAAAAACCAGCCCAGCCCCTGCTTCTTCCCTGCATGTGGGGGGCTTCCCCTCTTCACATTCTCTTTCCTCAAGCTTACTGACCATTTTATCAGAACTGCAGTTAGCAAAGAAGCAAGTGGAGCAGCTAGGACAACACGACCCAAATCTCGTCCAACTAGTAATATTTGGGAGTCCCTTATGCTACCCGTTTTTCCCCCTTGATTTCTGCCTTTGCTATTTTTTCTTCCTCCTTGGCACTTACATTGTTGTGTATAATGCACATGCATCCATCGCACACCCCCCCACACAACCCCCCCCCCCCCCCCCCCCCAAACCCCCCAACTCCAAAGACACAAAAAAAGACAAAAAAGAAAAACACATTCACACCCATACTCACCCAAACACATCTAATATTTACAGGACAACATAAATTCTGAGCTTCACAAAAGGAGACGTCTCATTTTTCGACAGCTATGTAGGGTTTTTCCTCTCAAACCGAAGGCAAGTAAACAACTAATCACTTTTAAAGAGTTGGAAATTGGTTTTCAGGATGAAACTATGTACGCTGATGTTTTATGCATTTATCTTTATAGTTATCTTCCAGTGTGGGAAGTAGCTTGAACAATTCACAGCTTTGGACAATTTGTGGGGTCCAGTTACCTATAAGAGATGATCCTCAGTCAGTTGGAAAACAAGAGCTGGGAACATCATTGGGGTAAGAATTTACGGGTTTAGAACATGCTGTTTTAGGTTGACTATTCATACCTGTTATAGTGCAGCCTGCCCTAAATCTTTTAGCCCATATTTATTATGCGTCCACTAGCTTTAGTCAATAAAAAAGAACAAACTCTGAGATTGTTGTTATCTACGGGTTTCCATCTATCTTGCAGATACCTTCTCCAACTTGTACAGCTTGCAGCCTCCTATCTCTGCACTCCTCTTCTACATGATGGGCGCCTCAATGTATGTTCCATGTCCTTCTACTCACACTTTGGTTCTTGCTAAGTTTAAGGCATTGCATGGCATTTGGGAGATTTTTATCACGGAAGTCCTTCACTTTTCACGATAAAGTTTCTGCATTTGGAAGAGCACTTCTATCTAATACTAAAGATGAATCAAATTTTCAGGTTTTGGGAGAGGTTCAACACGAAGAACTTTCATTTTCGATTTTAAACGCCTGTGCACAACTGTTTTTCAGCCGTACATAAGCTGGAACTATAAGTTGCAAGTCTTTATTGCAGTTGAACACCCTCATTTTGAATGAGAGTGCATTGCTGTGGGAAGCTTTATTTGCATAAAATTGAGTCACAGAAGATGTGTCCCCCTCTCTCCCCCCCCCCCCCCCCCAACAAAAAAAACAAAAAAAAAAAGAAAAAAAAAAAGAAAAAAAAAAAAAGAAAAAAAGAAAAAAAACTCCTTTTGGATATGTTGTATGCTTATTGTGTCTGAGAACAACAAAATTTGCTGTTTTTAATGGAAAGATTGATTGTTGAAGTTTTCAAAGAAAAAAGTTCAAAAATGAATAACTTTGCTATTTCTTTGAGGTTTGGGTTATAGCCTCTTTAGGCTATTGTGCACATATTTATGGTGCTTTTTTTTGGTGCATTTTTGTCGAAAAATTAAAAAAATTATTATTTTTTTGAGTAAAAATTCAAAAAGTAAGATTTTTCTTTTTTAAGATCTAGTGTATACAAATATGGACTCTACCTCCTCAGGTGTAAAAAATTTCTTTGAAATTAAGGGATTTGAGGGAATGACTTTGATTTGTGCAAAGAGAAGATGATTGGTATCTCTTTCTCAAAGATATGAACAAAAAAGCCATTACATTTAGAAAAGTGGGCATCACTGATTAGATTTTCATGGATCTAAAGGCCTTGTTATTGCATATAACTGCAAATCAAGTGCACTTAATGCAAAAACTTGTTTGGCATACATCTTGATAAGTCAAAGAGTGTTCGAGGGGACTTATCTTTGGTCTCAATTGGAAGAGTTACATTTATTTGCATTTGGTGGTAAACTTAAACCTATTTTCTTGTTGATGACGAGGTATTGGTTGCCTCACTTTCGAATAACCTTAACTTTACATTTGACGGTGTTAGAGATTCAAAACTTAATAAAGAAATGAGTAGAAAAGCAATTGGAGAGAGAAGTGGTTCAACTAATATCGCTAGAGATAGAACAAAGAAAGAAGGTGGAAATATGTGCATAGGAATAGAAGGAAAAGCAAAGGCAAGAATGACATGACTCAACACCAATGTGGTAGAGAAGGTCACAGGATATGCTGATCACCAAATGGGGAATTAATTGAAGCATTGCTCAATATAAATGATGCATGATCTCAAAACATGGATTTTGGATTCAAGTGTATCATTCTATGTTACACTATCAAGGAACGTTTCTCTATGTTTTTTGCAAAAAATTATGGAAATGTTTACCTTTGGGACTGTTCGAATAACAATGTCACATTGAGGACGTAACCCTAATTTCCAACAAACTCTAATTTTCAGTATAAAAAAACCTAACCCTAATTTGCAGATTTGTGATTTTCAAGTGGAATTTTATGATGATGAATTTGTTAGTATCCAAGGACTTAATGGAATATGGTCAATGGCAAGCATCCAAGGCCGAGGCAACCTATAGAGGATGCCGCATCTTCTTCAAAGCAACCAATTGCTGCAATTTCTGCAATTTCTGCAATTTCTGCTCAATAGGTGGTTGAAAAGGAAGAAGAGGAAGAGGTCCTCTCATCATTCAAAATCAGAAATATTGTCAAGTTACCTCCAGCAAAGAGAAGTTGAGATGGGTTCCTAGAGATGCTCAAGCACTCTCTCTTATTGCTATGGGTGTGAAGTATCATACTATTTCTCAAATCAGGTCATGCAAATTATCTCATCAAGCTTGGTTGGAGTTGAAGAATCTTTATCAAAGTAGAAATCTTGCTAGGAAAGCTCATCTAAGGAGGCAATTAGCCAACACACGCATGAAAGTTGGTGAGGAAGTACTACCTCATAATTTAAAGCTTAATGACATTTGTGATCAACTTCATAATATTGGAGTCAATATTTTTGATGAAGAGATGGTAAAAACACTCATCAATTCCCTTCCATCGACATAGCATTGTTTTGTTACTTCTCCCTCTCTCCATACAAGAGATAGAGAAATATCATTTGAAGAGTTACAATTCTTATTACTTCAAGATGAAGATCAGCATAGGAGTATGGAAGAGAATGATGAAGATACAGTATCATCATCCAAAGGCAAGAAGAAGAAGAAGGAGGAGATTAAGGAGGAGAAGAAAACTCAATAATCAAAGTAGAAAATTAAGTCACCTTCTTCTAAGTCTTCTACTATATCTCCTTCAACCTCTGCTTCAACTACTTCAACTACACCCAAGGAGAAATCCACTTCATCCACAACTACATCTAAGAAGGGAATATGCCATTGTTGCAAAAAGCGAGATCATCATACTACAGTATGCAAAAAGAGGATTTTTAATGGAAAGAAATGAGTATCATGTAACAATGTTGAAGAGGTATCAAAAGGTAAATCTTCCTTTGAAGAGGATTTCTTTGCATGCATTAGTATAGAAGAGGTATCTTTTGATTAAGCAACATTGAATGAATATCAAAAAATCCTTGGATCTTTTATTCTAGAGCTACTTGTCATGGAGAAAGGAAACCATCTTGAACCTTAGATTCCATGTGAACCCTATACCTCATGATTGGTTCAGAACTAGGAGAAACCAATGCTTTCATTGCATCTGGAACGTGCCAAAACCCTAAGATAGACTGTCGATTTGCTAAATTCTGACATTCTGAGGTCCTGATCGAATTGCTGACATCATTGATGACATCATCAACTCGCAACCGCCTTGGGAACCTCCCTTGAAAACCTATATAAGGAAGGGTTGGCCACATTCATAGTCAGTCTTGCCAATACCAGTTTTGGGAGCTCAAGGAGTCGTGACCACCAAGTAAGTACTCTTGAAGTTACAGTTCTAGTTCTTGTCTTGTTCCTTGTTCTAGTCTAGTTCTTGGGCATCCTATCTTGTCCCCTGGTAATCTCGTAGTACGAGATCCTGTCGAGTTCTTTCTTGTATCTAGTTCATCTCCGAGAAGGATGTTCTTGTAATCCAGATATCTTGTCTCATACTTACGATCCCGGGTTGTGGGATCTCCTGTATCATCTCTAGTCCAGTTTTCCATACCTATTAGTCTCGGGTTATGGGACGTCTTGTTTCAGATACATCTTCTTGTATTATTTTCCCTACGTGGGTATTCTTGGCAAGACTAGCTTTTATCCAAGACCAGGCATCATGGAGAATGCTTATGAACAGATTGTAGCATCACTTCAGAGTCTCCAACAACAAGTTGAGGACCTAACTCATCGACAGACACAAGTCGAGATGGAACATCCAGTGCATGTAGGTGCACTCCTCCAAGAATTACAAGAACGAATCGGGAGTCTTCAAGCAAATCAAGGGGGTATTCAAGTGGATCAACAACCTAGTATATCATTTATGAAGGAACCCAAGATTTGCATGCCAGAAAAGTTCGATGGGATCACACAAAGTTTGGTGGATTTCTCTAGCAAGTTAAATTGTACATCCGTATGCAACCTGATAGATACCCTGATGAGGCATCCAAGGTCGGGTTTATTGGAACCTTTCTATGTGGCCAGGCATTATCATGTTTGTCCCAATCTTGGAGAAGAACATGGAAGTACTTCAGGACTATGAGGGGTTTCTTCGAGAACTCTCCTCATCCGTATTCAACCTGATAGATACCCTGATGAGGCATCCAAGGTCGGGTTTATTGGAACCTTTCTATGTGGCTAGGCATTATCATGTTTGTCCCAATCTTGGAGAAGAACATGGAAGTACTTCAAGACTATGAGGGGTTTCTTCGAGAACTCTCCTCCACATTTGGAGATGCAGACACAAGTCGAGTAGCAGAAACAAAACTTCGGAAGTTACGTCAAGGTAACCGCCCTGCCTCTACCTATGCATCTGAATTTAGGTAGTTGATATGTGATCTCACTTGGCATGAAGATTATTTCATAAGCCAATTTAGATGGGGTCTAAGAGATGATGTGAAGGACCTTTTGCTCACGATGCCAGAGGTTAAAACATTGAATGAATATATCATGCAAGCTATTCAATGTGACAACCGATTTTTTGAAAGGAAACAAGAAAAACAAGTAGAAGGAAGACCTCGCAAGTGGAAACCTTTCAAACCCACTTCTAAAGATGAGTCTATGGCTGAACCTATGCAAATACATGTAACTAGGTTTCAGCCTCTAACACTAGAAGAGAAACAAAGAAGGAGAGTTAATAAGTTATGTCTCTACTGCGGAAACCTTGGACATATTTTAATTAATTGTCCGAACAAGAGAACAAACTCCAGAGTCGCAGCCACCCTTGTAGAGCAGGGAAACGAGGAAAGTCCAGTTGTAAAAGAGACCTTGCAGCCGGACCATGATATAAGAAAGGGTCTCATAATTCAAGCTACACCCATAGGAACATGTCTTGCACCTGTCAAGTTAATCATGCCCAAGAAGACCCTTTCCCTTACAGCCCTAGTAGATTCAGGAGCCTCCTCATGTTTCATCGATGAAGGATTGGTTAAGAAACATGGAATTCCTGTACTCCATAAGACAAAAGTGGAATTTTTAGGGTACATTGTATCAGATAAAGGAATTTTTATGGACCCTAAGAAAATTGAGACAATCCTTGATTGGCAATCACCTTCATGTGTTCGAGATGTACAATGTTTTCTGGGGTTTGCCAACTTCTACAGAATATTCATCAGAGATTACTCCAAGATAGTGACACCTCTTACCAAGCTTACAGGGAACTCCAAATTCTCATGGACCGAAGAAGCAGAAAAAGCCTTTCGAACCTTGAAATTAGCATTCACTACCGCTCCAATTCTAGTTCATCCTGATTCTAGTAAGCCCTTCTTCCTAGAGACAGATGCATCAGACTTTGCCCTAGGAGCCATTCTTTCCCAATATGGAGATGATGGGCACCTACATCCAGTTGCATAGCATTCAAGGAAATTTTCCTCTCCAGAAATTAATTATGAAATTCATGATAAAGAACTTCTTGCCATAGTGGACGCGTTTGATACCTGGCGTCACCATCTAGAAGGAGAAATGCATAAAATTACTGTATATACAGATCTCAAGAACCTAGAGTATTTTATGACCACCCGCATCCTCATTAGAAGGCAATCTCGATGGTGTAACTTTCTATCCAGATTTGATTTTGTCATTACATACTGTCAAGGATGTAAGCAATGTCAGTCAGATGCCTTGTCCAGAAGATCTTACCTTGCACCAAAGAAGGGGGAAGAGGCCTTTGATCAACAAGAGAGTGTATTACTCAAGCCTGAGCATCTTCAATTAGTAGCTATCTCTTCAACCCATCATGAAGATTCAGCCTTGAATCATTTGATCCGTGAGAATCTACCACAAGATGAATTGTTTTGTAATGTTAAGCAGAAAGCTCAAGAAGGAAAAATCCAAGAAGTAAATGAATTTCAGGAAAAGGACGGATTACTATTCTATAGGAACCTATTGTATATCCCTCCAGGAAAGCCTAGGATCCAAGTACTTTAACAACGTCATGACAAGCTTGCAGCAAGACATTTTGGAGTAAATAAAACAATAGAACTCATATCAAGGGATTTTTGGTGGCCTCAAATGTGGAAGGAAGTCAAAGAATATACTCGAACTTGTGACACTTGCAATAGATCCAAGGTACCACGACATAAACCTAAACCTCATGGCCTCTTGCAACCTTTACCTATTCCAGAAAGGCCATGGGCTTCATTGTCTATGGATTTCATCATAGATCTACCAAAGTCAGATAAGTATGATGCCATTCTTGTTATTGTGGATAGATTTACAAAGATGGCACACTTCATTCCAACTACAAACGGAATCACAGGTGCAACCACTGCTATACTTTTTCTCAGATACATCTTTAGGCTCCATGGATTGCCTGATGATATTGTTAGTGATCGAGGTCCAGAGTTCATATCCAGCTTTTGGAACAGTCTTTGCAAGCTCCTTGGTATTCAAGTTAAACTGTCTACAACAAATCTTCGACTGATGGACAAACAAAACGGGTGAATCAAGTCCTAGCAATACCTCTGTTGCACTAGCAACTATCACCAAAATGATTGGTTTGAGTTGTTACCCTTTGCAGAGTTTGCCTATAACAATAGTGTTCATGCATCCACTAAGTAAACTCCCTTCTTTGCAAACTATGGACAACATCCAAGAATGGATATACAACTCTCAAATCATGTCAAGAACCGAGCTGCCAGAGACAAGGCCTAGTATCTCATGGACAAAGAACTCAAGGAAGAGATCCATAAAGCTCAAGAACAATACAAGTACTATGCAGATCAACATCGTGTCCAGAATCCATCGTATCAAATTGGGGATAAAGTATGGTTACTCAGAAACAATTTACAAACTTCAAGGCCCTGTGCAAAGTTAGATCATCAAAGATTTGGTCCATTTACCATCTTGGCCAAGATCAATCCAGTCACCTTCAAGCTTGAGCTACCAAGCACCATGAGAATACATCTAGTTTTCCATGTATCCATGTTGGAACCATATCAGATTTCACCATTGAGGGGGGAGAGACCTAGTCCTTCACCACCTATCGAGATTGATGATCATGAAGAATTTGAAGTCGAGCATGTCCTAGATTCCAGAATATCCCGAGGAAGATTGGAATACCTTATTCATTGGAAAGGGTATGACATCAGTGATCGTACTTGGGAACATGTAGAAAACCTTCAGAGAGCACCAATCAAGGTTCGAGAATTCCATAAGAGAAATCCAATGAAGCTGAGACCAGATAACATGACCGCTCCTCGTGGAACTCGTCGCTTGAGGGGGGGGTGATGTCATGGACAAAGGAAACCATCCTGAACCTTAGATTCCATGTGAACCCTATATCTCATGATTGGTTCAGAATTAGGAGAAACCAATGCTTTCATTGCATCAAGAACGTGCCAAAACCCTAAGATCGACTGTCTATTTGCTAAATTCTTACATTCTAAGGTCTTGATCGATTTGCTTACATCATTGATGACATCGTGAACTCGCAACTGCCTTGGGAACCGCCCTTGAAAACCTATATAAGGAAGGGTTGGCCACATTCATAATCAGTCTTGCCAATACCAGCCTTTGGAGCTCAAGGAGTCGTGACAGCCAAGTAAGTACTCTTCAAGTTCCTTTTCTAGTTCTTGTCTTGTTCCTTGTTCTAGTATAGTTCTTGGACATCCTATCTTGTCCCCTTGTAATCTTGTAGTACGAGATCCTGTCGAGTTCTTTCTTGTATCTAGTTCATCTCCCAGAAGGGAGTTCTTGTAATCCAGATATCTTGTCTCATACTTACGATGCCGGGTTGTGGGATCTCCTGTATCATCTCTAGTCCAGTTTTCCATACCTATTGGTCCCGGGCTGTTGGATGTCTTGTATCGGATACATCTTCTTGTATTATTTTCCCTACGTTGGTGTTCTTGTAATCATAAGTGTATTTCCGAAATCTTGTCTACTGTAGTTAGAGAGCACAATCTAGTGCTCCCCTGACACTACTAGAGATATGACAGGTTGCAAGAAGGGATTTTCATCTCTTACTAACTTTATAAGTAGAATCATGACAATAGCATATGGTCATGATCTGGATGTAGCTGTTAGAAAAGTCGCACTAAAATCAAGAGCAAGTGGGAAATTCACAATTTCTAATATGTTTCACAATTTCTCATATGGTGATAAAGTGATTTTTAAGAAGGATCATGTCAAATCTTTACACCTCCGGATAGAGGAGTCACTCCATCTTTGCATGACCACTAGAGTTCAACAGAGATTGGGATGCTTCCTCACGGCTGCATATGAGAGATGAGAGGAGATGCTACGACCCATGCATTAGACACAGGTGAGTACCCAGTGGACCATCACTCAATTCTTTTAGTGAGTTGGGCCACATCAGATAGACCCACCTTCCAAAAGCATAGGCTCTCACTCTTGAGAAGCAGCGGCACAGAGAGTGTGACATTGACCACGTATGTTTGGGTAGGGACGACCACGACTGCACCAAGAGGATATCTCACGCATTAGCATAGCCCATGACCACATGATGGAGCATAGACCCACCACCATCACTTGGGAAGCCTTGTTTTAGGAGGTACTCAGACCGCCATCGATGTATCACATACTCCATCCACCTCCATCCATCATTAGTAGTTAGTGTATGCACATTTCACTCCCCATGATGCCCCCCCCCCCCCCCCCATGCGGGTGGTATTAGGCGGCCATTATTTGCAGAGTCAAAGCCACACTCCCTCACACACCACTTCATTGTCCCCACTACCCCCTTCTTACCAGGTACACCATCGTTTTGTTGTTTTCAGCCTACGTAGTTTTGAGTAGTTAGCATTTTTCCTTTTCACATCTACACAGAGATTACCATGGTTGTACATGGCTTTTGTCTCATAGGCAAAGTTTGGCCTTTGGATGACGTTAATATAACTTTCTTTCTTTCTTGAAGGAAAGTTACAAAAGCTTCCTTTCAAGAAACATGGATTTATTACAGCAACTAGAGAGTTGCAGATCTTTCATTCAGATGTGAATGGACCTATAAGAACAAACTCTTTGCATGGTCATAGATATTTTGTCATATTTATTGATGATTTTTTAGATATTCTTGGGTATTTGGTTTAAAAGCAAAGCTAAAAGTTTTGCTATTTTCAAAAAGTTTGTTGCTATGGTTGAAAATGAAAATCAACCAAAAATTCAGATTTTAAGAATTGATAGAGCGATTGTGTAGGCAATTTTGTCCTTTTTTGCCAAACATATATACAGGTTTTGGTTTGCAGTACAAGTGCTTCGAAGTCAGCTACAAGTTTAGCAGAGCTCGACAGTGTGTTCCTGTTCAACTTTTTGAGACACATTAGGGTATTCGATAGTGTGTTCCTATTCAACTTTTTGAGACACATCAGGGTATTTAGTCACTAGCCATGGCTAAAAGCAATGATGTATTCCATATGTTGGCTGATGAAGACAAGTTGGATGTTACTAATTACCCATTGTGGGAATATACAATGCATCATGTATTGGTAGCAAAAGGGGTGTGGAATATTATGCATGGCATTGAAAAACGTCCTACTAAACCTGCAAATTCAATTATTGAAGGTGATGCAGATGTCGTTGAAGATGATGATCTTCATTTCTCTGTTCATACTTCTATTCCTCCTTCACCTAGTGCAAGGAAACTTCATTGGGATGGCAGAGATGCTTTGACACATGCATTGATAGCTTTGTTTGTCAAACGGGTCATTATTCCTCACATTCGCTCTTGCAAGGTAACAAAGGATATTTGGAATACACTTACAACTTTATACCAGGCAAGAAATGAGGCTTGTGTTTCTTAGCTCTGAAAAGAGTTGGAGAGTGAGCATATGCATGAAGGAGATTCTATGGACAATATAATTTTGCGTATTGCAATTCAAGCTTTCTTAGCTAGTGAGAAGGACAAAGGTAAATGGAGCTCATCTGCTAGTAAGCAAAAATCTGTTAATGCTTCAGAGTTGAAGAAGTCAAAGATGAGAAGAGAACAGAAAAGAAGAAATAGTTTTGCAAATATTGTAAGGCATATGATCGTGTCATAAAGAGTTGTCCTAAATTGGTTGCAAAAGAGGCAAAGAAGAAAGAGGTTGGAATGGTAGTTGTAGAGGCCTCTACACCTAAAACAAAGTTTGCTAATCTTGTTCAAAATGAGGAATTAGCATTTACTAGTGTTTGCATCTATGACCCACCTTCTCATGAGGAGTGTATTGTCTACTGGATACTCAAATGTTTGGTACTTTGATAGTGGGGAAACCAAATATAATACCTCGCAATGCAGTTTCTTGAGCTAACTTTGAGCCTGCCCCTACAAGGAATACTGTCACATGTGCTAACAACTCTTATCCTGTGATGGGAGTTGGTAAGATCATTCTGACTACTGTCGATGATAGTTTTTTTTACATTGATAGATCCTTTCTATGTGCGAGGGATCAAGAAAAAAATGTTGTTAGTTTCAGCATTAGCCAAGAACGGCTTGGGTGTGAAATTTGTTGATGACAAATGTACAATTCATGATCTTTCAAGTTACGATGTTAATTATTGCTTTTGGCATTTTATGTCGTGGAGCTTTGACATGCACACTTTGATCATCTGAATTTTGCTAGTTTGTTACACCTACAGAAATCTGAAACGATGTCTTCTCTTCCCAAATTGGCGGCACCTCGTAAACATGTCTTGGAAGGTTGTATTTTGGACAAAATGAAGCATTCCTTCTTTCCAAAAGATGGTTTAGTTCGAGCTTCTCATAAATTGCAGCTTGTTCATAATGATGTCTGTGTTCCTATGCAAACACCTTTTGGGAATTACCTTTACTTCATGACTTTTATTGATGATTTATCCAAGCATGCATGAGTGTATCCATTGAAAGCAAAATTCAAAGTGTTTATGGGCTTCAAACAATTTTTGCTATGGTTGAAAAGCCATCAGCATGTAAATTGGGCACCTTCCATTTTGATCAAGGGGGGAATACATGTCTTCTGATTTTAATGCATTTCTGGCTGAGTGTGGGATAAAACATCAGTGCATAGTGCAGTATACACCTCAAGAAAATGGAGAGGTGTATGGTCAAAAGTCAGGCTTTGCCACAGATTTTGGCTTGAAGATGTTATTTGCATAATATATGTACTTAATAGGTGTCCCATCAAAGCATTGCAATTGATCACTCCATATGAGGCTTGGCATGGTCACAAGCCATCTGTTGCTCATCTGCGTGTCTTTGGTTATTTTTGTTGGGTACAGCTTTGAAAGCAAAGGCTATCGTTTGTATCATCCACATATTAAACGCATTTTGGTTAGCCGTGATGTTGTTTTTGTGGAAGATGCAATTCAGCCATTACTTTCATCTCTCTATGAGCAAGTTGTTGGATGTCTCTCTTATATGAGTAGATTGATGCATAACTCATTCTGATATTCAGTTTGCTGTCTCTTATATGAACAGTTTCTTATATGAGCAGTTTGATGTCTCTCTTATATGAGTAGATTCTTATATGAGTAGATTGATGCATTGCCCATGTGTCAAGCATTGGCAGGTCGCTAAGCACTTAGCATTGGCAGGTGGATGCGTTATTTATTTATGCATAACTCATTCTGATATTCAGTTTGTTGTCTCTTATATGAACGGTTTCTTTTATGAGCAGTTTGATGTCTCTCTTATATGAATAGATTGATGCTTTGCCCATGTGTCAAGCATTGGCAGGTGGCTAGGGCATATTTCGGTAATTAAGTACTACTTGGATTGTTTTATCCAAGGGATCATTGCTACCAGGTTTACATGCTTTTTCTAACTCAGACTTTGCTGGTTGCTATGACACTCATGTGTGCCCTAGTTGGTTTTTGATGCATGTTTGGTAGCTCATGCACGTCTTAGTTGACTAAGAAGTAGCCTATTGTGGCCACTTCTAGTTGTGAGGCTGAGTATAGGGAAGCTTTCACAATGGCTGTCGAGTGTGTGTGGCTCCGACGCCTTTTGGCTGATTTGGGTGTTGATCTATCTTCTACCACCACCATCTTCATTGACACTTCGAGTGCATTGGAAGTTGCGAGGAACCCTATGTTCCATGCTCGCTCAAAGCACATTGAGGTGCACTATCATTATGTAAGGGAGAGGTTCTCTACTCGAGAGATTAGTTTGGCTTATGTGCCCGCATAGGATAATGTTGCATACCTTTTCACAAAGGCTCTGCCTAGCGAGAAGTTTGAAGCTTTTTGCAAAGCTTTGGGCTTACTTCCTTTTGTGGATTGATCTCTTCCACATAGCTTGGCACTTCCTTATACATGAGTGCAAACTCCTTGTTCACCACATCACTCCTAGGGGGGATTTGTTGATATATTCCGGTAGTGATGTGTGTGAACACATTTAGGACCCCCGAAACACTTTTTTTCCTCTCTCGGGTTCGTATATATATGCTTAAAACTCTAATGGGTCACTTATCTTTGTACGTTCACTTGATAATACATTCAATATTGTGTTGTGCTCCAAGTTTCTTCTTCTTCCTTGTGATGTTTGTGTGCTTCCACATACCTCGAAGCATAGTACAATAATTCACGAATTTTTCGCTGAATATAAAATTCGTTAAATTCGTCCTGCGAATTAATTCGTTGTACACGAATTTTATTCAGTTTTTGACACACACACACAAAGTATGAATGACTTAGTGACAGTCTACAGACTATTGAGTTATGATGTATACAATATCATTTTCTGCTTTATGTTAGTGACACTATCATGTTGTCAGTACTCAATATCATTTTTGCTATATCATATATGGCATGAGTTATGATTCATCTCTGAATTTGTAATTTGTAAATTGTTGTGTCAAAAGTTATATCTTATGACGAATCCTGATGTTTTTTAAGTTGTAACTTATTATGAATGTATTTTTGTAATTCATATATATATATATATATATATATATATATATATATATATATATATATATATATATATATATATATATATATATATATATATATATATATACACACACACACACACTCTTTATATGCAAAAAAATAAAATTCTCTCCAGATGGATAAAATTCTCGAATTTTATTTTTGAGCCGAACTAACTAAACGAAAAATTCCCGAATTAATTCTTACGAATTAATTCTCTCCTTGGTACTATGCCTCGAAGTCCAACAAGCATTGAAGACCAAAGTGTGTGCAGAAGCTGAAAGAATCATGATTTATAACATACAACATATGAAATTTCCATAGTCCATGATGCAAAATGTCATACATTATGAATCGTAAATGGTAAAAGTAAGTATAGAGTGTTTTGCATAGAATGTGACTACTGAATATAGTCCAAGTACATAAATCACTGGTAAGTCTCCATCATCATGTCACATGCACATAATCCCAGTACATTGCACTGTTGCAGTCGAGTGCTATGAGGGAGTCAAAGAATTAAGATCTTGGAAGGGAGAAAACATGTACTGGAATCTGTGTTATAGGAATGTAGACAAGAATAATGGGAAAAATATGAACCAGAGTCAATGAGGTTTTCTGGGCTTCATCAGAAAAGAATGTGATAAACGACATTTCTGTTGGTCTGAAATGGCTTGGGACAGTTAGTCCTAAAGAAACTTTTGGGCACTGATGATATTAGTGCAGTTGGTATGGTATTTGATGGATAACAACTATTGGGCACTGATGACATTAGTGGGGATGGCATACTATTTGGTTGACGCTATGAATCATGGAGCTGCTGGCTATGAAGTCTTGTGGTTGATTGGCATGTGCTTATATTTGAAGTCTTCTTTTTGGGTGAATGCATTAACCTGAACTCATCATGGTGTATATGCATGCATGTGTGTGTGTGTGTGTGTGTGTGTGTGTGTGTGTGTGTGTGTGTGTGTGTGTGTGCGCGCGTGCGTGTGTGCGCGTGCGTGCACCATATGGATATATTTACACACTCTATTTTTAAAGATGTGGTATCTGAATATTTGTGGGTAGGTCGTGGTTTATTTGCAGTATAGTATCATAATGTCTTGTTTTTTGAGTTGCATTGCTCATCTTTTCATTGGCTGCTGCATTAGTACATTTGCTTTGTTGTTTGTGGTGCATGCAGGTCGGCAAATAATATGGCTTGCTATACTTATGGTGCTAAATGTACTGACATAGCCAGGTAATGACATCTTTGATTGCAAAATCTTTTTCCAGGGTTCATTCTCAAGTATCTGGCAGCGAACATCGTACTGGAATGCTACCTGTTCGAGAAGGCAAGTGTAGTTGTTAAAATGCAGACCCATCACTTTTCTCTAGATTCATCAGTTGATCAATACCAGAAAATCTCTGTTTTACACGGTCTATAATCATGATTTCTTGCATATTGTTCGACAGTGGAGAGTATCCTTTATACACAGCGAAGAAGTTTAGTTTATCAGATGAGAACACATTCTCTGACAATGGAGCCAGTATTATGGGCTTTTCAAATATTGAAGGCATTGGAGAAGAAAGAATTGAAATTGGATATGATAGCAGCTATAAATATGGCAGTAGTTCAGTGCAGAATCTTGAAATGCATGCTGCAGTTCAGAAAGGGATCAAGCTGTTGAAGCAGAGTGTTGGATGCATCACTTATTATGGCTTCAATGAGCTCTTACCATCCTCCCCATCTAATATGACTACATTGCAAGCATTTTCTGAACTCTTGCATCTATTGTCGGAGAGAGAAGTGAAGTTGAGGTATATGCTGACACATGATGGCTTTATTGCAGCTAACTTTTGCATAACCATTTGTTTAACATAGTTCTTGTATCCTCTGTTGCCAGAGCTCCCCAACGGCAGCTGATCAGCAGTCTTAGTGACAGCACATTATCAACAATGAGCTCCATGGACATGCATGGATGCAGCAAGGACCACAAGGTTTGCCTTTCCCTCTTTAGTAGTAAAAGAAATCTCTGAAAGTGGGGAATCACAGATATTTGAATTTGTGATGTTCAGGAGTTTAAAGTGGTGGTCAAAGGGAACTCTGATATCAGTAGCAGTTTTTATTATATTGGAAGGGACCTTGATTATGGAGAAGGCAAATTTGCAGAGAGTTGTCTGGATGAATGGGATTTGGTTGAACATATTACTCTTCCTCCACCTCCATCTAATTCTGAAGATGTGGAGCATTGGACAAGGGCCATGATCGTCGATGCCACCAAGTAAAAGGGACCATATCATTCATCTGAAATTTGTGCAAACTGCAAAGTTTACCAAAAAGGACCATAAAATGGTTATATATTATGTATATACATTTTCATAATAATATATTTAAAATGTTATCCATTAGTTGTTCAGTTTATTCATTTATATTCTCTATTTGCATCTACGGTACAGTTATGGATTTACAGAAGGTGGATTTTATTTATTTTTTAATTATTATTATTTAAAAAAATGCTGCCAACTTTGGAAACCCTCCTAAAGAATGCTCGATCGGAAAATCTCTTTTCCTTTTAGGCAAAAGAATTTCCAATTGTAAGAAGCCCTCGCTTTTTTAGACATCATAGAGTGTTTTTCCTCGAGAGCATCAAGATTAAAAGCAAGTGGGTCCCCCATGATGGGGACGGGAGGGTTATCAACCTTCTTTGTAAAGTTCTCTAGTAATGTATAAGCAACCCTTGCTTTGTGGGATTCGGGGGGTCCCATGGGTACTAGGCCCGTTCACTTGTATAGTTGTTCTTTCTGTTAATTAAAGTTTGGGAGAGTAGGCTGCTAGCCGAACTTCCCTTTTTTTTGTTTTAAAAGAAGAAAAGTCGACAAAATTCCTCGAGGGAGGTTAGAGTAATGAAAAGAAATATACAATGACATTTTGGGGTGATCCGTGGACAGATTGGGGTGCCCAGGAAGACAGTGTAATTAATCATAGACAAAAGAAGAAGAGGGTGTGGTAAGAAAGGTCTGCTGCCTGAGGGAAGTCATAGAGCCTATGCAGGTGCATGTCAAGTCAAAGCTGCACAATGAAGTAAAAGTTGGTGGACCCCTTGCCATGTGCAGCCTGTGCGGCACATGTCAAACCAGAGCAGGGCAAGGAAGTGAAAGATGGTGTATCCCTTCCCGAATGGAGCCTGTGCGCTTAACATGGTTAATGAAATTTTCTGGCTAATGGTTCATGATTTCCCTCATTCTGTGTGGAAGCACACATCCCAGCATATTGCCGATCAATGTTATGGGCTGCTTAATGATGAGTTCCTAGCAAATCTTAAAGCAGAGCTGCGCAGGGGAGTTAAAGATAGTGAAACCCCTAGCTTAATACAGGCTTTGCACTTAACCTGCTAATTGAATGTCCCGATCAACGATCCATGATTTCCCAATTTTCTATGAAAGCGCAATCACAACTCATTGTTATCTATGTTATGGACTGTTATGAGATACACAAAACGGGTTGATGAGTGGCTGAACAAATTTATGAGGATAATGCCTTACGATGCAGATACTAACTGTATGAGAGAAATGAGCTCCAAGCTGTGAGCTTAAAATGTATCATCCTGTCAATATTAGAAGCGCAGTCTGTTCTTTTTCCAGTAGATGCCTCAGTAATTACAGAACTTGAAGACTTCTAACTTGGGCAAATAAGAGGAGTTGGCATGGATATAGTAATGTACAAGGACAAGTTGGCAGTCTAACCCTTGCTTTGTGGGATAGGGGGGGTCCCATGGGTACTAAGCCCGTTCACTTGTACAGTTGCAATTGCAAAGTTAAAGCTTGGGGGAGTAGGTTTTGGCTGAACCTCCATTAAAAAAAAAGGTACAAGGACAAGCAAGTTGTTCACTTTCCCCTTTTACTCGCATGCAATTATTTGTTAAGTGGCAAAGAAGTGTATCAAGGAGGTTTAATAGTTTTCTAAAGTGTCTGATTGCATTGTATTATCACTAAAGCATCTAGTGGTAGCATTTTGGGAAATTACGCAGTCGTGGGTGGGACATACAACTCTGGGAGTCTATTTCTGATTCACAGCTGCTTTCTTAATGTTACAGCTCCTTCCATTTTACATAGCATTCATGTAGGTGGCACCCATGACGTGCAAGATGAGGATGTTACTATCATGTGTATCATTCTGAACAGCTGAAGGGAGCTGTCTTCTACACCACTCGATGGGGATGAAGCATTCGTGTGAAATGAAAGACAATGGGGAACAAGTGATTGCATTTGGGGCAATCGATTAAACGTAATGCTTGTTAAACATAGAGTCAAAGTCAATAGGAGAGGGGGATGGGTCCTGAGAACGATGGTGTCTCAGGGATGCGTCCCTGAGACGACACTAAAAATCTGTTGATTTTCTTAGGTATAAAATGAAAGTCATGTACAATGAATGGGTCAACATATGAAAAGACCAATTAAAACAAAACTATAAAAAAAGGTGTTTTTAAGTCGAAACATGTATGAAGCACTTGAACATTCAGAGTTGACTCTCAAGTTGAGAGACATAACATCATAGGCATTCATATATTGATAATTTGATTGGACAGAGTATCATAACTTAAAACTCATATGTATTTCATTATGTAAAAAGAGAAAAGATACTAAAACATCATCATCATCATCATCATCATATCATATCATATAAATAACAAGAGTTAAGACTCAACGATCATGTGACATATCACTTTATCATGAGAACATATATCAAAAACTTGACTACAAATGTATTTCATTATCATGTCCCGAAACATAGTAAATGCACATTGTGAAGAGAGGGCTAAGAGGGTGAAGGGGGCTGCTTTAGCCTCAATATGCAAGGCCGAGCATAAAAGGATGAAGCTAAATTCTGAAATGTGTGTTTGAACCTTGAGGTGTCACAAAGCCTCTTTTAATGGTTGCAAATAGGCTTGGGAAAACCTTCTAGAGCCCAAAAAATATGTGCTAAGTATTCAAGCTTGAAACTTGACAAAGAAAACCTTAAATTTTTCTGGTCCATCTCTACACATGCATGCCTGAATAGGTCCATAACATGAAACCATCCCCAGGACGCGTTCCTAGGGAGGACACTTATTACATCATTGTGCAAGGGGACGCCAACCATCCCGGTTGGGTGTCCCCATAGATATGGCTTGGGGGATGGTGTTCCGACATTCCTAGGGCTCCGAGACGCGTCCCCTGTGACTATGATAAGAGCGTGCCCTTTTCTTGCAATCTTCCCTTTCTCCCCTTCCTCCTTGGCCCCAATTCAAAATAACTACAAATGCTTTGTTTTTTACAAGTCGTTTTTTGTCTTGCTACAATCTCATCCATTATTTTTATAGGAAATCTTCTTGGTTGCTTGTGGCTTAGTATTTGTCACAGGTAATGGCTAGATGTGTAATTTCCCTTTTACTACTCATTACTTTATCTCGGATTTTCTTCTTATTGTGTATACAGTCGCTACAGAGGATCTTAGACATCCATGTAACATATGATGTGTTATTCTTATATGATACAATTTTGAATTTTTGGTTCCTTGAATGATCCACTATTTTTTTTTTCTTATTGGTTTTGTTGATATATTTAGGTAGTGATGTGTGTGAACACTCTAGGACCGCCGGGGCACTTTTTTCCCTCTTTAGGAGGTTTTTTTCCCCCGGCTTGTATATACGCCTATTGCCCTAATGGGCTACTTATCTTTGTACATTCTCTAGTAATACATTCAGTATTGTGTGTTTGTGCTCCAAGCTTCTTCTTCTTCCTTGTGTTTTTCGCGTGCTTCCGCAGACATCTATCTCCAACAATTGGTATCAGAGCAGGTCGTCGCTTCTTCTAGGGTGCCGTCGACACTCCTCCGTTTGCAGTCTCAGATTCGCACGAAATTTGGTGAGCATACTCAGGGTATTTCCGAGATCAAAACAGCTTTGCTGTGTGGTGCCGAAATCACGATCTGAGCTCGTTTTGGCCTTCGAACGCACTATCGTAGCGCTTGTGCAGGCTATTTCGTCCTTTTGTGCCAAAGGTATATACCAGTTTCTGTTCGCCAGTGTAAGCGTCTCGAAGTCTGCTACAGGTCTAGCAGAACTCGTCTGGGCAGTTCTGTTCAACTTTTTGAGATACAGTCAATTTTCTGCATCAAGGTATTTTAGTCACTGGCCATGGTTGAAAGCAGTGATGTATTCCGTATGTTGGATGTTGAGGATAAGTTGGATGGTACCAACTACCCATTATGGGCTTATATGATGCGACATGTACTGGTTGCAAAAGGATTGTGGAACATTGTGCAGGGTGTTGAAAGACGTCTTGTTACACCTGTAACGACAGGTACTGCAAATACAGGTGTTGGAGCTGATGAAGATGGTGTCGAAGATGATATTCCGCAGATTCCTGTTCGTGCTGCTGTTTCTGTTGCACCTACTGCAGAGCAGATTCGTTGGGATGGCAGAGATGCCCAGGCACATGCATTGATAGCTTTGTCTGTCAAACGTGCCATTATTCCTCACATTCGCTCTTGCAGAACAGCAAAGGATGCTTGGGATACACTTACCACTTTGTACCAGGCTAGGAATGAGGCTCGTGTTGCTTACCTCCGAAAACAGTTGGAGAGGGAGCACATGAATGAAGGTGATTCTATGGACAGTTTTCTTACAAAGATCAAAGACCTGAAGGAACAATTGATTTCTGCTGATGAGGTTATACCAGATAGCTCACTTGTGCAGACCGTTCTGAATGGTCTTCCTGATTCATATCAGAGTTTTGCCTCTACTCTTCGGTTGATGATGAAAGGCAATCCGAATGCCTTGTCATTTGAGGAATTAGTCTCTGTTCTGTTGCAGGAAGATCAGTCCAGGCAGAACAGGTCCATTATGCGTGTTGCAGATCAAGCTTTCCTAGCTAGTCAGAAGGCCAAAGGAAAATGGAGCTCTTCTACTAGTAAGCAGAAATCTGCAAATGCTGCACAATCGAAGAACCAGGATAAAGATGAGAAGAAATCAGAAAAGCAGAAATTGTTCTGCAAGTACTGTAAAGGAAATGATCATATTATAAAGAACTGTCCAAAACTGGCTACTAAAGAGGCAAAGAAGAAAGAGGCTGGAATGGTTGTTGCAGAGGCCTCTACACCAAAAACAGAGTCTGCAAATCCTGTGCAGGAAGAAGAATGGGCGTTTACTACTGTCTGCAGTTTTGACCCATCTTCTCATGATCAGTGCATGTCTGCAGTAGACTCAGATGTTTGGTACTTTGACAGTGGGGCAACCAAACATATTACCTCGCAGCACAGTTTCTTCTCTTCACTCGAGCCTGCACCTACAGGGAATACTGTCACATGCGCCAATAACTCCTCTTATCCTGTTATGGGAGTTGGTAAGATCATTCTGACTACTGCTGATGGTAGTTCTTTCACTTTGTCAGATGCTTTATTTGTGCCAGGGATCAAAAAGAACCTGTTATCAGTTTCTGCATTAGCCAAGATTGGCTTGGTTGTGAAATTCGTTGATGACAGGTGTACAGTCCATGATCTCTCAAATGGCGATGTGATTATTGCTTCTGGCATTTTATGTCGTGGGTTGTATAAGCTCATAGACTATGAAAGATCTGTGAATGATTCGGCATGTGTAGTTCATGATTCTCAGGCTATGTCAGATGCAAAGCTTTGGCATGCACGCTTTGGTCATCTGAATTTTGCTAGTTTGTTACGCTTGCAGAAATCTGAAATGGTGTCCTCTTTGCCCAAACTTGAGGCACCTAGAAAACATGTTTGTGAAGGCTGTATTTTGGGCAAAATGCAGCGTTCTTCCTTTCCAAAAGATGGTTCAGGTCGGGCTACGCAGAAATTGAAGCTTGTACATAGTGATGTCTGTGGTCCTATGCAGACACCCTCTTTTGGAAATTACCTTTACTTCGTGACTTTCATTGATGATTTTTCCAGGCATGCATGGGTATATCCACTCAAAGCAAAGTCCGAAGTGTTCATGTGCTTCAAACAGTTTTTGGTTTTGGCTGAAAATCTGTCAGCATGTAAAATGGGCACCCTCCGTTCTGATCGAGGGGGGGAATATATGTCTTCAGATTTTAATGCATTTCTGGCTGAACGTGGGATAAAACACCAGTGTACAGTGCCGTATACACCTCAACAGAATGGAGTTGCTGAAGAAAAGAACAGGTCACTCATGGAGATGGCGAGGTGCATGGTCAAAAGTCAGGCTTTACCACATAGTTTCTGGCTTGAGGCTGTCATGTGTGCAGCATATGTACTGAACAGGTGTCCCACTAAAGCGTTGCAGTCTATCACTCCATATGAGGCTTGGCATGACTGCAAGCCATCTGTTGCTCATCTGCGTGTTTTTGGTTGTTTGGCATATGCATTAGTGCATGAACAACATCGCAGAAAATTGGATGATAAGGTAGTAAAATGTATTTTTGTTGGGTACAGTTCTGAAAGTAAAGGCTATCGTCTGTATCATCCACAGACTAAACGCATTCTGGTTAGCCGTGATGTTGTCTCTGTGGAAGATGCTATTCAGCCATTGCTTTCATGTACTAAGGAGACATCTGTTAGCTCCAAAGACATGTATGATACTTTGATGCCTCTTTTTACAGGTGGACAGGCTAGTGCTGGTCCTAATGAGGCAACTTCTCAGCCTTTGAAGGTTTCATATGATGATGCAGATCATTCCATTTCTGATGCAAATTTACATGATGCACTTGTTGATGAGAGAGCTGATATTGAGCAGGCAAAAACTATGCCAAAATGGCTGGTGCAGACTTTGCGTGACAGCAAATTAGATGCACCTTTGTCATATCGTACTCGTTCAGGCTCTCATAGTGCCTCCTTTGCATCAGATTGCTATGCTATGGCTGCATCTAGTCTCTGTGATGAGAATGAGCCTGTTTCTTTTGATGAAGCACAAAATTCAAAAAATTGGATGGCTGCTATGCAATGTGAATATGATGCTATAATGAAGAATGGTACATGGTCTTTATGTGACTTGCCTCCTGGCAAGAAGGCCATTGGCACTAAGTGGGTATACAAGCTGAAGCGTAAACCTGATGGTACAGTTGACAGGTATAAGGCTAGGTTTGTTGCAAAGGGTTATGCACAGGAAAGAGGCATCGATTTTGATGAGACCTTTGCACCTACATGCCGTATGACTACTGTTCGGAGCATTTGTGCACTTGCAGCCCATCATGGTTGGAATGTACATCAGTTGGACATTAAAACAGCATTTCTGAATGGTGACTTGCATGAAGAAGTGTATGTTTTTCAGCCCCGTGGCTTTGTGCAGAAAGGGCATGAAAACCAGGTTTGCAGGTTAAAGAAGGCATTATATGGTTTAAAGCAAGCACCACGTGCTTGGTATGAGAAGATACATGCCTATCTGATTGCGCATGGTTTTGAGAACAGTCCAACTGAAAGCACCTTATATGTTAAACGTGCTAATGATGTGCTTCTGATCATTGTTGTCTATGTTGATGACATGCTGCTCACTGGTCCTATTGAGACACATATTGCTGATTTTAAGGCTGATTTGCATGCCTCATTTGAGATGTCTGATTTGGGGCATTTGCATCACTATTTGGGCATTCAGTTTATGCACGTTGATGGTGGAATGGCTTTGTGTCAAACGAAATATATTGACACATTATTGCACCGTTTTGGCCTTGAAGACTGTAAGCCTATTGCCACTCCTATGGAGACAGGTTTACGATTGAGTCTTCATGATGCTGGAGATGCATTTGATGCTGTTCTCTCTCAGCAAGCTGTTGGATGCTTGATTTACTTATGCATTACTCGGCCAGATATTCAGTTTGCTGTCTCACAGATGAGCAGGTTTATGCATTGCCCAGGAGTCACGCATTGGAAAGCTGTTAAGCGCATCTTTCACTACTTGAGTGGTACTCGGCTACTTGGGTTGTTTTATCCCAAGGGGGGATCACTACCGCCAGATTTGCATGCTTTTTCTGACTCAGATTGGGCTGGTTGTTATGACACTCGTGTGTCCACCAGTGGTTTTTGCTTCATGCTTGGTAGCTCATGTATATCTTGGTTGAGCAAGAAGCAGCCTACTGTGGCCACTTCCAGTTGTGAGGCTGAGTATAGGGAAGCTTTCACAGCGACTGTTGAGTGTGTGTGGCTCAGACGCCTTATGGCTGATTTGGGTGTTGGCCAGTCTTCTGCCACCACCATCTTCACTGACAGTCAGAGCGCATTGGCAGTTGCGAGGAACCCTGTGTTCCATGCTCGCACTAAGCACATTGAGGTGCATTATCACTATGTCAGGGAGAGGTTCTCTGCTGGGGAGATCAGCTTGGCATATGTGCCCACGCAGAAGAACATTGCAGACCTTTTCACGAAGGCTCTGCGTAGGGAGAAGTTTGAAGCTTTCCGCAAAGCTTTGGGTTTACTTCCTTTTGTGGAGTGATTTCCACATAGCTTGGCACTTCCTTATACATGAGTGCCAGCTCCTTGTTCACCGCATCACTCCCAGGGGGGATTTGTTGATATATTTAGGTAGTGATGTGTGTGAACACTCTAGGACCGCCGGGGCACTTTTTTCCCTCTTTAGGAGGTTTTTTTCCCCCGGCTTGTATATATGCCTATTGGCCTAATGGGCTACTTATCTTTGTACATTCTCTAGTAATACATTCAGTATTGTGTGTTTGTGCTCCCTTGTGCTGTTCGCGTGCTTCCGCAGACGTCTATCTCCAACAGGTTTGTGGACCATTAGAAGCATAATTAAGTCTGTAATTTGCAAGAAAATTCTATCCATGTGAAGCTCAATACTTCCAAATTTGGTTTGACATTGATTGTTGAAAGTAATTTACCTCACTTGAAAGTTTTTTTTGAAGAGGTGAGCCTTTAGGTTGTGATAATGGCTTCTATTTGCTTATAGCACTTGCAAAAATAATCGATTGTCTTCATGGTTGTTTTGTTTGGAAATAAACATTTATGTTAAATGGTCAGATCTAGAATGCATGAACAATAATAGTATTCAAATGCCTCATTTTCAATCAAATGGTTTTCATTGGGATGTGTCTCGGTTCTTCGTGGTGTACACCAAGATTGTTTGTGATCTACCATTGTATTTAATGTCTATGTAAATGATATTTTTGATAATGGGGAGACACTTGGGGGCTCAATGTACCTGGTATTGGGCGACTCAAAGCTTTTTTATATGTCGAGGTCCAAAAATCTTTAGACATGATCATTGTGTGCTTGGTTGTGGGGATGAGTTTTGGGGTGGATAAGTGTATGGCTGAAGCCTTTTTTGGTAGAGATGGTGAGCTAGCATCACTAGAGACATATGTGCTTTTGTTGAATGGAGAGTGAATCTCGGTTGGGGAGAAGTATACATACTTGGATGTGGAAGTTGACTCTAAATTCTCCATTGAATTGATCATGAAAGTTCAAGAAGATGAAGGAAGAGCCTTTTTGCCTTCCAATATTTGTTATGTGTTTGTCCTTTCTCAGTTGGATGTTGCTTGCAGTTCTTAAGAGCTTGGCATTTCCTGTGATCACCTTTAGGGAAGAATCAATTGGGGCCCATGAACAAAAACTCTTTGGATTCCTTGAACAATTAATCCCTATGGGGATGACGATGATCTATGGCAAAAGTGCTCGGTCTACTTTGGTTTTGGGAAGTACTTTGATAACCAAACTTGGCTTGGGGACCTCCTTAGGATACCCATGGGATCTCGATTCCAGAAGTGAACGTGGATTATCCGAACTAAGTTGTGGAAGGAAAGGTATGTACGAAAGGCTTGGATGGGGACGATTAGATATCAAATCTGTGCTAAGTGGGAAAGGCCTACTTCTTTTATTTCATTGGGCCCTTATAGTAATGGTAGTTTGGTGATCACATGGGAATGCCTTCACCAAAGTGCTTGTAGTAATATATTGAATCACATCCAAGAGTGCATGCTTATTCTTGCTAGGTTAGGGGGCCTATAGTTGGCGAACAAGATTGAGGGAAAGAGGAAGAGCAAATGTCCTCTTTGCATAAGGGTGAGCTATCAGGTTCCTTGTCGTTGATAGTGGATTGCAGATGAGTGGTAGAGCAAAAGAGGAGGTGGTTAGGATCTCTATTAATTTTGTAATTCATCGATTTTTGTTGGTTGGTCTTGTGTTTTTCTTGGACATGACCCTTATTCTCCTTGAAGGGGAGGCTCGCAAAGTTCATTTAAACTAGTTGGTGAAATGTAGTCTCTACTAGGGGGGAGTAACTAAGTTCGTCTTAGTTGCTTCCTTCCTAGGTGAGACTATTCCTAAGTATATGGAAACTCTATTTTGGGGATTGAGCCCCATGGAAGATCCCCTTTGAGGGAGGATATCATTCTTCCTTCCTATCCCTAGTGTTGGCTTGTATATAACATGATGACATGTTGGTCAAGGGGGATGATGAATTCAGATGGGCATGTATGTCTAGATCTTTAGTGCTTAATGTCTACAGGAAGAGTCTCACCTCCTACCAGTGAGGATCCAAATCTCTTGATTCAACATCTATTTCCCATGTTAAAGACTCAATATGTGATACTTTATCCTCTAATATACAACATCGATCTCAATGTTAGACATATGTCGTCTTCTTGTTGCAACTCTCATGTTTGTAAATAACAACCTCTCAATCTCAATTCTTTAAGATATTCAACCTTATCACTAGCCCCAAACACTAAAGATGATCACCTCCACCGCAACTCATAAACTTCAACTACCTTATTTCTCTTATCTTAGCTTCTTTTATACTTATAAAATGGTTAGAAAGATTTAGAAAAATTCTCAAGTAGGCCAATGAAGGAGAATATTTTCAACATAATTTTTCAATCCAATCCATACATATAGGAGAGATTGATTGTATGGTGTCTAATCTTTTCAAAGGATAAAGTTGATGAACTATATAAATTTAAGAGTTCGAAACTTTCAACTTCAAATTTCCTTGGGTATAGTAAAAATCTACTTTTATCTAACGGATGCTTCCAATCTATAAGGCAATTGTGGGCTGATTTTCTAAAATTCAAAAAAAAACATGAATTTATATATATTTACTTTGTACATGATGATTGATGTGTATGCATGCAAAAAGTATGTGTTTTGTATTTTATTAACCACAAAACCTAGTTAATTTTTATAATCCTTTTGTCTTTGTCCTTATAATAGATCTCCATGATTTTTATTATTTTCTGTTTCGATGTCGAGGCTCAAAAGAGCTATCCAACTCAAAAGGAAAAATCTATCTACCCACCTCATCTTCCAAAGAAAAGTTATATGTGATCTTCTAGCACGAGGCCAATGGCCTACTGATCCCCAAAGAGAACTAGTGTGGTGATTGCTAAGAACAAAACTCAAATTGTTTCACATAAATCTCAGTGGAACTTAAATTAAAGTTTCTTCTAAATGAATTATTTACGTAGAAGATTATAGGAACTTTTTCCTTTGGTAGGTTAGCAAATATGAACTCAAATGTTTTCATAATTTCTAATGAAGGTTATCCTTGAGTGGAAAAATTGAGAAATTGAACAAAAATTTCAAGCTTTCATTAACATAATTTAGTTAAAGGGAAAATATAATGAAGATTATAAATAAATAAATAAATAAATAAACAACATAGCTTTAAATTAGAGAGGGGAAGAATACAAGATAATTGGAGAGAGGTGCAATAAATATTTATGATTGTATCATATCCTTCATGAGGGATCCACTCGGTTCTAAGTTCGTTGTTGTCAAACACAAAAAAACCCTGATATTTAAAGGAGGGGGAGCAATTATAGGATTCATTCTTCTACCTATGAAGTTTAACAAATTTTCAAGGGACTAATCCTTGGGGGATCCTCCAAAGTTGATTGTGCATCTTTCATTCTGAATCTTCCAGGGAGCTTCACCCCTTGTTGGAGATAAAGACTCACCAAAGTATCTTTTAAAGTTTAAAGAGAGAGAAGATGGTTGGGGGTGTGAAGAACTGAAGCAAGATGCATGGTAGATGCATTCAAGCAATGCAATGGGCTCCTAGGTTCCCAAAAATAAAATATTCCCTCAAATTCGCCATTTTGATGTAAAAACCAACCTTTAGAAACATGTTCGAAGGCCTCTTCTTTTAATTTACTCCATATTTGTACAAGTTGAGGCGTTATTGAGCTTGCAAAGTGATTTCGTAACCCTCCAAGATTTTATAGGATGTTTTTGCACTTGAATCAAACCTCAAACGAGGGTTTAGGATCAATTTTTAACTAGGGTGGATACTAGAGTGTCAAGAGGGCCACTTTTTAAAACCTACCTATAAAAGGGAACAAACTCTCATTTGTACTTATTTTTGTTCATTCTCTCTTCCAATCAAGCGTGATTTTCTTGGGAGATCTTTTTCCTAGTCCATGATTAAGGCTTGCTTGCATGTGTGTGTATGTATATGATTGTGCACATGTGTGAGACTCCTTGTGTGTATGCATGACTCCTAGCACGGTGATGATATTCTAATTATCGACTTGTCTTTTGGATTGAGATTTTGTGGGCAAGGATCCATTGTTTGATGGTGATTAGTATGTGTGTCCTTAGAGTAGATCTACATTGAACACTTTAGTTGCATTTTCGAGGACGTGCTTTGCTAGTCATCACACTTGGAGTATTGCATTATGTGGGATCTGTGCTTTTAGAGCTTGTTTTCTAAGTTGTGAGCTCTTTCCCATGATCTCATGTTTATTTCCATTAGGTATGAGTAATGAGATAGGTTGAGATAGCATTTTTGCATTTTAGTTTTTCCCCCTTTTTTTAAGAATCGTAAGAACCTCAGCTGGCATAGTACCATAAGAACCTTAGTTGGCATAGTACCATAAGAACCATAAGAACCTCAATTGGCATAGTACCATAAGAACCTCAGTTGTAAGAGAATCAACCATAAGAACCTCAGTCGGCATAGTACTATCAAGTGTCAACACATCAGGATCATCTGAAATGGCATTAATTTCTTCAATCTTCACAGTCTAAGTAGATGGTGCAGGTAATTGTTTAACATGCCCATCAACATTCTATCCTTTACCTTTAGCATTCTTTAATGCATAATGGTATTTCTTCATGTGTCCTTTCTCATGACAATAATGGCATTTGATATCCCTCTTCCTTGATTTACTTCTACTCTTATTCCATTGACCATTCTTTTCCTTGTTCTAGCTCCTGCCACATTGCTGATTCTTTCCTTGATAAGAATCACGAACATTATATGCATCTCTACTTTGAGTTCCAACCATAGATTTTCTATAAATCTCCTCACTCAAGAGTGCTCCACATATGTCATCATAAATGAGTTTGCGAGTAGGTGCACTATTGATAATAGCTGTGCAAAATGTATCCCATGATGATGGCTTATCCATATCCATTTTTTGAGCCTGTAACTAGGAGATAATAGCATCAAACTCTTTTGGATGAGCAACCACACTATTTGTGTCCTTCATGTGAGGGTCATATAATTTTCTTATCAGATACACTTTATTTGATGCCATCTCTTTTTCATATGTATTGCATAACTTCCTCCAAAACTCCTTTGCACTTTCACAGTCTAATACTATAAAGTAAACATTATCTACCAGGTGCAAGCAAATGGTAGACCTGGCCATTTCATCTAACTCATCCCAATCATCTTCATCCATGTCAACAGAATTCTTCGAAATCCCATTTACTGGCTTCCATTGCCTCTTTTGAATCAACACATCTTTCATCTGATTCTTCCATAGAGCAAAGTTTGTGCCATCAAATTTTAGGATCTCAAAATGGTCTTTGCCCTGCAAGTTATAGCTCCTTGGAACACTGGCACTAGAACCTAATCCACCAAATGTGCCTGAGACCTTTGATGCCATGATGATAGAGAATTGAATAGAATGATAATGGAGCTAGAAGAGTCCAAACACCAATGAATAAGTGTATCAAGGAGTAAATCGACCACTGTATAGTTGATAGAACCAAAAATTTGGAAAAATTTTGCCAGAGTATCCTCTGGAAAATGAGCATATGACCAGTGTCGAAATATCATAAAACTACAAGTACTCACATGTTTACTTGCATAGTGAATCACTGACTCCATTTCATATAACCAATTACCCAATAGAAGCCAACTAGGCTTATCGAGCACCTATGAACAACCATCATACATCTCCTATGGCGAGGCTGGGTAAGTCTTCCACCTGCATCACTGAGGAGACCCCGACATCAAGATGTCTCCTAGTTAAGAAAACCTCACCATGAACCTCTTTATCAAACATAAAAGGCTTTATGCAAAAACGTAACGGCTATATCAATGACCACATGGATGTACATAAGTGATATCCACAAAAGCATACATGGTATGTATGTGCTCAATATATGCAGTAAAATGACACTAAAAGGCAATGCACAGCCCAACAACTAGCCAACAACACCTGCAAGTGTATATCAACTCTGATGTTTTAGGCTAAAAAATTTTTTTGCATGAATTTCCAGCGGCTGCTCCCACAAAAACTGAAAACCTTTCAAGAGAACTGTAGTTTTACAAGTGTGGCTGAAAACACGGCCCCAAAGTTTGATATTTATTGTTGGAGAAGTACAAAGAACACTCTTCTTGATGTTCTTGGACCTGTATGAAGAGAACTATGTGCAAAAGTACTCCAAAAGACACCCCAAAAGTGCTTCAAAAATAGGCTTTGAAAGCAAAGAATGAAGCTTTGAGGGATAAAAACATGTTCAAGGTAATGTTAACCTTAGTCTTTCCCCTTATTTAGACACCACAAGAGTGTAGCTTAGTGGCAAGAGATTGCCATAGCTAAGCGAGCTTCAGGGGGAATAGTACTGGGATGGGTGACCTCTCGGGAAGTACTGGGAACCTCTATCTTCCATGATCGTTGAGGTCCTCCCTCGAGCGCAACCAACGGTGACTTTGATGACTCGGATGACAAGGTATGCCAAGGTCTATGCCTTGGTCGCTGCCTTAGTCGTAAGCCTTGGGTGGGTGGGCAGGTGCTCGCTTCGCTCACATAAAAGGAACAAATCTTTTGCATCGAAATGCTCTGATACCAGTGAAATACTTTGATGGCGATGTACCACGGTGCACTCTACTTCACAAGAGCTCCACAACAATATCCTCGGAGTAGAAAATTGAGCTCCTATGGCCGCACACGGTACTCCACATAGAGGCTACATAATACGTAGGAAAACAGAGTACACAGGGAGCACAAAGACAGACTTCTTAGGTGTTACAAATGTGGTCGAATTTACAGTTTGTGATTGACCAGGCCACTATATGTTTTATTAAAGAACATATACAAAGAATTATCCGGTGGCCATTTGGCCTTTCACATGGACACTAACGGTAACAATTATATGTGGTAGATTATCGAGTCGGGTTTCTTATAGACCATTGCAATATACAAACAAAAAATTATAGAAATGGCCTAACACTAGCAGGCTCTAGTGGAATCAAGCCTAGAATACATTTCATCCATTGGATTATCCATTAACTCATTAGGTATTTTGACCGTGAGGCCGGAAAGTTATTCATCATAAGTCGCTTTTAATTTCCTCATGAGAGTGCAAACTAACTTCTGCACAATAGATTGATCCAGGAGAGTTCCTTGTCGGGATGTTGATGCTAACTAGGAGGTGTCATATATGACTGCCTTGGCTTCTACATTTGCCAAGCATTCCTACAACTCAACAATATTTTGAATATAGTATCTAGAGACGCTATTGATTTGACATTGTTTGTTAGCAAATTTATTGGTCTTTGATTTGGGCTGCTTCCTTGCATTCCTGAATCTATTTAGAGAATTGGTTTCCTTGATTCAAGACACCATGAATGGTCCATCCATACTTGTGGATTGTGTCTTGTAACTATGCTATTTGAGCTTCCAATTTGTGAATGACCTATTTTGCTTGGTTTGCTTAATCCTTGGCAGTATTCTTGTGGACTCTCAACTCATGTTTTTCATCTTGTAGTTGGCTGGCATGCTAGTGTAGTCTTCCAAATTCTGCTTTCTTAGCTTTAAGTTCATTCTTAGTGCTTCCATGATTGGTATGTGATTTTGCATCTCATCATCGAGTTCATCATACTTCTATTGTATCTTAATTCTTTGTTGCCAAGGAATCATCTGTTCAATCTATAATTCCAATTCATGAATGGTAATTCGAAGCCATCGGAGTTCTTGCTCATATTACTGTACTTCATGCTAGTTTTGTTGCTCTTGATCAACTAAAGTATTGTCTATAAATAACAAGAATTTGGTTATTTTGACCATATGGTCATTGTGAAAAAAGTGGAAATGTTATGGGATGAGGAGGTTCTAGACGAGGTGGTTATCGTGGTGTCGAATATGAAAGGAATTTGTGATGAGAATTACGATAGTTATCAATGTATTGTTGTTGGGAGGATTCTTGAGTGTGATCTTTGTCATGGGATGGCTCCGACTGTGACTCTAGTTGTGTTGGCTACTATGGGGATGGAGGCCCTTAGACTTCCTACTGTTGTTGTTCCTACTCCTATTGCTCATGTTGTTGTTGATGGTTGGTGTGGTCATCATGCTCATCTAATGAGGAATCAACGTTGGGCCGATAGAACAGGTTGTAGCTATTGTTGATTTTGTTAATATGGACATAGTCATCAAAAGACATTGTTGATGGACTTAGTTTATTTGAATTCATCAATGAGAGGGACCAGTTGGATTGGTCATCATGCTATAGGTATTTTTGAAGGTGGAAGAAGGTCAATGACTAAGATGGGGGAAAGCACCCAGAGGTGGCAAAATCAATAAGAAGATATATACCCAATACATACTTGGACACCCTTCTTAATGCGGCCTGTTATTTATTTTCTTGAAAGCATCAACTAAAACATATAGATCATTCATTAAGCATTTGTTTTAAACACATAGTGTGTTTCACTAGATATGCCGTTTTTATAGGCACATGCATATAAAAATAATGATCCTTTAATTGTTTCTACATAAAGGATCTATGGATGCGTATAAATATGAAGGCTTCATACTTGATATGAATCTTAAAATTGATTGAAATAAAAGGTAGTTAAAAATGGGACTTGTAATAGGTTGCAAATCCACTCTCTTGTTTTTGAAACGTCTATTTGCAATCATGATTTATAACATACCAAGTATTTGCATGGGGAGTGTCTAAGATGACTCCAGGGGTCCTCCACCCCACCATGAAATTATCGTTTTTTGTGACCCTTATATAGTGATTCAATCTAGGTTTAGCCCATAACCATTACATGTAGCTTACCTACTTAAATGGCCCATCACCACTATTTTTAGTGGTTAAATTTATAACGTAAAAAATGCCAATGCCCTAGAGTCTTCCTTTCTTATCCACTTGTGTGAATATGCGAAGATCATTTGGTATGAAATTATGAGCTAAGGGTATCTTTTAGACTCAATTCTAGTGAACTTGAGCCAAGGAAAGTTTTAGTTTCTTGTGGGTGCTTGATGTGTTTAATTTTGAACCTATTAGTTTCAAAATGATGTCCCACTTCTAATAGGGCAACTTTTGACCCTCCCCTGGCTATCCCCTTTAGCACTCCATTTCTCTAGCCATGGCGTAGCCACAACATCCTTATTACCCCCTTCGGGGTTATAGCTCCACACATCAAATGGTTTCTGGGCTTGGATGGCATGGTGATGCCTGTGAATATCTAGGAGGAACAAGGCCCTTGGCTATGGTTTTTTCTTTTCACGTCTTTTGGGAAGAACTTTATTCAAAATCTGGATCATAATTCAAATTTGAGCCTACAACATGTCTCTTAAGGGTTCAACTTATTCCTAGCCAATGTCTCTAAGTAGAGGATGATGTCCCTACCAACCCACCTTTCATTTCTTGCAAATGAGCCCTACTGGCTGATCTTTCCTCGTTAAACTCTTGAAATTTCTCATCCGAAAGCTACAATTCAATTTGCAATGATGCCCTTATGGGTCAACAATGTCCCTCAACCAAACTTGGTGTGACATTGTTGAGGCACACACCTCCCTAGTACTACTGCCTCAACACTCAACCTGCTTGATAGCTCTCCAATCGATCCTCACACTACTCCAACCAATGAGGAATACAATCTTCCCTTTATAGTAACTAAAGGACACACCCTCTAGCTCTTTTCGACTCCCCCTCCCTCCATCATTAGCTGGCGCCAAAAGTGTATGTGGTCATAAAACCACACACTAAATTGTCACATTATAGAGCGACAAGTGGTTTCTATGAATATCTTCAAGATAAAATGGAAGTACACATACCTACAACAAGAGAGAGGCCGAGCACACATATTGGCATTGCACACACACACACACAATCACACACACACACAATCATGCATAGGCAAGAGGCAAGTGCTCCAAGAGACTCTCTATTGCTCAATACAAAGCTCATAAGAGTTCTAGACTCAACAAGATAACCCTAAATAATGACAACTCTTTCACTTCTATAGTTTTTAGAAGAGTCTCTATACACACTATAAGGTAAGGTCCACCTTTTAAGATAACATCTAGAGGGTATTTGGAGGCTGAAATGATATAAAAAAATTGCAAAAATTGGTATGGAGATATTACTCATCTTGATGATATTCGACTTTTAGAAGATGAACCCAACTATAAAAAAAAATAAGGTTTTATGCCAAAAAATAAACATTTCTACAAGTAATTTTGGTCATAGTTTGGGGAAAAACATATTCTAAGGAGGGATTTGCGATGGGAAAAATTTGTAGAACCTTTCTTCCTTCACTTCCATGCACGTATTCCGCTTTGCACATAGTCTTTTCCCTTTGACCAAGTTGTAGTCACTTTGACTTTTTCTTTTTGGCTTCTTTTTTGAGCTCCTCCAAATGTCCCTTAAGTTAGGTTTAATATAATTCAATGATAGTATAGCTAGTCATAACCTAAGATGAATGGTTAAATAATATCTTTGTCCCTCCGCACTAGTAAAATAACGTCCATAAAGGTATTCCCTAGGGTGTATTGACACCTCAACTTGGCCTACACATCTAGTTTGTGACCCTCCTATGCCAATACTATAGGCCTCTACTAGTTATAATTTTCCTTGGTATTGTTGAGCTATGGACCACCTTATGATGTTAATGAAACCCTTATATTTATGAGGGAAGATGACATTTTCACTGATAGTTAGAGTGCATTGGTAGTTGCAAGGAACCCTTTGTTCCATGCACACAGTAAGCACATTGAGGTGCACTATCATTATGTCAGGGAGAGGTTCTTTTTTGGAGAGATGAGTTTGGCATATGTGCCCATATAGGAGAATGTTGCAGACATTTTCACAAAAGCTGTGCCTAGGAAGAAGTTGAAGCTTTTTGCAAAGCTATGGGCTTACTTCATTTTGTGGATTGATTCCACATAGCTTAGCACTTCCTTATACATTAGTGCCAATTTCTTGTTCATCGCATCACTCCTAGGGGGATTTGTTGATATATATTGGTAGTGATGTGTGTGAACACACTTAGGACTATCAAGGCACTTTTTTCCCTCTTTAGGAGGTTTTTTCCCTAGCTTGTATATACACCTATAACCCTAACGGGTTAGTTATCTTTGTACATTCACTTGGTCATACATTCAATATTTTGCCAAGCTTTTTCTTCTTCCTTGTGTTGTTGTGTGCTTCAATCTATCTATCTATCCTTGTGTTGTGCTCCAAGATTTTATGCGGTGATGGCGATGAGGATTTTTCATTATTTTATCTTTAGAGAAAGTGTTAGAAAAACGTATTGGTAGATTATGGCATGTGATCGTTGATGTGAGAGTGATAAAAGTTTCAAGCTTCCATGTGGGTCATGATTCACTAGTTCATCATCTTGGTGGTGCTCATGATTTTGAACATTTTTTAGTTCTTCTATGTTGTTGCCACATCTTCTGAATGTTGTTGTTGCCTATGATTCAATTATTATTATGTTTGGGTATCCATATTAAAATATGTCTATCCTATGATTCAAGAAGTCGCTTAGGAGCCCAAACTTAAAGTACCTTTTGATGATTTTTCATCACAATGTTTGTGCAGTTGGTCCATTTTTTCATTTATTTAGTGCTCTCCTCTTATTCTTGTGCATATAGTTATCATATCCTTTATGATTTTTCATCATAGGAGATGATTGTAGCAGACTTTGAGATGCTTGTACTAGCAAATAGAAACCTATGTATATGTTTGGCACAAAAAAATGAAATTGCCTGTAGAAGCAATGTGATAGTGCATTTGAAGCCTGAAACGAGCTTAGATCAAAATTTTGATGCCACAAAGTGAAGTAGTTTTGAGCTCCTAATTGCCCTAAGTATGCTCACGAAGTTTTGTGTAATTCTGATACTGTAACTTGAGGGGTGTTGACGATGCCCTATATGAAGTGGCGATTTGCTTTGATGCCAATTGTTTGAGTTTGAGGTCTATGGAAGCACGCAAACATCACAAGGAAGAAGAAGAAGCTTGGACCACAATACACAATACTAAATGTATTACCAAGTGAATGTGCAAAGATAAGTCACCCATTAGGGTTATAGGCATGTATACAATCCGGGGAAAAAAAACCTCCCAAAAAGAGAAAAAAGTGTCCCGACGGTCCTAAGTGTGTTCACACGTATCACTACTAAAATATATCAACAATGTTCAAAATGAAACATTAAATTGCGATTGGAGCATTTTTCAATTTGATATCTTAATTTTTCAGGCATGGCCATCCAACTACCGGGAGATTTGCAAGAACTCAATACGTTCATTTACAATCACATGCAAGCTCAAATCTCACTAATTTGAGTCTCGAGCAATTTGAGATGCATATGGAGGATCCGTGTAGCTCTTTATGATGTTGGATACCTTTTTCAAATATGACGTGGACACTCTATAATGCATCCCAAATAGCTTAATGATGGGAATAAGACACAAAGGGCAATCTATCCAATACATAAAAGGTCTAGAAAATCTATAACCAAAACTAGAGTAGTGTTCTCTCATTTGACATCAATGACTCCAAGAAAAGACATAAGAATGCAATTTCTAAACACAATACACGAATTTCTAACACAAAAAACACTCTAGCATGAACACACTCACCTAGCTCAAGTTTCCATAGCACTCATGTATGCAAGGTCCATCACACTCGAGCATCTCTTTGCCCTATAAGTAGACTAAGAGAAAGCACCCCACACACTCCTATGTTCTTGTACTAGCCTCTTACACTAATCAACCCTCCCACTCCTACACTCTTAGACTAACACTAGATCTTTCCAAGGACACTAGATCACACACCACAATGCCGCTCACCATAGCTCTATCCTATAGCTTATAATTATTTGCTTCCTACAATGAGCTCACACACACTCAAATCCACACAACACCCCAATGCCATCCTTAAGCTTTCCCTCTCAATCCATTCGATTCTCTTCTTAATGATTCTTTTTCCAACTCTAAGTCTGCTCACAAATACTCACAACAACTTACTCAACCAATCACTCTTCAATTCTTTTGAAAATGTGAAGATGTGTCTTGACTCTCTCAGTTCCTTTCAATGAACCCTCACAAATGTAACAACATTTCCATCAACACATGCCAAACATAATGTATCCCATCTTTTCCAAAAAAAACACCCTTTCCAATGCAAATAATCAAATGCATTCTATTTGGACCCTAAATCCCTTATAATTGTTGCACATAATCCCCAAACACCCTCTTTGATCCTCAAAACACTCACTCCCTTATATGAACAAAAGAAGAAGTTCATCCCTCTTACAACCTAAGTCATGTATCATTAATCTGTTCCTTTAATTTTCATTCATAGAACATCCAAAAACACAATAGAACCAAAAGTATCATTCATCAGTTCCCTTGACCTCCGAAGACATCGAAATGTCCTCAGTTCTACCATATCGAATCTTTTGGTCATAGCACTACTCCTCTTTGATTAATCCAAATCATCCCTACAAGGCTCTCTTCAATCTTCAAACATGCACAATCTGGAGGGACTAATTCATGTGATCTCTGATCATGTATTTCTTAACTGCAATGCACTCCTTTCCCAAAGCTCATAAATACAATCCCCGAATCATCACAAAATGCACATCTCCCTAATGCAAATAACCTCCTAGACATCACCACATTAGCATTCCTTGATTGAAAAACTTTATCACTTTTAGACACTCATTCAATTCCGGTCCCCAAGCTTAAGCTCACTTCTTTAATGAAATGCATAATAAAAAAAAGCACAATTATACTAATATGTGGCATAATCTCACAATCAAAAAAATGTTTTAGGATTTTTAATCCAACCAAACACTCCTCCTTTGTTATCAATTTTCAATTATACACATTGAATTACACTTTAGAGAAAAACTTACTTTGACGTCCTTGAACATGTAACCTATTAGCCTCTTAATTAATCACTTCCATACCAAGGAAGCTTTCTTTTATATTAGTAGACAGGAACATATCTAGATTTAGGGTTTCCTCTTGATCAAATGAAGTTCTCCACCAGCTTACACTCATGAGTTGAAAATTAAACAATCATTGCCACCAAGTCCTAAATGATTCAAATCTTTTCACTCATAGGAGTCCAACATGGCAAGTAAGATCCCCTTTTTTATGATATTTTGATGATATTCAAACTTGTTGCCTCATGTTCTGAATTATAATCATATTGATGAAGCTAGAACATCTTTGGATAAACACAACTTGGAGATCTCTATAAACTTAACTTTATAGCTCATAGGAGTGGATAAAAAATCCTTGAGGGAATAGCTATGAATACACATAATGAGACATCAATTTTCTTCATAAGATTAACGAGTTCTAAGTGGCCGTGTGAATGTCACGAAACCCCCTCCCAAGCTAGAGTTCGTAGTAGCATGGCCTCAATATGATCATGAGTTCCCTAAAGTGGTACTCTAAAATAGCATGGCTTCAACACCTCCCAAAAGCCTCTCAAAATTCTTCATAGCCATCTCCTTATATAGGAACTTCAAGAGAGTCTCAAGGTTTTCCTTGCATTTAATCTTTGATGTGCTCCAATTCATATTTCTCATATGATACTCCTCTTATACCACCTCCAAAACAAAAAAGGAAGAGAAAAAAAATCAAATTAGCTCCCTCTCATCCTTTATTTCTTCCCATTTGATCCCCTCACTCCATGCTTTTGCACTTTAATCTACTGTGAAAATGAATGGGGGCAAGTTCTTACTTGAAACTCTTAAGGACCTAAGTACAAAAGATTCTTTCTTACATTCACCTCTTAAGGACCTAAGTACAAAAGATTCTTTCATAATTGTTCCGTATTTTTCTAGGATGTCAAAATTTCATGTTAAGATTCATTTATATAAGTGCATAAAAGTTGAATCAAGAGGGCATTCATATGCAACCAAATTCACAACCGCATATGAGAAACAAACTATATATAAAGGATTCATTTACCAACTAAATGTAAAATAAAAAAAATCAAGTTAAGTGCATACAAACTCTAGCTTATTCACTAAAACAAAAAATAAAATCAAGGGAAAAAATTATACACACAATGCACATACCTTCAAAAAAAAATGAGAGACTTGGAGTAAAGTTCATAAGTATGCAAGTTTGATAAATAGGCACTCATGATACATGTATAGCTAACAACAAAAATATATATTTCATTAGAGAATACATATACAACAATTTTTAGTGGTCATTTGACCTTTCACACAAGCAATAATAGTAACATTGTTGATATATTTTGTTAGTGATGTGTGTGAACACACTTAGGATTGTCGGGGTATTTTTTTCCCTCTTTAGGATATTTTCTTTCCCCCGACTTGTATATATGCCTATAAACATAATGGGCCACTTATCTTTGTACATTGTGTGTTGTGTTGTGCTCCAAGCTTCTGCTTCTTCCTTGTGTTGTTTCTGTGCTTCAACAGACCCTAGACTCCAACAATTCATATCAGAGCAGGTCATCACTTCATCTAGGGCATCATCAGCAACCCTCTGGTCATAGTATGAGAATCACACGAAAATTGGTGAGCATACTTGGGGTGACTAAGAGCATATTCAAGGAGTCAGAATTTTGATCTAAGCTCATTTTGGCGCAATGAATGTGCAAGCAATTTTTCCCTTTTGTGCCAAACATATATACAGGTTTTGGTTCGCTAGTACACTCCAAGTCTTCTATACATTTAGTGGCACTTTGTTTTTTAAATAATGCATATCTTAGCCAAAATTGCTAGATTTATTCAAATACATATTAGTAACGAAGACTCCACAATTACCTAGATCTTTTGTAGAGAACTTATAATATTTATATAGTCTATCGCTATACATTGTGTTAGACTAGGATAGAAAATCACTAGACATGTTTGGAAATCAATCATCAAAATATTTGATACAAACATGACTATGAGTATGGCCAAGCAGCAACAGATGGATGGACAAATAGCGATATGTTGAGACTTGCCCATGAAAAAAATAGGAAAGCTCAAGCCTATGCTAAATCTCAAAGGAGAGAAACCAAACTTAAGGTAGAAGACAAAGTCTAAATTAGAGTTCCATATAAAAGAGAAACTTTACTTGGGAACAAGTCTTTTAGAAAAGAAGCATCAGTTGAGAACCATCTCTTTCTAAATTAATCCACATCGCTGGATTAATTATCCACCAACATTTATCTGGAAAGGTTTCAGTTAGAAAGGATAATCCACAACGATCCAACTCATGGAGCTCTTGGGCAAAACCTTGCAGCTTGCAGGACTTGAACCCAAGGCCTCCTCCTTTCCCCCCTTAAGACTTAACCACTAAGCTAGGCAGATTGCTTGTCTTAAAAAACCTTGCAGCTTGAAGGACTTGAACCCAAGGCCTTCTCCTTGCCCCCTTAAGACTTAACCACTAAGCTAGGCTTAAGTCTAGTCTTTAGATCTTGGCCATCCATCCAAGTGACCAAATGGTGTCCAAATTCAGATCTATCTAGATTGGATGGACACTCATATCATAGAATTACTTTATAACATCCTTTCGCCTTTGAAAAGATTTTCATCCTCAAAAATAAATCTATATATAGTAACTATAAGCATAAGGTTGGGAGGAGAGTCATCTCTCTTGCACATGGTGGTCCTAATAGTCTTAGTTCTTTACATTTGTATTAGAGTCTTCTTGTTCTCAACCTTGGTTTTTTGAAGCCTTACTCTTAAGCTTAGTGTTTTGAACCTTCTTGTTTGCAACCTTGGTGTCTTGAGCCCTTGTTCTCAACCTCAATATCTTGAACTTGGTTCTCACCCATTCTAGGTATATTGGATCCTCAAGCTATTTCTTCCATTGGAAATCTTGTTCTGAGAGCTTTCCAACAAATTCCTTATACATCTGAACATGACCTATGGATTGGGAGATACACTCTAATATTTATTGGACTAACTTCTCAAAGCAATGTGCACCACTTTTTTGTACTATTTCAGATACAAAGCACACAATAACTTGCACAACATGCATGCATATGGAGGGTAGTTAACCGTGGTGTCGATTCTGCAAAATATAAGGATAACACTTGCGTAATATCAAATAAACAAAGAGCACGAAGGTGGAAGGATATATACAGTTGGCCATGCAAAATTTAAATTTTATGAATCAAGAGGACATATCAAAGGATTTATGAACAAGGGAGAGGGGAATGATTGAGCTCGTACCATTGGAACTTCAAGTTCCAAATAAATCAATTTTACCATATTGGCACCAGGGGCCTAATCCCATTGTGGTCACCATTTATGTGCTGGCCCGGTTTTCGGGAGGTACTTTCCACTAGCACTTAAGGGAGTTGTATGCACAGGTAGAGTTAGGAGTAATGACACTATTAGAATTCTTATCTATAGTTGTCTGCATTGGACTTCTTATCTCAAAGGTGGATCCGAGGGGCTAGGCACTTCATAAGGAAGTGGGTGTTCAGACAAGAATAGAGTGTTCACCTCTGAATAGTGCTTACAGATCTATCGATTCTTTTCTTCTGTTGTCATCACAATAGGGGACTATTATATTCACTTTGCATACAACTTTTACTCAGACATCCTATCCTAGGTTATGTGGAATAACAATATTCACAGACGTCATAGAGTACTTTTGCCAATGTAATTCTCGGTATTTCTTAGGATGTAATGTGTGGGCCTAAGGCTAGTGTAATGCTTTTGGGCCATATTAAACCAGATGCCTTTGGATAGTTCTTCCTAGTGTTTGCGTTCGAATAGTCTAACCCCTTCTTTGTGGGATACCTGGGGTCCCATGGGTACTATGCTCATTCACTTGTACATTTGTTCTTTAGCAATTCAAACAAATGGAGATTAGGCTTCATCTGAACTTCCTCTTAAAAAAAAAAAGTTAGTAGAGCATTACAAAATTACATGTAGTAGATTATCTGTACGAGTTTCCTGCACTATTGCAATATACAAACAAAAAATTTTGACAATGGAATAAGTACAACACATGAGAATTAGATATCGATTACTCTTTCATCCATGAATTCTTTCCTTGGCCGTAGTCAAGTCAAAATCCAATATTTTTTCGTTCAAGAGAGGATCTCATGATCCAATGAGGTCTTCTAATTGGAGTCATGGTCTTCTAAAGAGGACTTTATGGACATGTTAACACAAGCTCTTACTCTAATCTTGCTCCAATGCTTGAGGGGCTCTACATCATTTAGCTACTCCAAAATGGATCCGGAGAAGGGGTGTTAAAGGATAGGTGATCCATCTCAATTTTTTCATTCCATGTTTATGTTTATTCCATTTCAAATGTGCACATCTCCAATTTGGAGCACTCTAATTGTAGTTGGGAAATCGATGTTCTGCAAGAATCCTCTTCCCAAATTTATACCTGTATAAAGTTGAGGGCTCACTCTTGGCAAACTCTTCTAGACTCCCACACTTTTTCTTTTTGTGGGTACATGTCATATTGCTTCCACATGTACACCCTATAAAAAAAGATCCATTGCACCCTATAAAAAAAGATCCATTGATTGAATCCAATGACATTAATGATGGAGAGTGTTAATTGTTGAAGATAAATGTACAAGCTCATTTTCATATGAGCCATGCTTGTATAAATTTAAGAGATACAATATCTTGCCTTGTAGTTAGTAGCATGTAGTGGAGAAAGTGGTGAGTTAAGAAGGAGGCACAAACTTCTTCACATGCTCATTGGTTATAAAAGTGAAGTGGGAGCACATTCAAAACAAGGAGAGAAAGACACAAGAGCTCCCAATAGTCGGATCTGGCCATTTTGTCATTTTGGCTTCCCTTAGACTCCTTCCAGCCGCACGTCAGTTTGTACACAGCTCTGTTGCAGAGCTCATATCTCCGTGCATATGTAACCATTTTGTGCGTTTAAACATTCATTGAAAATCTTATCTCGTGTAGTTTCTTCAGATCAAATATCTCTTTGAAAGATTATGTAATTTGTGAGATATCAGTGAAAGAGTGAAGTCCAGTTTTTCAGTATACCTGTGTAGATAGGTAGTCTATTTTGGTCGGTTCAGTTTCCCAACCAAAACATATCCAAATTGCATGATTTTTGTCTTGTTGGAAAGTTCTTGGCATCTACTTCACTATCTCAAATATCTCATTCAGATCATTCATACTCTGTGAGATATCTATCATAGAGTAAAGTCCAGTTTTACAGTGTACTTATGTGTGCAGGTGGTCTATCTTGGTGAGTTGAGTTTCCTGATCAAAACTCATCCAAACTACTTGATTTTTAGCTTGTTGGAAAGCTATTTGTGTCTACTTTCTCTATACCAAATATCTTGCTCAAAGGATATATATTCAGAGAGCTATCAGTCCGAGAGTGAAGCTCAGTTCTTCAGCATACTTGTGTGGACAGGTAGTTCATTTTTTACAGTTGTGTTTCCTAATCAAAACTTGTCCAAATTAAGTCATTTATAGCTTGTTAGAAAGCCCTCTTTGTCTACTTTGATTGCCTAAAGTCTCAAGTCCATTTGAGTTTTGTATTGAGAGCAGCAAGCTATCTAAGGTGCAGATGTTTGTCCAAGTGATGGACATACAAGGGTTCACTACACACTTCCGTTGCGCATAGGAGAACTCATTCTCCACAGTTGGTATCAGAGCGAACTTGGTGTTGAAGCTTCATCATCAGAGCTGGAGTTGAAGCAAAGCAAAAGAGGAGCTACAAAACAAGAGGGAGCTTCACAAACGCAAGAGCAAAGTACTATAACTATTCGAGGTAACTCTCAAAGTCTTTGATACTCTTCAATGGCTGACTTGGGTCAACAAGTAGAGAAGTTGGACAAGGATAACTATCCCGTGTGGAAGTTTAGAATGACCAACTACCTAATGGGCAAAGGCTTGTGGGGTATTGTGAGCGGCGATGATGCTCAACCTCAAATCAATCAAGCTATGGCCACCAAAGTCCAAAGGAGGCAAGCAAAAGAATGGGAAGAGAGGAATAGGAGAGTCATGTTCCTCATTTCGCAAGTCATTACTAATGCCATGGTAGGGCATATTCAACATCTAGAGAAAGCTAAGGATGCTTGGGAAGCTCTTGAAAGGATGTATTCAACAAATACCAAAGCTAGGAAACTTCAACTCAAGAATGAGTTGAACACAATCAAGAAAAGTTCGAATCAATCCATAGCTGAATATACTTTGAAGATTAAGGAGCTAAGCGATGCTTTAGCTTCTATTGGCACAACGGTTGAAGACGAAGATCTTGTGTGTTATACTCTTAATGGCTTGAGAGAAGATGAAAGATGGAAGCCTTTTATAACTTCCATTAACTTGAAAGATGTATATCCAGGTTTTGAACAACTAATCCCTCATCTTGTCACCGAAGAGCTTAGCTTTGGTGGTCCCAAAGGAAAGGATAGCCACAACCAAATGTTATATGCAGGTCGAGGCAAAGGAAGAAACTCAAGAGGAGGCTCAAGAGGAAAAGGAAGAGGTCACAACCACTCCAACTATAATCAAAACAATTCGGAAGACAACAAGGATGCATCAAATGCCAACACACAAGGAAGAGGTCGAGGTAGAAGTAGAGGAAGAGGCCGAAGCTCCTACAATTCTCATAAAGGTATAACATGCTATCATTGTGGTAAAGTAGGACACTATGCTAGTGATTGTTGGCTGAAGAATGGAAGACCAAATGGAGGCAATCAAAGGAACCAAAGCAACTATGCAAGCACCTCAAGTGAAGGAAGCAAGGACACACTACTTGCAATGAGACATGAGTATAGAAGCTCTTGTGAAGATGACAAGAAATGGTACATTGATTCAGGTTGTAGTAACCATATGTCATGCCAAGGAAGTTTGTTCACTAATCTACAGGTACCAAGTGGAAAAGGATGTGTTGAAACAGGTGATGATACTCAACACATGATTGAACATATTGGAGATATAAGGCTTGGAGATACAAGTAAAGCAAAGGTACTATCTAATGTTCTTCATGTTCCTACAATTTCAAAGAACTTGATTTCAGTAGGACAGATGGTAGAGAAGGGTTATCATGTCATATTCAATGAGAATGGGTGCTTCATAAAGAATCCAAAGGAAGGCTTCAAGGTCATTGCTCGAGGTAGAAGAGAAGGAAGGATGTTCACTTTGGATGTCCAACATCCACATGGAAAGGTCATGTACATTCAATGTGGGAACAAGAAGATTTCAGAGCTAGACTTATGGCACAAAAGAATAGGACACATCAACATTCCAAAGCTGAAGGACATGAGCAAACATGAAGTGGTAAGAGGTCTTCCAAAATTTAATAGCATTGGACTACATGAGTTATGTGAAGCTTGTCAACTAGGAAAGCAAACGAGGCAGCCATCCAAGAGGAGCAATTATGTGGCTCCAAATGTCTTGGACTTGATACATACGGATGTATGGGGACCAACCCAAGAGGCATCAATGGTTGGTAATAGATTTTTTGTCACCTTCATTGATGATCACTCAAGAAAGGTATGGTTGTTTTGTATGAAGCAAAAATCAGAGGTGTTTTCTATATTCAAAAGATTCAAAGCTGAAGTTGAAAAGGAAACAGGAAGGTCTATCAAAACCTTAAGGTCCGATGGTGGAGGAGAATACTTCTCCAAAGAATTTTCAGATTTTCTACAAGAGAATGGGATCAAAAGGCAATTCACTTGTAGGTATACACCACAACAAAATGGAGTAGCTGAGAGGAAAAATAGGCAAATTGCTGAAATTGCAAGATGCATGCTCAACAAGATGAAGGTATCATTGTACTACTAGGCTGAAGCTACCACAACCTCCATTTACTTGATGAATAGGTGCACAACATCAGGAATACATCACTTGACTCCAGAAGAGGTATATTCCGGTAAGAAACCTAATCTTACACACCTCAAAGTGTTTGGATGTGTTTGCTTTGTTCACATTCCACAAGAAGTTAGAACAAAGATGGAACCAAGGTCAGAAAAATGCATTTTCATCGGCTACTCGACGGAGCAAAAAGGATACAAGTGTTACAACCCTAGAACAAAGGAATTAAGAGTCTCGCGAGATGTGGTCTTTGATGAACTAAGACCATGGTATGAAGATAAAGGAAAGGAAAAGATTCTTGAAGAAGATTGTGATGATTATGCAGGAACAAATCAAAGAGAAGTTCAACAATCAAGCGCAAAGGCTTCAGGTCCAGAGGCATCTACATCAAATGAAGAATGTTCAACATGGAGGGGGAGCCATTTTTTGTCTCCAAATTCAGCTCATAGTAGAGCCGAAGAAGCAATTGGTACTCCAAACAGTGAGGTAGATGCAAGTGAAGGAGAATATGAAGAGGTAATCACTCCGATGGTAAAGTTGAATAGGTTAAAGAAACAACTTTCTAAAGGCCATGAAAGAAGATCTTCAAGGACAAGGTATCCAACTCAAAGGTTGAGTTATGATAGTTTTATGGCGACACATTTTGCATACATGATGCAGGTTATCAAAGACAAAGAGCCTGAGACATATGAAGAAGCTTGCACACAAAAGGAATAGAAGCAAGCTATGAAAGAGGAGATCAAAGCTCTCAAAGATAATCACACATGGGAGCTAGTGCCAAAGAAAGAAGGTATGAAGATTGTTCCAAACAAATGGGTGTTTAAATTAAAGAGGAATGCTAATGGTTCACTAGCTAGATATAAAGCTAGATTAATTGCCAAAGGATTTAAACAAACACAAGGCATAGATTATGATGAAGTTTTCAGCCCCGTTGCAAAGATGGGAACTATCAGAACCTTAATAGCAATTGGTGCTTCAAGGAGATGGCCATTATATCAACTCGACATCAAAAATGCCTTTCTCAATGGAGAACTACAAGAAGAGGTATACATGAGTCAACCGGTTGGATTTGAAGATGAAAACCATCCAGATTTTGTTTGCAGGTTGAAGAAGGCACTTTATGGCTTGAAGCAAGCACCAAGAGCATGGAATCAGAGATTGGTAGAGTATCTAACTAAGTGTGGATACAACCCAAGTAGTGCAGATCCTTCGTTGTACATGAAGAAGGAAGAAAATAGAGAGGTATATATTTGCATATATGTCGATGACCTCATCATAACAGGAAACGATGTTACAGGGATTAAAGATATCAAAAGGAAGCTTGGTAAGGAGTTTAAAATTTCAGATCTTGGGGAGCTGAAATATTTTTTAGGAATTGAAGTTGTTTATGGAAAGAGTGGCATCTACTTGATGCAAAGGAAGTACCTGTTGGATGTTCTTTTCAGATTTGGAATGAGTGAATGCAAACCACTCACTCAACCCATGGACACAAATAGAAAGATTTGTTCAAATGATGGAGAACCATTGGAAGATGTAACGACATACAGAAGCATTGTAGGATCATTGATCTATGCAAACATTACAAGACCTGATTTGTCTTATGTTGTTGGTGTACTTTCTCAGTTTATGCAAGCCCCGACAAGTGAACACTTAAATTCAGCCAAGAGAGTGTTGAGATACATAAAGCATACAATTAATCATGCTTTGTTTTACAAGTTTGATGAAGAATTGCAGGTCAAAGGATTTAGTGATGCTGATTGGGCAGGCTCAAAGGAAGATATAAGATCAACCTCAGGTTATGTGTTCATGATAGGAAGCAAACCTATCACATGGAGCTCAAAGAAACAACCTACTGTTGCACTTTCATCTATGGAGGCTGAATACAGAGGATTAGCTTTTGCCACATGTGAAGCAATGTGGATTAAAAAGCTTTTGGCTGATCTTGGAGTGCAAGTTGGAACCATCCCTATATACGGTGATAACATGTCAAGTATTTACTTGGCAAGCAATCTTATGTTTCATGCAAGGAGCAAGCACATAGAGGTCCACTACCACTATGTAAGGGAGAAGGTGCTGAGCAAAGATGTGGAGGTAAAGTTCATCAGAACCAAAGAGCAGGTTGCAGATATGTTTACAAAGTTCTTGGATGCTTCTAAACTCAAAAGTTTCAAGGATGCAATAAATTTGAAGGACATGGATGAAGATAACTCCCAAATGAGCTTGAGGAGGAGTGTTGAAGATAAATGTACAAGCTCATTTTCATATGAGCCATGCTTGGATAAATTTACCAACTATAAAGATAAAGAAAAAGTGGAGGAAAAAAGGAAAAAATAATACAAGAAAAAGTCTAGTCAAAATTCATGATGAGTAAGAGATACAATATCTTGCCTTGTAGTTAGTAGCATGTAGTGGAGAAAGTGGTGAGTTAAGAAGGAGGCACAAACTTCTTCACATGCTCATTGGTTATAAAAGTGAAGTGGGAGCACATTCAAAACAAGGAGAGAAAGACACAAGAGCTCCCAATAGTCGGATCTGGCCATTTTGTCATTTTGGCTTCCCTTAGACTCCTTCCAGCCGCACGTCAGTTTGTACACAGCTCTGTTGCAGAGCTCATATCTCCGTGCATATGTAACCATTTTGTGCGTTTAAACATTCATTGGAAAGCTTATCTCGTGTAGTTTCTTCATATCAAATATCTCTTTAAAAGATTATGTAGATATCAGTGAAAGAGTGAAGTCCAATTTTTCAGTATACCTGTGTAGATAGGTAGTCTATTTTGGTCGGTTCAGTTTCCCAACCAAAACATATCCAAATTGTGTGATTTTTGTCTTATTGGAAAGCTCTTGGCATCTACTTTCACTATCTCAAATATCTCATGCATATCATTCATACTCTGTGAGATATCTATCATAGAGTAAAGTCTAGTTTTACAGTGTACTTATGTGTGCAGGTGGTCTATCTTGGTGAGTTGAGTTTCCTAATCAAAACTCATCCAAATTACTTGATTTTTAGCTTGTTTGTCTACTTTCTCTATAGCAAATATCTTGCTCAAAGGATATATATTCAGAGAGCTATCAGTCCGAGAGTGAAGCTCAGTTCTTCAGCATACCTGTGTGGACAGGTAGTTCATTTTTGACAGTTGTGTTTCCTAATCAAAACTTGTCCAAATTAAGTCATTTACAGCTTGTTAGAAAGCCCTATTTGTCTATTTTGATTGCCTAAAGTCTCAAGTCCATTTGAGTTTTGTATTGAGAGTAGCAAGCTATCTAAGGTGCAGATGTTTGTCCAAGTGCTGGACATACAAGGGTTCACTACACACTTCCGTTGCGCATAGGAGAACTCATTCTCCACATTAATCTCCAAAAGAACAAGTTACTCTTGTATTTAGAGCACCTCTATAACAAGAATAACTCAGATCTTCACCAATTTTAGAAGATCAATACTCAATTGTCAAATTTTCTGAACAAACTGTGAAGAAGGAGAATACACAGAAAGTCTGCTGCACATAAATCACTCATTGCCTTATCAATTGTGTAAAAGTTTTTATAAAACTTTGTATGAGGTGTTGCCTAAAGATTACACACCTTCTCCAAGTTGAATCACTGCAAAAGATTCAATAGAACTTGAGAAATGATCTCAACAAATCACCTATGTCTAAAATTGTTCTTCTCAGAAGTTGATTTAGACACCTATGACTTTAAACCTTTGGTTCTCTCAATCTAGAACCCGTTTCTACAAATGCTTTTAGCCACAAGTAGCTTACCTTCCAACTTAAAGATTAAGTACTTGGTTGCTCAAAACTTTAAACTGTAGAAGGAGAATTGATCAAAACATTTGTATCGAAGTTTGCGCCTCCTGTAACTTCACTTCTTCTCATTCACATATGCAAATGTTCCTACACTTAATTCTCTCAGCCTGATCACAATTGGAAGCTAAAATTTTGTACAGAGGTGGATTACCTATAGACTTAGACTTGTACAAAAGCATTTCACAAAAGATCTAACACAGAAGGAGAAAACTCAGAAATATCGGGCGCAACATTTTCTTCATTTCTGAGAAAAATTACAACTGAGTGATGAGAGAGTCTTAACTCACTTCTAAGATGTCTAATGACACATACAACTTCTGATTACTCTATTCTCATGCTCTCTCATACTTGCCCCGACATTTTCATAGTATATATATACAAAAAATTTACAACCTTATGACTTCTCAAAGATATAAGTGAACTATCTGTACATATGTGTACACATCTTCCTCTTCTGAATGTATTCTTCTTCCATGCTTCACAACCTGAATCTTTCCTTCAAACCTTGGCTTCAACTCTTCATCAAAACATCAATTGTTGATTGTCCTGCACCAACAGCTCCCCCTCAATCATCAATTGAGGTTTTTTCTATCTTCTCTATGCCTGCGATGTCTTTGAATCTTTGTAACTTTGGTCCATCCAAGCTTTTGGTAAGCATATCAGCTATCTGATCTTTTGTTGAAGTATGTATGACTTCAATCTCTTTATCCATCACCTTCTCTCTCAAAAAGTGATACTGAATCTCAATGTGTTTAGTCCTTGCATGAAACACAGGATTAGCAGCTAAATACTATATATGGTGTCAAAACTCTTCATGAGAGTCTTAAGCCATATCACTTCCTTTGCAGCTTCAACCATACCTTTGTACTCAGCTTCTGTAGATAAAGCAACTGTGTGTTGCTTCTTTGAACACCAAGAGATTAACTTATCTCCCACATAACACAAGTATCCATATGTTGATATTCTATCATCAGGATTACCTGCCCAATCTGCATCACTATATATTTTGATGTTTGTATCTGATGTAAAACCATAACACAAACCCTCTTTGAGTGTACCCTTAATGTACCTTAACACTCTTTGACCTGCAATCCAATGTTCTTTCCTAGGACAATGCATGAATTGAGACAAAACTCCAACTGCATATGATAAATCAGGCCTAGTTAATGTAGCATAGATAAGACTACCAACCAAACTCTGATATAGCTTCATATCCTTGAATTCTTCTCTGCCATATCTGCTCAATTTGTGATTCACCTCCATTGGAGTAGGTGCTACCCTGCAATCATTCATTTTAAACTTGATTAACAAGTTTCTCAAATACCTTTCTTGAGTCACATACACTCCATGTTGAGTATATGAAATCTCCATGCCCAAGAAATATGACAAGTCTTCCAAGTCACTGCTTTTGAATTCTTTCTCCATTTGCTTCTTTAGGCTTTGAATGCCTTTCTCATCTATACCTGTAAGAATTATATCATCAACATATATGCACATGTAAATGAACCCATCATCACTTGCTTTAACAAGCAAGCTACTATCTGCCTTAGATACTTGAAATCCAAGTTCTTTCAAGAACTTCACAAGTCTATAATTCCATGCCCTTGGCGCCTGCTTCAAACCATACAAAGCTCTCTTGAGCTTACATACATGATCTAGATACCTTCCATCTCTGAATCCCTGAGGTTGCTCCATGAAGACATCATCTGAATTGTAACCATTTAAAAAAGCATTCTTCACATCTAATTGACATAATTTCCAACCTTTACATGCAACAATGGCTATGAGTGTCTTGATGGTTGTCATCTTTGCCACAGGACTATAGGTCTCATCATAATCAATACCATATGTTTGAGCAAACCCTTTCACAACAAGTCTAGCTTTATACCTAGACACACTTCCATCTGCAAACCTCTTAGTCTTATAGACCCATTTGCATCCAATAATCTTCTGACTATTTGGTTTAGGAACCAAATCCCATGTCTGATTCTCCATTAATGCATCATATTCTTCCTGCATAGCTTTCTCCCAATTTTCCTTACCTTTTGCCTCTTCATATGTGGAAGGGTCTTCATCTGCCTTTATCATGTAAGCATAATCTTTGGTAGCCAAAAAATAAGTGTCATAGCTATACCTTGTAGGTTGCCACTTGTGTCTTGATGAGCTTCTGAGTTCTCCACTCCTTGAGGTTTCTGGTTCTTCACACTCAGGATCAAATCTTGGCATTTCTTCAACTTCAACCTGCACTTCATTATTCTCCTCTTCATCAAATATCTGAACCTTTGATTTACCTTTCTTTTGACTCACAACTTCTTCATCACTTGTATTAATATTGATCGTACCTGCATACCAAGTACCTTGCTCATCAAATGTAACAACTTTTGATACAAGAAATTGTTTTGTGGATGGACTCCACAACCTATATCCCATCTGCTTATCATCATAACCAATGAATACATACTTTTCAGCTTTAGGTTCTAACTTGTGTCTTAATTGTGATGGCACATATGCATATGCCAAACATCCAAATACTTTGCAATGATCCAAGGTAGGTCTCTTACCCCACCATGCCTCATATGGTGTCATACCCTGCAAAGCTTTACATGGTAGCCTATACCAAATAAGTAGCTGTATTTACAGCCTCAGCCCACAAATAATTTGGGCAATTTTTCTCCTTCATCATTGACCTTGCAAACTCAACAAGAGTTCTATTTCTTCTCTCTGCTACACCATTTTGTTGAGGAGAGTACCTGCAAGTGATTTCCCTTTTTATTCTTGCATTCCACAAGTAATCACTGAACTCATTAGAGAAATACTCTCCCCCTCCATCTGACCTTAGTCTCTTCAATTTATGGCCTGTAATTCTTTCTGCATACACATGATAATGTTTGAATGTATTGAATACTTCTGACTTATCTTTGATCACATAGATATTGATCCATCTGGTAGCATCATCAACATAAATCACATAGTATCTTGAACCATTGATACTGAAATCCTTTGATGGTCCCCACACATCTGTGTGTACCAACTCAAGCTTCTCTGAATACATAAAACCATGCTTGGAATAAGATTGCTTATGAGCCTTACCTAATTGACATGCCTCACATCTGTATGTCATATGTTGACCTGCAACATTAGGCACTCCAAGCACTGAACCATTGTTAATCATATCTTTGATACCTCTTTCATTGAAGTATCCAAGCCTCTTGTGCCAAAGATCTAACTCAGAGATCTTATGTCCTCCATAAGTGAACAAGGCATGACCAACATTACCTTGAATCTTTAATGTAAACAACCTTCCTTCTTTCTTCCCTGAAACAATTTGTTTATACCCATTGCTAGGGTCTTCCACAAACACTCCTTCATTAGTCAATCTAACTTCATAACCTTTTTCAACAATTTGTCCTACACTTATCAGATTCTTAGGAATTGTAGGAACATACAAGACCTTACTCAAAAGAGTACTTCCATCCTTGGTCTTCACTGATCCAATTGACTTCACATTGTGCTTTGTATTGTCACCTATTTGAACAACATGATTAGACATCTTATTTTCCAAATCAGTCATCAATGCTATGTTACCACTCAGGTGATTGCTACACCCTGAGTCAATGTAGAAGACTCTTTGGTCTTCACTTTGCCTTTCACAAGTTGCATTCATTATCAATGTTGAATCCTCCTTCTGATCTGAAGCATAATTGTAGTAGGTATTATTGTATTGTTGACTTTGGAATCCTCTACCTGCATTTCTTCCAAAGTAACCCCTACTACCTCTTCCTCTGAAGTTACCTCTTTGATTTTTGCCACCTCTTCCTCTTGAATTAAAATTTTGATTATATCCACCATTACTCTAATTATTATGCCAACAATCATTAGCTAAGTGATTTGTCTTACCACAAATCCAGCAAGCTTTGACTCCATCTTTATTATTCTTGCCTCTTCCTCTACCTTTGCCACCTCCTCTTCCTCTTAGGAAGTTGGCTTGACTAGTTGTGCCTTCATCTTCATTTGCTTGTTGTTTCCCTTTGCTATTTTTCTTCTTATCCTTTGAGTACATTGCATGACCTGTACTCTTGTCACCTTCACCTTTGACATCCTGCTCAAAGGTTAACATATGTCCTAGCAACTGATTTAAGTCAGGAGTAAAATGATCAAGTGATAATTCAGTAGAAAAAATGAATGGCTTCCATTTGTCATCACCTCTCAAACCTGTGAGAATTTGCCTTACCATTTTATCCTCCTCAATGTCTTCATCAACATCTCTTAATGCATCTGCAATGTCCTTCATTCTGGTTACATAATCTGAGATGGATTGAGAGGCCTTCTTCTTGAATGTGGTAAATTCTGCCCACAAGGATGCCTTCCTAGACTTTGTGGTATTTTGGAAATGCTCCTCCAAAGCATTCCATATATCACTTGCACTTTCAAGACCTCTAATGTGAGGTAGCAAGTAATCATTGACTGCCATATAGATAATGCTCCTAGCTTGAGCATCTCTCTTCATCCAATTCTTCAAATCTAACAATTCCTCCCTAGTTGGAACACTAGGATCTCTGAATTGAGGCTTTTCTTCTTCACCTGTAATGTAAGCTATCAAGTCTTTGCTCATTAGATGAGCTTCCATCCTCATTGACCATGCTGGATAGTTCTCTCTATCCAATTTCTCTATCTGAAGAGAATCTCCCATTCTTTTTTCACCTGTATATTAAATTCTTCAATCTTTATGAGTAATAGATGTACCTTTACTTTGAATAATACTCCTTTTGTATTCCTTGGTGTCGTATGACCTTCTTCTCAAGCTTTATCCTCAAGCTTTCACCTTTTGAACCTTCAAATGTTGAATTCTTTGCACCTGCAGCAGTCGAGGTCCTCCTTTCTTCAATTCTGATGCTTCCTGCTTTGATACCACTGATGGAGAGTGTTAATTTCCAAAAGAACAAGTTACTCTTGTATTTAGAGCACCTCTATAACAAGAATAACTCAGATCTTCACCAATTTTAGAAGATCAATACTCAATTGTCAAATTTTTTGAACAAACTGTGAAGAAGGAGAATACACAGAAAGTCTGCTGCACATAAATCACTCATTGCCTTATCAATTGTGTAAAGTTTTTTATAAAACTTTGTATGAGGTGTTGCCTAAAGATTGCACACCTTCTCCAAGTTGAATCACCTATGTCTAAAACCGTTCTTCTGAGAAGTCGATTTAGACACCTATGACTTTAAACCTTTGGTTCTCTCAATCTAGAACCCGTTTCTGCAAATGCTTTTAGCCACAAGTAGCTTACCTTCCAACTTAAAGATTAAGTACTTGCTTGCTCAAAACTTTAAACTGTAGAAGGAGAATTGATCAAAACATTTGTATCGAATTTTGCACCTCCTGTAACTTCACTTCTTCTCATTCACATATGCAAATGTTCCTACACTTAATTCTCTCAGTCTGATCATAATTGGAAGCTAAAAATTTGTATAGAGGTGGATTACCTATAGACTTAAACTTGTACAAAAGCATTTCACAAAAGATCTAACACAGAAGGAGAAAACTCAGAAATATCGGGTGCAACATTTTCTTCATTTCTGAGAAAAATTACAACTGAGTGATGAGAGAGTCTTAACTCACTTCTAAGATGTCTAATGACACATACAACTTCTGATTACTCTATTCTCATGCTCTCTCATACTTGCCCCGACATTTTCATAGTATATATATACAAAAAATTTACAACCTTATGACTTCTCAAAGATATAAGTGAACTATCTGTACATATGTGTACACATCTTCCTCTTCTGAATGTATTCTTCTTCCATGCTTCACAACTTGAATCTTTCCTTCAAACCTTGACTTCAACTCTTCATCAAAACATCAATTGTTGATTGTCCTACACCAACAATTAATGATAGCTTCAAGCTTACTTTTTTTTTCAATTAATAATTAATGTTTATTCTAATTATATGATTTTGTTTGATAATTAGTAAAAATAATATTATTTAGCAAGCACCTACCCCCTCGGTTTTAACTTTGAAAGTACAACTATACAAGTGAATGGGCATAATACCCATGAGAGCTCTCGTATCTCACAAAGTAGAGATTAGACAAGATAAGATGGATAACAATTGATTTAGACGGGCCAAAACCATACATATCCAACTCGAGGATTGAATTCTAGATCTCTGCCTCAAAAGACCAAAGTGAAACTACTTAAACTAAGAAACATGGAATATATATATATATATATATATATATATATATATATATATATATATATATATATATATATATATATATATATATATATATATGTGTGTGTGTGTGTGTGTGTGTGTGAAAAAAAAAGTTTCAAATGATATGAAATAAGGAAAATTACATTGAAAGAGAAACACAAGAAGGTTAGGAAACCTCTCGTCCACAAGCGAAAGACCCATAGTGAAGGATCAAGAGTTTTACAATTGATATTATATATATACAAGAAAATGAAAATACAAGAGTTTTACAATTGATGCATAATATTCATTTCAATTTTTTGAGTGGCTCTTATTGATCATTTAATTTTTCCGAGCATTTTATGGCTTTGATGACTCCCAAAGGTTTGTTCTTTATGGAAGAGTTGGAACAAGTTTAAACATTTTATCAAAATCAATAAAGAATGAAGATGGGTGGTCGGCATTAGACAAAATGATTCGATCAAGTTCCCTATCAAGGGCATTAGAGGTGTGGAGTCTTGGAACCTTCGAAAAGCTAGGAAGCTTTGGAACAAAGGCTTCCGTTTGTGGAAACACCTTTGAAACCAAGAAACCTGTCAGTGGATTAGATTTGAAGACATTGATCCGACCAAAAGAGTGGACTATGAAGAATGGTGTCTATTGCAGAGCACATTCAATGCTTGGGAGCACTTGAGGACTCGCCTCCTCATTGGTCAAGACTCTTCTCAACCTGAGGGTCTAAGATGGCACAATGGCAATAACCTTGAGAAAATTTTGAGATTGAAGAAGGATGTGGAATTTCACGTCACACTCAATTTGAAGTGGTGTTTGGATTGGTTATGTTGGAGGTGGGACTTCAAATTCATGGAATCTGGACCAATGTAAAAGCTAACACAATTTGTGGGGTCCCCCCGTGGTACAAATGATGCCTTTGGGGCATGGAAGACTTGGGACACCTCTTTTATTTGTGCCCCAAATCAATATCGGTTTGACAGACCCTTGAGAGAATCATGTTGTTATAGGGACAAATCAACTAGAAGCAAACTTTGCTAGTGAAGCGATCGGATGTTCCCCAACTCGATGGAATGCTATAAGAGGGGAGACTCTTTGGAAAATATGGAAAGAGAGGTGTGCAACCAACTTTGGAAGTCCTCCTAAAGAGTGGTGAATCGAAAAATCTCTTTTCCTTTTAGGCAAAATAATTTCCAATTGTAAGAAGCCCCCGCCCTTTAGACATCATAGAGTGTTCTTCCCAGAGAGTAGCAAGATCAAAACCAAGTGGGCCCCACATGAGGGGACGAGAGGATTATAAACCTTCTTTCAAAAATTCTCTAGTAATCTATCAGTAGCCCTTGCTTTATGGGATACGAGGGGTCCCATGGGTGCTAAGCCTGTTCACTTGTACAACTGCAATTTCTATTAATTAAAGTTTGGAAGAGTAGGTGCTTCCGAACTTCCTTAAAAAAAAAAGAGATAGAATAAAAATTTAAAAATAAAAAAAATAATAAAAAATAAATATATATATATATAAAAGGAAGTCTCGTCGAAGCCTAATCTCTATATATTTGAATATATTGAAAGAACAATGGTACAAGTGAAAGTCATAGTACCCATGGAATTTCCTCTATCTCACAAAACAAGGGTTAGACTATCAAAGCATTAGAAAGAAAGGGCTTCCTAAAAGCATCTAGTTTAAAAGACCAAAGACATAACAACCAAATAGATTGACCACACGACCTATGCATGTCCAATGACACAAGGGATTTGAACATGCGACATCCTCCTCAAGTGGTGGGCGCTCAAATAGCCCGCCTACAATGTGCCGACAAAATATCAAAGTTTTTATTCCCAATTTATTAACTGTTTAGTCACTTAAATCTAAACATTGGAAAGATGATCAAAAACATTGAAAGATATCTCAAAGGGTGTGGTGTAACGATAAGTTTTGAACGTTGTGAAGCAAAGTGTCGGGATTCAAATCCCACTCATTAAACATGTTAGCCTTTGAGAGTATCCAAATGTATGAGTGCCTCTATGTTATTAGGTTGAGTATGTGTCTTTCATTGATTGCACGATGAATTATAACATTTTTCAAAGTTTGTCCGCACTCATGTGAACTAGTCGAAGTATTCCGTCTTTGTTACGGTACGTGGCTTTTGTCTTTTGGGCGCCTTTTGAGTTCCCGCGACATTTCGTGTTGTCTTTTCCTCCTACAGCTTCCAGCCTGGGAGATTTGCAATATTGAAGGTCATCTCTCTCTCTCTCTAATGTTGAAGGTCAGCTCTCTCTCTCTGGGCAGTGAACGCAACTTTCACGACCAATGTCGAAGATTTCCCGTGGTTATTGTTTTATGAGCCTGCGTGTTTGCACACATGCATTCTTACTTGTACGAGCTCTTTGAAAGCGTTTTCTACTTGTACGAGCTCTTTGAAAGCGTTTTCTCAGAAGCATGCACATGTTAATCGTACATGTGTGTGTGTGCGCGAGAGAGAGAGAGAGCTGTACAATTATTCTGTCCTCATACTCAGGTGAAGCACTCATTATTTAAAAGAAGTTCGATCTTGCGATGGAGTCTTCCTGATAGCTTGTACAGCAGTGAGGGCATAGCACCTATGGGACGCTACTTTATTGCACATCAGCAGCCAAATTCCAGCTATTTTTGGGATATACTCGATGAGTTATCCGAAGTCTTCCGAGGCATTACCGACCTTACTTTATTTTCTACAAGTTGGGTTAATATCTCTAATAGATGTGTTTAAGACTCTCATTAATTATGAATATATAGCCTGTGACGTGACGTGTGATTAAAGATATGGTTTTGGGGCGGTGTAAAAATCTGTTGTTCGTCAGCATAGTGGTTGGACCTCTCACCTCTTGAGGTGGAGGCGAGGGTTCAATCCCTGGCAGCAACATGTAAGGGACATGTAATCTGGAATGATGTTGCATTGTGGTTGAGTGCCACCGTTTGTCTATCCTTACGGTAGTGATCGCCGTTTAACTCAGTCTTGTAAATCTCTGTTCTTGTGGGATAAGGGTGGTCCCATGGGTACTATGTCCTTCCTTGTACAGTTGCAATTTCAAAGTTAAAGTCCGAGGGAATAGGCCTTGTACAGTTGCAATTTCAAAGTTAAAGTCCGGGGGAGTAGGCCTCGGCCGAACCTCCATTTAGGAAAAAAAAAATTAAAATAAAAAAATCTGTTGTTCCCGCTTTCAATACGTATCATCCACAAGGGTTAAAGACAGAAACTTCAGCATTAACCACAGCATTCATCTGTAACATGCTTTTTCGAAAATGATTCTATTTTTTGAGTTACACATCAAAGTGACATTGTGTAACATGCTTTTTCGAAAATGATTCTATTTTTTGAGTTACACATCAAAGTGACATTTATGATCCTAATCTGGTCAATACACAGAAGCCCCTTCTAGATGTCAATGTATGGATGTTTACGCAGAACCTTTTCGCGAACCTGACCACAAATTTTCTCGTTTTAAATGTCTTACACAACTCGATCAGATAATCACGATTCAATCATTCCAGAAGGATCGAAGGTACTTTATGATGATCAATGTGCAAACGTGAGAAGATTTTCTAAATTTGGAGAAAGAAACGCATGGAAGGAATCTAATAGATACTTGGATTAGCTTCTGGATTCTATAGGCTTCACCTTGTCCGATTGATTATCTAACGTTTCTCCTGATTCACCCTGCATTTGGGATGTCAATGTTCTCAAGTATATTCCCAAATGCAACTCATTCTATGTAGGAGATTGATGTATTGATTTACGTTCTCATAGTTAAAACTGATAAAACACACATTAATGCTTATGCCTTGCTGGGTCTTTTACGACATTAAACGTTTGGGGCCAAGTAAGATTATGTACTTCAGTGTAAATAAAGGTCTAATCAAGTGGAAGAAAGCAGCGCTAATACCTATGATGTCATGTAAGGACATTCAGGTTCCATTTTCCTTGAAATAAGAAGGTTAGGGGTTATCCTCATGTTTCAGTCTATCTAAATATTAGAGATAATACCATCTATGCCAAATAAGCATGAAGGTTTATAGTCGTTAAGTAACTTGTTGGGCGCACTGCAGAAAAGGTTCTTCTAGTTTGTTTTTTCGCATGATTTGACCTTTTTTCTCCTCACGTTTTCTTTTCATGCGAATATCTTGTTATCAGAATGGGAAAGTGTCTTGCATATATGTCCCCATTCAAGTGCCTTGCATACATAGATATTCCGATTAAAGTGGCTTACTTACATATTCTGTTTCTGTCTGTTAAGTAGTGTTTTCAAATACGCAGGTTGTTTTGGCATTATTTGTAGCGTAATTTTTAGTTGTAAATTGAACGGATTTAGAATGATTTTCTATGTGAATGATTTTCTCTATGTTCAAGTTTATTCTGGAAATATCTATTATCTATTGCCATTGTGGTACGTTGCTTTGATACATACAGAGAGATTACCTTACAGACGCCGAACAGATTTTGAAAGAAGTTGAAAGAGAATTTTTGTGGAGGTTCTATAAACCTTGCTATATATTTGGTTTGAAATCGTTTGCCTGTTCTATTTTTTGTTTGGTTTCCTCTCCCCATTCCCTCCTTTTCTCTCAAAGCCAACTTGTGAAATATGTTTTATAGACCATTGTACTCCACTTCGCTCTCCCCTTATTTCTTCATTTCCCCCTGTTTCCCCTTATTTCTTAATTTTCTTTCCCTCATTTGTGTGCATGCATACCTGTATGTACATTCTTGTGCAAGTACATATCATTCATGTACGCATGTTTTGTAAATATTCTCATCTCCTGAATCTTCAAGTCTGTATGACCATGTAAGGAGATGGTTGATCATTAGTACGAGATACCCGTAGTAGATGCTCTTCTAGACACTTCTTTGCTTGTGTTTTGGAGCATCCCAAACCTACTCCACTTGTGCTTTGGGTCGTGCTAGGAAGTCTCATATCTCCAAATTTTAGCCCTACCTGCCACTGATTATTTATCTCAGATATAACCTTTTTTTGGACCAATGCATGATCTCCATAAGGTCCTTGATTAGAAAGCACTTCTGTATGCCTTGTGATATTTGGGCAATAGTAAGACTCCTTATCCAGATGGTTTATCCAAGGAACTAATTCTATCTTATCATGAGCATCTAAAAGATTTGATGCGTTATGTTGTGAATGAAACATTGTTGGAATTCTGCACGCCTTCCTGTATGAAGAGGGATTTGCAATCTTGGTTCCGTAGGTGGAGGAGCTTTCCGTGCGTTCAAACTACAAGCTTTTATTTTGCTTGGTATTTTATGTAAAATTATCAATTTATGTAAAAATACGAAAAATGCAGTGACACTATTGCTTCCAAAGATTCACTGTTACTTCTAAAGATTGTTGCGTCGTCGTACATTGCCATTATGCATCGGCATAATTTTTTAAAAAGCCTCGATATCAATCTAATCCTTGCCTGTTTGATTTGCATCCTAACATTACAATTCCTGTTTTCTCCTTTAGAATTATAGGGATCATTCTCAACATGGATGATTGCAAGATCTGAAACTTGGAAAAAATTTACTGCCATTCAAATGGGACAGTTGGAACTAATGAATGTCAACTATGAATTTATCTGCACTGTATTATTAATAACACTGCAATAGATAATGCAGTGAAAAGTGGAGTAGAAGGGGGGGTATTGCTGGATAGTTACGAGTTTTTACAGAGGAAAGCCTTTCATGTGGATTATCACTTTTGAACAAGTGAAGTGTGGACATTATTATTCAAATATTGTATTCTCTATCTCAGGACAAAATTGCCATCAGACATGGTAGTGTTTGGTAAAAAGCTGTTAATTAGAAGAGGATAGATGATTGCTATCTTGTATTGTGTCCTCGAAAGCTCTGTTTTTAAGGTTTATTCCAGAGTTCTCAATTTTTAGTGCCAACACATCTACCGTCAAAGAAAAAATAACAAGATGTTTGATAACTTTGGCAGAATTCCGATATCAAGGAAAGCATGTATGCTATGTAACTTCATTACTTGGAGCAACTGTGCAGGCATTACCTCAGATGCAGAGAATAGAAGCCGGATCTTATTGCTCCTTTCTCTTGCACCTTCCCCTTCTTCCCAGCAGAAGAATATTATTCCTGTACGGTGAAAGCTGAGAAAAAAGTAGGATCATTCTAAGTCATTCTGGAAGCATTTTTACCGAGAACAGAGGCCCACATGAGGATGGCATGTAGATATTATGAGAAGAGACTCCACAGGATCTTGTCACATGCGAATTCATGAGGTGCTTTGTGTTTATCAGGCGAGAGCATGCTGCGCAGAAGTCTGAAGTGCTCGCAAGTCATGAAACAAATCATTGCTGCAGATTCTCTCTGAAGTGCGAGAGTTCCAAATCCTGGCACCTGCTCAAAAACGGTTACTCTGATTTCTGACTCTCAAGTAAGTCTCAGAAAATATCATTTATTGCACATTTTCAAGGTGGCCTCATTCACATTAACTGTGAAGTCCTTTATGGCCATAGAAATGTCTTTCTTCATGGTGTAAAGCTCTTGTTATATCCATCATTCATGCAGAAAAAATAGTTGACGAGCCAGAGGTACACATGGAGGAGAAAAAATCTGAAAGTCGACAGACCCAAGGAAAGAGAGTGCAACAGTCAAATTATGATGCCCTTAAAATATTAAAAGATTCACATATGATCCCAGAAGCTCAGCATACAAGAATGGAACCAAAGTCTGAATCAATATCATCAAACATCTTGTCAAAATGTAAAATAGCCAGGGAGACTGCAGAATCCCTTCAGCATATGCAATACGGTTCTAGCCTGTTAAGACAGCCTCCTAAGCAAGAAGAGAAAGAAAATAGGGATACAAGCAGGCCCTGCTTAGGTAAAGGTTCCACGAAGAGGCAATCCCATGCCATGGTGTACCTTGAGAATGCATTAGATGAGATGGAAGTAATTGTTGGCAGTATTAGTGATAAACAAAACAAGATGGGGAGACTGTCAGCCCTACGATTATCCTGGGATTTTAGTCAGAAAGAAAAGGAAGAGAATTTCCACATAGCAAAGGGAACTTATTTGGAGAGGAAATGGAGAGACGACCTGTTAACAGGTCTTGGTTCAGGTAAATTCAGTCTCTGTTTCTGGACATTAATTCAAACAAATCATCTTCATGTTCTGCATTTACTGATAGTTGTTTGAGTTTATCTTTGTGAATCATGTTGGATAACTGTAGGCAAATCAGTTGAAATTGTAAAGTAATCAGTTGACCTTTATCTATATCTAGATTATCATTATCTTATCTTATTTCCTCACCAGTTCATTATGAGCCGAGTGTGTGAGATCTTGGTGCTGATTATGCAGGTATTGTGGCTTAGTTATTAATAATGTCCATTTATCTTGTAATGTTTTGTGATTTTGTATGATAATCCCACGTAAAGGAGCTTTTACACTATGTACGTACTCTATCATAGCCACAGCAAAAGTTTGTTCACTGCATCTGCCATGGAAGTCTTTTTCTCTGTGTTCTCAGGGCCAAATATTGTTTTGCATGTTTTATTTATTTCCTTTGCCATTGACAGTGTAGTAGTCAAGTGTTCAGAGCCAAGTCGATGAGGCAACTGAGTATGGGGCCTTCTGAGAGGTCAAAGAAAAGGTGTGCTTGCCTTGTTTAATAGCTGGACGTCCCTGCCTTTGTCTTCTTTTAGCAAAGAAATTGGCAAATTTCTCCTTGAAATGCTTAATGCAGTCTAGGACTTAAATGCAGAACCTTCCTTGTCTGGTTTCTTTGTTGCAGATGTTTCTCATCATCTTCAATACTTGGAGCAGTTAACTAATGTTCTGCCTTGATTTCTGTGTGCTGTAATGCAAATCAAAACTATCTCTTAAGATGCTTAAGTTCATAGCATTGATTCGGTTGTTTTTTTCAGCAACGAAAGCAAGCCATACTGATGAGGTCTCCAAACTGAATCCATGGAAGCAATCTGGCAAGATAGTCAACAAAGACTGGCTGAATGATAGAACCGCAAACATCAGAAGTAGAGGGTCTGATGCGGCCTCCATGAGACTTGCTTCAGAAGGTATGGGAAACTTAAAAAGGAGCATGCTACGGCCACCGAAGCCTACAAACTTTGCACAGGATCGGACTCTGGTAAAAGATGCTTATCTAGGAGTGAAGTTCTCATCCCCAGGAAGATCTGAGATTAAAAGTTCCAGAACTCCTTCCAAAGTTCAACTTTCCCCTGCTTCAGAGAGTCTTTTGAAGAGGTATAGCAGTGAGGCTTCAATATCAGAAACAACTGGTCTAAGTAAGCCTTTACAAGCTTGTACTTCTATTTCTGGCATTAATCCTTCAGGCATTGGCAGCAGGCTGACCATTAATCAACAGCCTAATGTCGAGCAGCAGAAGAAAGCAGATAATGCCATTGACATTGCATCTTCCTCTCCAGATAAGGAAGATGACAGAGCGGAGTATGACAGGAAAGAGAATGGATGTGACAATGAGATTTGTGTATCCAGATCAAGAAATACAAACAATGTGAGAGACTCTGAATCAATAGGTGGGATTTCCTATGCACGTGGAGAGGAGAATATTGAAAGGCAGTCTGAAAGCAGAGAACCTTCAGCAGACCTGAAATCTGTGAAAGAGGGGACATCCTTTAAACAGAATGGTTTTCTTATCGATCCAAAATCTACTGTCAATGAATGTGGTGATGTGTCTGACAGACCTAATGATCAAGTTTGGTCTAATTGTTTAGGTAGAATTGATATGCAGCAACCTCCAGGATTTGGCATACCCAAAAGATCTCATGGAGCTTTAGGAATAAAATTTGATGGAAAAGCAATTGATTCCTTTGACAAGGAACCAACTACACCAATTGTAAGAGAAAAGGCAGGAGCCAATCAAATAAATGATAAGAACTTGCTTCAAAATCCTGTTAATGACTTCGAATTTACTGGGTCTCAGCTTATGAGTAGTGGGCAAAATATCGTGCACTGCAACCTTGCCATCAATGAAGATGGTACTAAAGATAATGGGACGCGCAGATTCCAGAGTGCACATGTATCTTTCTTGGACCACAAAAACGAGCATACTGAGTCTAGGCAGAATGATTTCTCTTTGAATGGTTCTAGAGATGAAATAAAGTTGGTGAATGAGGGACAGGAAGGGACTGAGTTCCCTCTAAACAGTTTAACATCCTTCCCTACTCCCACCAAAAGTGAGCAGACTAACTTTGTAAAACTGACCGAAAATTTGTTTTCATTACAGCAAAGATGCTCCTCACTTGATCATGGATTATCTTACATTAATGAGCTTCCAAAACTTGTGAACCGAATATCGAAATTGACTGCAAACATTGATAGCAGAAGCGTATCAGATTACCTTGGTGCCCATGAAGGGTCTGCCAATTTAGCTGATAAAAAATCCAGTGATTATTCAGTTCATAATGTTCATGATGGCAGGGATAGTGTTGATATTCACACATACAAAAATATTTCAAAAGAAGCGTCTCTGTTTGGGCTTAGCCTTCCAACCAGAGGTCAACAATTGAGCAACTCTATCCATCTCAGTAGTGTGGAAGGTCATGTGAGATGGTCATCAGCTGATTTGCTTACACCTTTAAGGGAAAATGGTCAGCAAAGAAAGTCATAAACAGAAGATTCTGGTTGCCATCATGAAGTTCTATATAGAAGTACTGTGAGGCTGTAATGGTATAAATCTGATTCGCACTTCTCAAGCATGGTTGTTAAGATCTCTTTAAGTCACTAATCTATTTGTCATGCATAAGCAAAGGCTTTCCGTACAAAAGGAATATATCAGAATTTCCAATCCTGTTGAACATTATGGATTGGGGATCCTACAGTGAATATTAACCGCACTCATTCCGAACCTGGAGGAAACTAGTTTTAGATAGTATGATTCATATTATCTATGGATGGATCATTACGTGTGGATGGTTAGATGAGTATATATATATGCATCCAATATGATATTTATCTTGGATATGTCCAGACCATTCACATGTATGTCCCTAAACGATGTGTACGAGTAGATGAACAAACTTGTGAATTAGATATGTGGGAGGTGAACCATTGCTATGTCTCAGTCAGATGTATCTTTAGATGTGATTTACGTTTGTTTCATTTTGGCTTGGGTATTAGACGAAGGTGATGCGGATTTTGGATTTTTCATTCATTTGCAGGCAGGCATCAAGGAAACGGAGTTGGGCTCAGAAAAAAATGGTGTTATTGTTGTGTACATGGATGTATTTATGTTTTCTGCTCAGTAGGAGCCTTTCTTATGGTCTTTCTCTATCAGACTCATTCTCTTGCCTTCTTTCACCTGCCCATCTATTTATGTTTCTAGAAAGGGGCATGTATAACTCGTCTAGACTCCAGCAACCAGCTATAAATTGCTACCAACTGGTTTGTGCGTATGTGTTCACAATCTACAGGCCACGAGCTCGAATCCCTCATTTTTGCATCCTCGCTTATGACGATGAAAATGTTATGTATAATGATGCTAATAGGAGGTGGAAATTAAAACGTATCATTTGCAAGCTTAACTTGGCAAGTGCTGAAAGACTAGGAGAATCTTTTCCTCATAGCAAAAGCACTTACTGTCTTTGATAACTTGCAGGTACAATTCTTCTTCGACTTGGTCTAGTGATGCTCATCAAAGATCGTCCTATTGCAGTGTTGTCTGAGAATGCCAGATAGCAGATTCTCCATTTAAGAAAATTGTCGATATGCATTCTGTTGTACTATGGTTTTGTATCAATGAAAATGGTAATGATAGCTGATAGTTCGTCATTCAGTCTGATTCGAAAATTCTGTTGTGTATTTTCTTTTTGCTTTCTGCAAAAAGTTAACATAGTTGTGTTTGGTGTATTGACTTAAGGAAGCCATGGAAGCCATATATAATATATTTCTCTTTAGGATTTACTGATTGAGCCATAAGGAAGCCATATATAATATATTTTTCTTATTCCTTCTCTGAAAATATCGAAGTATTCAAGAAAGGTCTTTAAATCCAAACGTCATGGAAGAATCTGAAGCATAGTGACATGTGAATCATACAAAAGTGACCCAAAACTTGGGTTTGATTCAGGTATGGATTTTCAAAAGGGATAAAACATCACATTTTACATATTTTTGATTAAATAACTTCATTCTTAAATGACCCGTGTAATGGTGCTGAGTATATGCTTTCCTTTTCTGGCAGTAACTATGGTGATCTCATTGAACTTGACATGATGTGTTTTTCGATATTATGTAGGCAAACGGTCATGAAACTTACAAAAACAACTGTGGGTCATAAATTTTTCATGGTAAAAAGCTCAAGGTGGGTTTTGATAAGGACCCTTTCAAACAAAATTAGATAGTTTTCAAGGAACTTAGCAACAAAGGTTGTTGTCTTTCTATCATTGGGAAACGAATAAAATCTGTGAGGGACAGAGCATGGATGAGCATAAGCAAAAACATGAATGTTTTTGTTTTTAGAGGGCTAAGGAGGCCATGAGAAGAACAAAAGTTGTGTCCACACAGAGAAGAGGAACAAGGGTGCAATTTAGGATGGAAGGCCAATATGGGGGTTGCAAAACTAGGGAACATGTTTGTATACAAATTCAGTTCACTTGTATTACGACCTAACACATTGATTCTAAATTGATACATTATTGGGTATAAGTTACTATCTTGTCGCATTTTTATGCTGTAGAGCGATATATAGACATTGGAATTTGGACAAACATGATCTATATGGAATCCTATGTGAATGAAAATAACAATCTCTTAAGAAAAACAAAACATTATCCAAGTTGGATATCAAAAATCTAAACAAATAAATGAATAAATCTTGATTTGGATTTCCTTTCTACTATTGGGACAATATCTAGAGAAGTCCAAACATCAAAGAACTTGATGGGGAAGTTTCTAATATTAGGAACATGGATTGTTAGTCAAATTTATGTATGTATGCACATCCATGCATATGTTCACATATGTTCCCATATGTTACCATGTGTTCATATGAGGATATTAATGCATGTATGTACATATATTTATGTGTGTATGTATTGATGTATGTATATATGTATGCATGCATGTAAGCATGTCTTACATACATGCATGTATGTATGTATCTATGTACATGCATGCATATATATGCATGTATGTATTGATATTTGTGTGCATATATGTGTGTGTATATATGTATGTATGTTTGTATGCATAGATATATGTATATATGTATGCGTGTGTATATATATATATATATATATATATATATATATATATATATATATATATATATATATATATATATATATATATGCATGCATGCATATATCTACGTACATACATGTGCATGTAAAGTAAGTACTTTGTACATATGTATGCATGTATGAATGATATTTATGCATCTTTATATGTATGCACGCATGCATGAACGTATCACATACATACTAGTTTCTTCCAAGGTTGGATCATATTCTTGTCGTCTTCAATTTTTGTTTATGCAACACCTCCGTCCATGGCACTCCATCGTCTATGAATTTGTTGATAAGAGTACACCACCTTGCATGTATGTGAGTTACTAGGTCTAAAATGTCCATACATCCTTCATTCCTCTGTTGAGAGACGAGTGTCGATGCAAATGGAAAGGATGCAGGTGTTGATTGTTTTTGCCAAAGGAAAGACTTGATAGCTAGAGTGAAGTGTATTAGTGAATTATCTATCCTAGAAGTAGCAGGAATGCTCTGAGTAGTTATGGACTTTAAAATTGTAGAATGCTCTGAGTAGTTATGGACTCTAAAGTGCAAGGTCGATTCTTTTGAGTGCCATTTGTAGATTTATGATAGAATCTTTTCAAGAATCCATTGTATGTTACACCTTGTAGTGACATGAATTATCAAGGGGTATCCAAGGTGTCTAAAGATGCTCCTTTGTTCAACTCTTGACTATCCCATATGAGGACTCAAAATTTTATGCATTGATGTTGACAAGCTTTGATTCAATTGTATTCATGATGAGACTTGAAAGTTTATCAAATGTGTATAGAATATTGACTACAAGATGCAAGGATAGGTTTGTGTACATGCCTTGAAAAGTAGAGTGTCATTTGTGAATTCCCACAAACATTTTATCCCCAATCGAGAGAGCATGTAGTGATTTGTTTAAGATAGCTTCACCTAGCACACAATAGAGTGGGTGAGTAGTTATGTTAGACTAGGTTGCATTATTCATTATTTAGTAATTCAGTTATTCGTGAATAATTTAGTAATTTTAGGGTATATCCTTATTATTCGACCGAATTATTTGGTGCCAAGTCAACTTATTTAGATAAGAGTGAATTGTTTTTGGGAGATAATTCAGAATTTTTTTGATTGAAAGGATTTTTAATCGAAAAAATTTTAGATAAAAAATTATTTGATCGAAAAAAGTTACAATTGGAAAACATTTATTTGAATACTTTTTAATAAAAGAAGGTCCCCAACAGTGTACTTCATCAGAGTTACTTTGTTTTTTATGAACTTACAGTGTCGTACAAAGAACAAGGTATAAACTCTTTTAAAAAATATTTGGTATTTTAGGATTATAAATATAAAGAAAAATATTGATTTGTTTATTTAAAATTGCAAGTTAAAAACTATTGTGATTATTTGACCTAACATTGATTCTTACTTCATAATAGTATGTGATGTGTACGTGTGTGTATATGATTGTGAGTAAAAATCTATTGTGATTTTTTGAATCAACATTGATTCTTACTTCACAATAGTATGTGTATGTGCATATGTCTGTATGATAATTGTGAGTTAAAATCTATTGTGATTGTTTGTCTCTACATTGATTCTTACTTCACAATAGTATGTGCATGTATGCTTGTGAATCAAAATCTATTGTGATGCGTTGAAAAAGGTTTTAGCTTCGTTTTGATAATTCAAGGATTGAGAAGGTTGATAAGTCAACAGGCTCTTTGTAGGTCATGAGATGGCTTTGTCCTATAAACTTACCAATATCTTCTAAGATTTGTTGAATTGTAAAGGGATCCAAAAAAGTTTTCATGTAATTGAGTGAGGTGTTTTACATGACAACCTCTTCATAATAGTATTTGTATGTTGATGTGCATGTATGATTGTGAATTAAAATCTATTGTAATTATCTGATTAAACATTGATACTTACTTCACAATAGTATGTTTATGTGTATGTGTATGTGTGCATATGATTGTGATTTAAAATCTATTGTGATTATCTGATTCAACATTGATTCTTACTTCATAATAGTATGTGTATGTATAAGTGAGTGTATGATTGAGACTCAAAATCTGTTGTGATTGTTTGACGCATCGTTGATTCTTAGTTCACAATAGTATGTGTGTGTATGATTATGAATTAAAATCTATTGTGATTGTCTAATTCAACATTGATTCTTACTTCACAATAGTATGTCTATGTGTATGTGCATGTATGATCGTGAGTCAAAATCTATTGTTATTGTCTAGCTCAACATTGATTCTTACTTTGCAATAGTGTGTCTATGTATATGTGAGTGTATGATTGTGAGTCAAAATCTATTGTGATTGTTTGACTCATTTTTGATTCTTACTTCACAATAGTATGTGTATGTGCACATATGATTGTAAGTTAAAATCTATTGTGATTGTTAGGCTCAACATTGATTCCTAATTCACAATAGTACTTGTATGTATATGCAAGCGCATGATTATGAGTCAAAATCTATTGTGAGTGTATGATTATATGAAGAGGTAGAAATATAAACAGATAGGTAGATAAATACATAGATTAATAGATTGAAAAAAATTATGAGAGATTCAAAATAGTTTTTATATATTTTAAGATATATATTTTGTGGAATGTATATCTTATTTGTTATTGATTTATGTTTTCTTTTTTGTAGATATAAAGTGTTCATTAAAGCAAGCATTATGGGAAAGGGAAAAGATTGTTCGTATGTGATTACTCATCAAGAGGGTAAAATGGTCCACAATGCAAACATTGTGGATGTTGTTATGCAGAAAATGAAACTCTAATAAAAGAGCATCTTTTTAGTAAAGGTAATAATGTTGTAGGACATTGTAATCTAGATAGTGATATATGGGTACATTTTGCAAGTTATACAAACAAATGGAAATCCCAAGGTATCATATCTAAAAATTTAAAAGCATGAATAGTTTAGAGTACTTTCGAAGTAGTCAACATATAAAGCAAGAACGAGTTGATGTATCAATGGAAGGATAGGATGCTTGTGATATTTCTACTCAAGTACTAGAAATTGTTTTCGAGAATAATCAAGGTATGTCTACTCCATTTTCTCAAGATATGTCAAAAAAGAGTGGACCAAGCGAATATAGTAGAATAGGTGGATCTAATAATATGTCACCTAATATTGCTCGTAATAAATCATAAAACACAATACATGTAGCTTTTGAAAAGTAAGATTATCTTGAGACTCATCTTAAATGGACTCAAGTATTTTTAGCATGTGGAATTCCTTTCAATGTTATTTGTAGTCCTATTTTCAAAGATGCTTTGATATCAACTACATGGAAAGGATTGACCATACCAAATTGCAAAAAAATGCAAATAGAATATGTAGATAAAGCGAAGAACAATACTAAAGCTATTTGAAAACAAACAACAATCAATTATGTATCCATGTATGGAAGCATGATGGCCCTATATGGATACAAGTTATCAGAAGAAGCCAATGGTTAATGTTATGGTTATATGTCCAAAGGGAAGAATAATTTTAAAAGCAATTGATACTTTTCTCAAGGAGAAAAGTTGATCTTTCCTTGTAAGGAAGTCTGAAGAGTGTCACTGCAATAGTGACTGATAATGCATCTAGTTTTTGAAGTGTGGAACCGCAATACAAAAGAAATATGAAGGCATTATTTGGATTCCATGAGTAGCTCATACACTAAATCCATTATTGAAAGATATATGTAGATTATCTTTCATTAACCAAAGTTTATTGGATGCAAATCATGTGGTTAAATTTATTAGAGAGCATCAATTTTCATATTCGTTATTTCATTCGAAATGTCCCAATAAAGCACTTCATATATTTAGTGCCACATGATTTGCAAAAGCTGATATTGTGCTTAGTGTATTATTGAAAATCAAGCAAGCACTCATAGAAATCATTGCGGATCAAAGATGGGAGGCATGGCCAGAGAAGTATCCTTCTTATCGATTTGCAACTTCCAAGTGTATGTCTCTAATACAGTCACAAAATTCTTAGCATCATCCTAAAAAAATGATCAGTATCACTAAACCTTTTGTGAAACTTTTACAAATTTTTGATACCAATAAGCTTGTGGTAGGAAAAAATTATTGAATTGTGTTAGAATCTATTCAAAATGTGAAAAACTTAAATCATTTTTCATGATGAGAAAAACCACAAATTGTATAGTTAGTAGAGAAACGATGGAAACAAATGCATACTCATTTACATGGAACAACATTTGTCTTGGATCCAAAATTTCAACTCAATGGTCAAGTGTCAAACAAAGAAGTCATGGAAAATTTTAAAACCACATGTCAATATTACTTCTAGGCATAGATGGACGAGATGTATTCCATTAAAGGGAAGCTTATGTAAATCAAGAAAGGAATTTTGGAGATCTATGACATTGAAGCGATTCAAAAGCATCCACCTCTTGTATGGTGGAAAGAATATGGAGATGAAACCGTGGAGTTACAATATATAGTTATGTGAGTGATTTCAGTTAGAGCTTCAAGCGATAGTTGTGAATGTAGTTGGAGTGGATATGATGTTGTTCATTCAAAACAAAGAAATGGCTTAAGTGTATCACGTTCCAATGATTTGGTATATGTTTTTTGTAATATGCATTTGTTACATGCTCCAACCAAGATAACTTCTATAGTAGCACAAAGAACTTTTGGAGAATTTCACACTTTGATCATGAATTAGTTGTAGACACAAACGATGGTTCAAACATGGAAGAAATAGATGACATGGTATGTTTAATAGATGATGATATTCAAAATGAAGAAAATTATGTACACTAAATACTTTGATTAGATTCAATTGCAAAAATGATGTCTTCATCATAAAGTCATGATTCTAAATATTACAAAAGTGACTTGTCTATTCAATGTTTTGTTGATTGAATAATTTATTGGTAGTGAACCGATAAAAAAATGATGCCTCTGATAGTCTTTCATATCTGTTTTCATATGCATCAAAAGACATTTGCAAAATTTTCACTTGATTTTCTAAATCATCAATTCTCTTTTGTTGATCATCACTTGTTCTTCATAAACTTGGAATTATTAATCCCTCATTATATAACTCTGGTCTCTATGATGATAAATCATGAATAAGGTTATGTTCTTCGGGTAGCAGAATATATGGCCATTTATCCTTGATTACATAATTTTGCACGATTTTGAGGAAGTCCCAAACCTATACTTGCATTCTTTGGATGATCTTCCCAATATACATGTTGGTGAAGGATATCTTGTACGAAAACTTTTTGAATTAGATATACTTCTATTTTATTATTTTTTGGTAATGAGCTTTCAACTTGAACAAAGCATCGAAGTAAATTTTCTATTAATCCTTTACATTGTAAGAAAGCTTTAATGCTGTTATCTCTTTTGCTCTCCTTGTAACTCAAAAGAGAACATCATGAACAAAGTGAGTCGGACATAGATTTTTGACTTCTTTCATTGATAATGGTTCTCCTTCTAATCCCTTTGGTTCTAAATCTTGGTGAATTAAAAATACTAAACTTGATTGCACAAATTGAGCATTGTGTTCAGACAAAATCCTTTTTGATTCAGCATGATTAAGATCATTATTCACATCTGGCATTCTTGCCTTGTTTTAATTTCAAATTTAGAAAACATTGACATCATGCAATCTATAATATTGATATAATTCAATCCATATAATTCAAATGAATCACTTCATTGACATCATTGAATCTTCATAATTCAAATGAATCCACATCATTCAATCCAAATCACTGACATCATTTAATCCACATAATTCAAATGAATCCACATCATTCAATCCACATCATTCACATCATTTAATCCACATAACTTAGATGAATCCACATCATTGGTGCAACAACCTAATGATTATGACCACCATGTGCTAGAGAGATGACTCTTCTCCCAACCAAATGCCTCCATAAATAGCTCTCTCTAGGGGACTGCCTTCTTGGGCAGGTGGATACTAACCAGCCATGTGTTGGCCATGTAACAGCATGTAACAACATGTGCGCCAAGTATCCCAGTCAACTCGAGTTAACTCAAGTTGATGTTTCTAGAAGGCTCTATATCTCTTTGGGCAAAATACTCTTCCCATGTCTCCCATGGGGATTGAACCCAAGACCTCCTCCTTCACATCCTTGAGACTTAACCACTAAGCTAAGTGAATCACTTGTTCACAAGAGCACAAGACCTCCTAGTAAGTCTAAACTCGAGATCTTTGGTCATACACATGGATGACCAAATGGTGTTCGATTTCAGATCTGTCTGAATTGGCTGGACCCTTGGATCATAGACTTACTTTATTACATTCTTTTCCCCTTGGAAAATATTTTCGCCCTCGAAAATAGAGCTATACATCTACTGTAGGCAACCCTTGAGCCTCATGTTCTAAAACTGGAAGAACATGGTCATGTTCTAGGACTGTAGTAAATGAATAATAAGGGTGGATCCAAAAATCATCCCTGGCCAATTCACAGTGTCTTGATGTGCGATCTAGGCACAAACATGTGAACTGAGTGGATTCAAATTACTAGTCCATTTCTGGGTATGACTGGTGCATGGACTTAGTAACAAAGGTGGGATTCTTATCCCTCGAAAAACTTTGAGAAATCTTGATTCACTTGAATTTGATTTGAAAACTTGAAGTTTGGTTGTTCTAAACATCTATCTTGGATGTTTGTACAATGGTTAACTCCTATCCAACAGCTACTTGATTTTTTCACCCAACTAGAGGACTACATTGTCCTAATGAGTTTAAAAATCCTATGTAAACTGTAAGAGAAAGTTTACCATTTTCTTTGAATCAACCATACTATAACTTGAACAATTAAAACTAAAAAATAAAAATTGTCCAACTTAGGATACTTTTCTCAAAGACTTGTGCTAAAAGTTCTTGGGAATTGTCAATCTGATGCACAATTCCTAACTTCTCTATTCTAGAGTGTAATGAAATCTCGAAAGTCATAAGAGTTATGCTAGGATCTGGAGGCAAACCCAAATGAATAAGTCAATCTTGGACTTATCATCTTTTGAAGATTGAATAAGTTCTCATACAGAACATCTATCTAAGACATTTAAGAGAACAAGGATTACGACCACCAAGTGCTAGAGAGATGACTCTCCTCCCAACCAAATGCCTCTATATATAGCTCTCTCCAGGGGACTTCCTTCTTGGGCAGGTGGATACTAGCCAACCATGTATCAGCCATGTAACTGCATGTGCACCAAGTGTCCCAGTTAACTTGAGTTAACTCTAGTGGATGCTTCTAGAAGGCTCTAGATCTTTTTGGGCAAAATACTCTCCCTATGTCCCCCATGGGGATTGAACCCAAGACCTTCTCCTTCCCATCCTTGAGACTTAACCACTAAGCTAAGTGGATCACTTGTTCACAAGAGCAAAAGACCTCCTAGTAGGTCTAAACTCGAGATCTTTGGTCATACACACGGATGACCAAACGGTGTCCAATTTCAGATCTGTCTGAGCCGGCCAGACCCTTGGATCATAGACTTACTTTATCACATTGTTCTCCCCTTGGAAAATATTTTCGTCCTCGAAAATAGAGCTATATACATACTGTAGGCAACCCCCGAGCCTCATGTTCTAAAACGGGAAGAACATGGTCATGTTCTAAAACTGGAAGAATATGTCTCATCTTTGTCGTGGCGTCCCTGCCCTAAATGATTCAAAACACCGTCTCATTTTGCACTTTGATGAAGTGGATTAAGTACAAACTAGTGAAAGAATAATAAGGGTGGATCTAAAAACATCCCTGGCCAATTCACAGTTTTTGGATGTGTGATCTAGACACAAACATGTGAGCTGGATGGATTCAACTTATTAGTCCATTTCTAGGCATGACTGGTGCATGGACTTAGTAATGAAGGTGGGATTCTTATCCCTTGCAAGGCTTTGAGAATTCTTGATTCACTTGAATTTGTTTTGGAAAACTTGAAGTTTGGTTGTCTCAAACATCTAACTTAGATGTTTGTACAATGGTTTACTTTGATCCAACATTTACTTGATTTTTTCACCCGACTATAAGACTACTTTGTCCTAATGAGTTTAAAAATCCTATGTAAACTATAAGAGAAAGTTACCAATTTCTTTGAGTTAACCATACTATAACTTGCCCAATACGAATTCGCAATGAAATTTGTCCAACTTAGGACACTATTCTCAAAGACTAGTTTTTAACTAAAAGTTCTTGGGAATTGTCAATCTATTGAGCAATTCCTAACTTCTCTATTCTAGAGTATACTAGACTCTAGGAAATCATTTATGCTATAACTTGAAGCAAACTCAAATAAATAAGTCCACTTAGACTTATCTATTGAAGATTGAAAAGGTTCTTGTACATAACATCTATCTAGGATGTTTTAATTTAGTTATCTAATTCTAACCAGCTAACCTTGGTCTTTCGGAAAAGGAATTAGATACCATATCTGAGCCAATTCCAAAAGATTTAAAAAGTGGAAAGAAATAACTGAAACTTAGTACAACCAATTCAAACTTCGAAGATACGTAAGCTTGCTATGAATCAAAGTCTAGATGACTCATGACTTTAACTTCTCAAAGATCTGTTTCAACAGGGTATTGAAGCATTTTCTCTATTCTTAAGTGAAATAAGCTTGATTCTCAAAAAGATTCAAAACAAATCCAAAAACATCATCCGACCACAAGATACTAGTGTGGTGACCAACATCAGTGTGTTGATCCACTGAGGTTCTGTTGATGAGTTTTGTATTCAATTAATGCTTCACTTGAGACTAAGTTCAGGTCATATTCAGTCTTTCTGACTCCTTACTGGGAATGCAATTCTTGTGCATTTCTTGGAGTCAAAAGAGTGAATTTACCAAGTTACACTAGGAACTTGGTGCTTGACTTAATCAATCAAATCCTTGGTTGAAAAGATCAACTCAAAGTCAAAGTCCAACTTTTTAGAAATTTATCGAATATTTCTGATCGACAACACTTAAGCTTGAAGTGTTCTAAGAAGATCTTAGAAGTTACTTACTTCATATCTTCTACTTCCTTGATCTCGAAGTTATCTTGAAGTATCTTAAGATACTATTTTCATCCTTCTTGAATTAAACTCCTTCTTTGAAGTTTTAATTTCCTTGAGGATCAAACCCAACTTCAAGATCTAATCTAGGACTAAAAGATAATCATCATCTCACCGTCTGATGTCCCATACCATCTTTCCTACATCAATCTGAGTATAAAATCTGGTGTTCCATACCACCCTATTTTATACTTACATTGACGAGTGAGTGAATTTTATCCTAAAGTCTAAACATCTCTTGATAGAGTACCTTCTTGCTTTAATTCTTTACAAGAATTTTGAAGTTTCAGGCGCTACCTCTAACTAGATTTTCTAGGTTTTTGATCCCTTCACATGATCCTATCACGATCTTGTGCTTTCCTTGAGGAACTTAAAAAAACCTTTTGATGGAGCATCCATCCTTGTTTACTAGGGTTTTCAAATGAAAACCAATCAGAATTCCAAGTACTTGAATTTTGATAGATGCAAGTTCAATTGGCTTATCCTTGAACAATTTGTAGTGACAAGAGCTTTTGACTTCTTGTCTTTAGATTCCTTTCTTACTGAAGCTTTAGGTACTTACCCCGGCCGAGACTTTTACAGGAATCTCTCTACTGCCTAAGTCTAAGCATCCACTCATGCTTTCTGGATTTGTACCAAAATCCCTTTAAGGATAGGCAAACACTTATGTTTTACCTTCCATAGACTTAAGTACCATCTTTACGGTTGCAGACTACATTCTTGGAATTGTTTCACGCTGTTCAAGCTTGAAAAAACTTACTCTTTTCACAATTTTCCATTGGATAAATGGAACCTGAGTGAATGATTCCCAAAAGGAATTTTGTTACCAATACTTGGGCAATCTACAAAGTAGCTCTAATCGCATGTTCTTGGATAATCATGGCCAAGCTTGATCAAGTTTAGTTGATCTTGTGACTAAAATAAAGACTTAATCTTTATTTTTTAAGATCTCCGAAACTATAAAAAACTTCTTTGCTTACCCACGGGATTTTAGAGATCTTTCCCCTACTAAGTCCAATCATACACTGATGCCTCTTAGATTCCAAAGCTAAGAATCTTTGATATACCTTTGGGTTATCTCACTATTTGGACTTAAGTAACCATACCAAAGGTTTGGAAACTACTGGGAACTACTTGTTATCAAACTGACTTGAAAGATTCTAGTCTCACATCTAAGGAGATTTTTCTTTCAAGAACTTTAGATTCCTATCAAAGAATCACTAACACTAAGCCAATGATTCATCTTGGAATCTTTTGCTTTCCAGTCCAATGATTCATCTTGGAATCCTTAGTTTTATTGGAATTTTCTCTCTAAAAGAAATATTGACAATTGAACAAGAACAAGACTTAAGGCTTTATTGCTTGTCCAAAAGATATCTTTTTAATCTAGGGATATAGTTAACCAAACTATTTTCTTTGTTGGCTTATCTTTAGGAATTAGCTTAATTCCTAAAGATTGCTTTGATATATCTTTTAGGAAAATATCTTGATTCCTAAAGATTACTTGGTCCTATCATATATTATGAATTTATGTGTATTTTGGGAAGAGTTCATGAATCAACTAAGATCCTCTACTTGGAACGTCTACCTTCCCTAAAATAAATTCATATCGAACATGGTAGGAGAATGATCTTACGTGTGGAATAGAAGGCTTGACTATTTCATTTTAGTGTTTCTCTTTTAGGAAATATCTCAATTCCTAAAAGTCACTTACCGAGGTTTCTTCGAATCTTGAAACCTCAAAGAAACTTCTTAGTACTTTTGAAATATTCTAAATAGAAGAGTGCTTCCAAAGTTTCCATGTTTTCATGGTCCTATGCATCATTACCAGAGATGCAAAACATGAACGAAACACAAATCTATTGAACTGCAAAGTTCAATTTGTATTTAAGTTCATCGATTTGGTTATTGAGTTCCATGGAATCGAAGAGTGATCATGGAACTTGGAAATATAGCTGAAGTTATCATCCAATCTTGGGATGCTTGAGAAGTTACATAAATTACATAACTAAGCAACTAAAGCTTATCCGTATGACTTTCTAAATATCACCAATACTTAGAGTAATCATTATAAGCTTATCTTCATGATGCCCTAAGTACATCCGGTGTTGGAGATAGACGTCTGCGGAAGCACGCGAACAGCACAAGGAAGAAGAAGAAGCTTGGAGCACAAACACACAATACTGAATGTATTACTAGAAAATGTACAAAGATAAGTAGCCCATTAGGGCAATAGGCGTATATACAAGCCGGGGGAAAAAAACCTCCTAAAGAGGGAAAAAAGTGCCCCGACGGTCCTAGAGTGTTCACACACATCACTACCTAAATATATCAACAAATCCCCCCTGGGAGTGATGCAGTGAAGAAGGAGCTGACACTCATGTATAAGGAAGTGCCAAGCTATGTGGAAATCACTCCACAAAAGGAAGTAAGCCCAAAGCTTTGCGGAAAGCTTCAAACTTCTCCCTAGGCAGAGCCTTCGTGAAAAGTTCTGCAATGTTCTCCTGCGTGGGCACATATGCCAAGCTGATCTCCCCAGCAGAGAACCTCTCCCTGACATAGTGATAATGCACCTCAATTTGCTTAGTGCGAGCATGGAACACAGGGTTCCTCGCAACTGCCAATGTGCTCTGACTGTCAGTGAAGATGGTGGTGGCAGAAGACTGGCCAACACCCAAATCATCCATAAGGCGTCTGAGCCACACACACTCAACAGTCACCGTGAAAGCTTCCCTATACTCAGCCTCACAACTGGAAGTGGCCACAGTAGGCTGCTTCTTGCTCAACCAAGATATACATGAGGTACCAAGCATGAAGCAGAAACCACTGGTGGACACACGAGTGTCATAGCAACCAGCCCAATCTGAGTCAGAAAAAGCATGCAAATTTGGCGGTAGTTATCCCCCCTTGGGATAAAACAACCCAAGTAGTCGAGTACCACTCAAGTAGCGAAAGATGCGCTTAACCGCTTTCCAATGCGTGACTCCTGGGCAATGCATAAACCTGCTCATCTGTGAGACAGCAAACTGAATATCTGGCCGAGTAATGCATAAGTAAATCAAGCATCCAACAACCTGCTGATAGAGAACAGCATCAAATGCATCTCCAGCATCATGAAGACTCAATCGTAAACCTGTCTCCATAGGAGTGGCAATAGGCTTACAGTCTTCAAGGCCAAAACGCTGCAATAATGTGTCAATATATTTCGTTTGACACAAAGCCATTCCACCATCAACGTGCATAAATTGAATGCCCAAATAGTGATGCAAATGCCCCAAATCAGACATCTCAAATGAGGCATGCAAATCAGCCTTAAAATCAGCAATATGTGTCTCAATAGGACCAGTGAGCAGCATGTCATCAACATAGACAACAATGATCAGAAGCACATCATTAGCACGTTTAACATATAAGGTGCTTTCAGTTGGACTATTCTCAAAACCATGTGCAATCAGATAGGCATGTATCTTCTCATACCAAGCACGTGGTGCTTGCTTTAAACCATATAATGCCTTCTTTAACCTACAAACCTGGTTTTCATGCCCTTTCTGCACAAAGCCACGGGGCTGAAAAACATACACTTCTTCATGCAAGTCACCATTCAGAAATGCTGTTTTAATGTCCAACTGATGTACATTCCAACCATGATGGGCTTCAAGTGCACAAATGCTCCGAACAGTAGTCATATGGCATGTAGGTGCAAAGGTCTCATCAAAATCAATGCCTCTTTCCTGTGCATAACCCTTTGCAACAAGCCTAGCCTTATACCTGTCAACTGTACCATCAGGTTTACGCTTCAGCTTGTATACCCACTTAGTGCCAATGGCCTTCTTGCCAGGAGGCAAGTCACATAAAGACCATGTACCATTCTTCATTATAGCATCATATTCAGATTGCATAGCAGCCATCCAATTTTCTGAATTTTGTGCTTCATCAAAAGAAACAGGCTCATTCTCATCACAGAGACTAGATGCAGCCATCGCATAGCAATATGATGCAAAGGAGGCACTATGAGAGCCTGAACGAGTACGATATGACAAAGGTGCATCTAATTTGTTGTCACGCAAAGTCTGCACCAGCCATTTTGGCATAGTTTTTGCCTGCTCAATATCAGGTCTCTTATCAACAAGTGCATCATGTAAATCTGCATCAGAAATGGAATGATCTGCATCATCATATGAAACCTACAAAGGCTGAGAAGTTGCCTCATTAGGACCAGCACTAGACTGTCCACCTGTAAAAAGAGGCATCAAAGTATCATACATGTCTTTGGAGCTAACAGATGTCTCCTTAGTACATGAAAGCAATGGCTAAATAGCATCTTCCACAAAGACAACATCACGGCTAACCAGAATGCGTTTAGTCTGTGGATGATACAGACGATAGCCTTTACTTTCAAAACTGTATCCAACAAAACTACATTTTACTGCCTTATCATCCAATTTTCTGCGATGTTGTTCAGGCACTAATGCATATGCCAAACAACCAAAAACACGCAGATGAGCAACAGATGGCTTGCGGTCATGCCAAGCCTCATATGGAGTGATAGACTGCAACGCTTTAGTAGGACACCTGTTCAGTACATATGCTGCACACATGACATCCTCAAGCCAGAAACTATGAGGTAAAGCCTGACTCTTAACCATACACCTCGCCATCTCCATGAGAGACCTGTTCTTCCGTTCAGCAACTCCATTCTGTTGAGGTGTATACGGCACTGTACACTGGTGTTTTATCCCACGTTCAGCCAGAAATGCATTAAAATCTGAAGACATATATTCCCCCCCTCGATCAGAACGAAGGGTGCCCATTTTACATGCTGACAGATTTTCAGCCAAAACCAAAAACTTTTTGAAGCACATGAACACTTCGGACTTTGCTTTGAGTGGATATACCCATGCATGCCTGGAAAAATCATCAATGAAAGTCACGAAGTAAAGGTAATTTCCAAAAGAGGGTGTCTACATAGGACCACAGACATCACTATGTACAAGCTGCAATTTCTGCGTAGCCCGAACTGAACCATCTTTTGGAAAGGAAGAGTGCTGCATTTGGACCAAAATACAGCCTTCACAAACATGTTTTCCAGGTGCCTCAAGTTTGGGCAAAGAGGACACCATTTCAGATTTCTGCAGGCGTAACAAACTAGCAAAATTCAGATGACCAAAGCGTGCATGCCAAAGCTTTGCATCTGACATAGCCTGAGAATCATGAACTGCACATGCCGAATTTTTCATAGTCTATGAGCTTATACAACCCACGACACAAAATGCCAGAAGCAATAATCACATCGCCATTTGAGAGATCATGGACTGTACACCTGTCATCAACGAATTTCACAACCAAGCCAATCTTGGCTAATGCAAAAACTGATAACAGGTTCTTTTTGATCCCTCGCACAAATAAAGCATCTGACAAAGTGAAAGAACTACCATCAACAGTAGTCAGAATGATCTTACCAACTCCCATAACAGGATAAGAGGAGTTATTGGCGCATGTGACAGTATTCCCTGTAGGGGCAGGCTCGAGTGAAGAGAAGAAACTGCGCTGCGAGGTAATATGTTTGGTTGCCCCACTGTCAAAGTACCAAACATCTGAGTCTACTGCAAACATGCACTAATCATGAGAAGATGGGTCAAAACTGCAGACAGTAATAAACGCCCATTCTTCTTCCTGCACAAGATTTGCAGACTCTGTTTTTGGTGTAGAGGCCTCTGCAACAACCATTCCAGCCTCTTTCTTCTTTGCCTCTTTAGCAGCCAGTTTTGGACAGTTCTTTATAAAATGATCATTTCCTTTACAGTACTTGCAAAATAATTTCTGCTTTTCTGATTTCTTCTCATCTTTATCCTGGTTCTTCGATTGTGCAGCATTTGCAGATTTCTGCTTACTAGTAGAAGAGCTCCATTTTCCTTTGCCCTTCTGACTAGCTAGGAAAGCTTGATCTGCAACACGCATAATGGACCTGTTCTGCCTGGACTGATCTTCCTGCAACAGAACAGAGACTAATTCCTCAAATGACAAGGCATTCAGATTGCCTTTCATCATCAACCGAAGAGTAGAGGCAAAACTCTGATATGAATCAGGAAGACCATTCAGAAGGGTCTGCACAAGTGAGCTATCTGGTATAACCTCATCAGCAGAAATCAATTGTTCCTTCAGGTCTTTGATCTTTGTAAGAAAACTGTCCATAGAATCACCTTCATTCATGTGCTCACTCTCCAACTGTTTTCGGAGGTAAGCAACACGAGCCTCATTCCTAGCCTGGTACAAAGTGGTAAGTGTATCCCAAGCATCCTTTACTGTTCTGCAAGAGCGAATGTGAGGAATAATGGCACGTTTGACATACAAAGCTATCAATGCATGTGCCTGGGCATCTCTGCCATCCCAACGAATCTGCTCTACAGTAGGTGCAACAGAAACAGCAACACAAACAGGAATCTGCACAATATCATCTTCGACACCATCTTCATCAGCTCCAGCACCTGTATTTGTAGTACCTATAGTCGCAGGTGTAATAGGACGTCTTTCAACACCTTGCACAATGTTCCACAGTCCTTTTGCAACCAGTACATGTCGCATCATATAAGCCCCTAATGGGTAGTTGGTACCATCCAACTTATCCTCAATAGCCAACATACGGAATACATCACTGCTTTCAGCCATGGCCGGTGACTAAAATACCTTGATGCAGAAAATTGACTGTATCTCAAAAAGTTGAACGGAACTGCCCAAATGAGTTCTGCTAGACCTATAGTAGACTTCGAGACACTTAAACTGGCGAACAAAAACTGGTATATACCTTTGGCACAAAAGGACGAAATAGCCTACACAAGCGCTGCGATAGTGCGTTCGGAGGTCGAAACGAGCTCAGATCGCGATTTCGGCACCACAAAGCGAAGTTGTTTTGATCTCGGAAACACCCTGAGTATGCTCACCAAATTTCGTGCGAATCTGAGACTGCAAACGGAGGAGTGTCGAGGGCGCCCTAGAAGAAGCGACGACCTGCTCTGATACCAATTGTTGGAGATAGACGTCTACGGAAGCACGCGAACAACACAAGGAAGAAGAAGAAGCTTGGAGCACAAACACACAATACTGAATGTATTACTAGAGAATGTACAAAGATAAGTAGCCCATTAGGGCAATAGGCGTATATACAAGCCGGGGGAAAAAAACCTCCTAAAGAGGGAAAAAAGTACCCCGACGGTCCTAGAGTGTTCACACACATCACTACCTAAATATATCAACATCCGGGACTTAGAGTCATCATACATTGCAAAAAGTTTGCAAGTAATTAAATTTTCTTGGTCATCAAGCAAATTTAATAATTAACTTTCTCCTAGTGCTTATTTATACTTGACCTGCAAACTAGAACTAGCATGTCTTTGCAACCAACTAGTCCTCTATCTTCCCTGATGTCAAGCCATAAGCTTTATAAAATAAGCTAAATACTAAGAGAGTACATTATCATATCTACTTGCAAACAACATCCCGTACTATCATGCAAATGCATGTGCCTACATGCAAATGCATGTGCCTACATGCAAATGCATATGCTCACATGCATATGCATACATGTTCTTTGCATGCCCAAAAAATGATGCAACAATCATGCTTGAGATTGATGCATGACTTTTCCTTGTACTAAGAATGTATATCATGCAATCTTGATGCATGTATATCCTTTCCTTTGTCCTAATGCACTATGATATAAAAACATATCCTTGTGGTGCAATACAAAGCTTACTCAATGGAAAGGAAATCTGGAATTAAACTACCAAAATACATTCTTTGATGCACAAGGATCCTTTTTTTTAATAAAATAAAGTCTATACTTTATGCAAATTAATGCTTGGAATGAGAATTGGATTTTTTTCATTATCCGAATCTAGACTTAATTGATTGAAATCTTGGCTATTTCAATGTGCATCTAGGATTAAGTGTAGACTAATGAAAACAAGATAAATCAAACATTAAGGCCAAGTAGAAACTAGAAAATACTTATCTCTCAATTAACTATGTCCTTCCATTGATCCTATGGATTGGGCATCTTCCTTCATAATTCGAGATCAAGAGTCGAACCCTTTGATCAAGAGCTTGCTTCCTTCTTCCATTGATTCTTCTGAAGAGCCAACCTTCATAGCCATGCTCACCTTGAAAAGAGATTTCTTTTGTCGATAAAAAAGAAATGAAAATCGAAAGCACGATCGTCCTTGCTCCGATCCGACATTGCTTCACTTTGGCTTTCAATAAGATCACCCCTGTATGTATCACACAAGCATAAGTAGAAGACACAAAATCTCTTCAATAAACTTGTAAGCTTCAAAAGCTGTGATGGGTTCAATTCTTGTTTATGACTTTTGACCACGAAGTTATCTATGTGTCTTGTACAAAGTAATCTCAATGAATCAAGATACACCACAAATGGCAGGTTGGTGAACCCATCAGATAAACACAACATAGGCTAGAGTTTGAGCCTCATAAATGTAGTTGAAACACACATCTATTAATGCTTTCTGATTGCATAAATATAGAAATCAAACCATGACACTGGCGTAGTGGCCAGAACTTCTGCCACATATCCGAAGATGACTTCCACTCTGTCTGCTCCATCAAGTGTATCTTTTCCCATTCTTAAGAACTCCATGGAAAGGGATCAAAACCTAGAATATCAATTTAGGGATAATGCCTAAAACTTCAAAATCTTTTAAAAGAGTTGAAGAACAAAGGTACTCTATCAAGATACATTTAGACTTTAGGATAAGAATCACCCACACATTAATCATGTGAATATAAAATAGGATGGTATGGGATGCCTGACTTTATACTCAGATTGATGTAGGGAAGATGGTATGGGACATAGGACCATAGGATGATAATTATCTTTTAGTCTCAGAAAGGATTTTGAAGTTAGATCTGATCTTCAAGAAAATTAAAACTTCCAGGATAAGTTTTAATTCAAGGAGGATAAAAGTATGATCTCAAGATACTTCAAGATCAAGTTTGTAGGAAGATACAAAGTCAGTAACTTCCAAGGTCTTCTTGAAACACTTCAAGCTAAAGTGTTGATGATTCAGAAGTATTTGATAAATTTATGAAAGGGTAAGACTTTGACTTTGAACTGAACCTTTCAACTAAGGATAGATTGACTAAGTCAAGCTACAAGTTCCTAGTGTAACCTGGTAAATTCAATTCTTTGACTCAAAGCAATGCACAAGAATTGCATTCCCAGTAAGGAGTCATAAAGAATGAATTAAGGCGTGAACTTAGTCTCAAGTGAAGCATCGTTTGGGTAAAAACTCATCAATAGAACCTCAGTGGGTCGACATATTGATGTTGGATACCACACTAGTATCTTTTTTCGATTTGCTTGGAATCTTTTTGAGAATCAAGTTTATTTATCTTAAAGATAGGAAAAATGCTTCAATATCTTGTTGAAAAGATAATTAAAAAGTTAGAGTTAAAGTCTTAGGTCATCAAGTATTTGACTCATAACAAGTTTATATCTTAGAAGTTTGAAATAGTTATACAGAGTTTTAGTTATTTCCTTCCGCTTTCCAAAATCTTTTGGAATTGTCTCAGATATGGTATTTGATTCATTTCTCAAAGTCTAGGGTTAGCCCAGTGGAACTAAAATAACTAAATTAAACGTCTTAGATAGATGTTCTGTATGAGAACTTATTCAATCTTCAAAAGATGATAAGTCCAAGATTGACTTATTCATTTGGGTTTGCTTCCAGATCCTAGCATAACTCTTATGACTTTAATCACCACGGATATGCAGTTGGTTTTGGTTGGGAATATCAGCAAGCTCAAGAAGAAGCAATAATCCAAGTAAACTTGGCTCGTGATTAGCAGAGCAGAGATAGAACCCGAACAAGTAGAATATGCAGAGAACTCAATGTCACCGAACGTCTTTATTGTAGTGGTGAAGTCGTTGCAGATTAATGCTCGAGATCCAGAGATTGGTTCATTTAGTCGCGAACTCCTTTTGCTTCTATACTATGGTTCTGATTTAGGAACTCACGGCGCGCTCAGAGAATCTGTGCACTGAGTACTTCACTTTTGTTTTGCGCACCCTCTTTTGTTCTTCTTCTTCGTGATCCAGGAGATAGATCCTGATGATTATCGCCTTTGAAAACATGCGAAATTGATTAGGGCGAAGAGGATGATGCCTCGAGCGATCAGCTCGGAACGAAATGCTGAAATATACGTAGCAGCACCACCAAATGTCGAAGATACAGAAAGCCCCGTCGAGATATTGTGTACACACAACTTCGAAGATATGATGATTATGATCAATCTCTCGTCTGCAACAGGTCAAGAGCTCAAATCTTGCGCTCATCAGATTAGATCACTTAACTATTTTTTACTGCTCTAGATGAAGAGAAATATGCGTGAGTATTCTTCTCTAAATAATGTAAAAAGAACACCATGGAAACTAAGAAACTACAGAAATTGAGAAAGATGATCATAAAGATCATGGAGAGATCTCCATGGGAACTTGAGAAGAAGGTGATAGTCCCTCACAAGGTCTCCATCGGAACTTTCCCATAGCTCTAATACCAATGCAACAACCTAATGATTACGACCACCATGTGCTAGAGAGATGTCTCTCCTCCCAACCAAATGCCTCTATATATAGCTCTCTCTAGGGGACTGCCTTCTTGGGCAGGTGGATACTAACCAGCCATGTGTCGGCCATGTAACTACATGTGCACCAAGTGTCCTTGTCAACTCGAGTTAACTCAAGTGGATGTTTCTAGAAGGCTCTAGATCTCTTTGGGCAAAATACTCTTCCCATGTCTCCCATGGGGATTGAACCCAAGACCTCCTCCTTCACATCCTTGAGACTTAACCACTAAGCTAAGTGAATCACTTGTTCATAAGAGCACAAGACCTCCTAGTAAGTCTAAACTCGAGATCTTTGGTCATACACACGGATGACCAAACGGTGTCCGATTTGAGATCTGTCTGAGCCGGTTGGACCCTTGGATCATAGACTTACTTTATTACAATTGGCATCATTTAATCGACATAATTTGAATGAATCCATTTACCACATCATTGGCATAATTTAATCCACATAATATATATATGGATATATAGATATAAGCATATAAATAAGTAGATGAATAGATAGATAGATATATATGGTGATAAATAGATAAATAGATGAATTGATTGATATATTCATATATAGATAAATGCATATTACATAAAAATAAATAAATAGATAAATAGATAGAATGATGGATATATGGATAGTAATATAGAAAGATTGATTGATTGATAGATACATAGATAAACAAATAGATAATGAACATAATCTACATCATAACAATTTAATTTACATCCATCATAATCACTTCATGTAAAAATCCTTCATATTTGCTTAATATCCAAATCCATCATAATCACTTCATATTAAATCCACATTATCACTTGATGTATTATAAAAACACATCAACTTAAAGTACTTATTATATAACATTAAATAAACAATTGAATACGACACAATGCTAAAAAAATATGTTTGATTAATAAACATATTCCTTGAAAAAATCCATTTCCACTATTGGATATCTTCAAAACATAACGAACAAGGTTCAATAATACTCTAATAAAATCATGTGTGACTACTGTTTTTGATAAATCTTTATCAATAGTTAGTTATAATGCAAACTTTAACTTATAAACCTCAATTTTATCAATGGGATAACTATCCAAATCTACATAATTCAAAAGTTGAAAAGTAAATATTGCAATTGTATATGTCTCTTGAATTTAATTAAATAATGGAGGGAAATTCGATATGTATTCTGGTGCAATCCACTAATATTTTTGAAGCCACTCCTTTATTTTGATATCTTGAGGTTAGATAACTTTGGAAAACTTTTTTTTAATTGGAAAATGTGTTGCTCTTCCAAAGTCACATAATGTGGTGTAGACACAAACGGCATCAAAATGCAACAATATGTTAGCGTGGATGGAGATAATTATGATCACTGATCATAGATCACGTGGATTGATCAATTGTGTAGATTAATTGATTGTTTTGGTTGATCGATCATATGGGTTGATTAATTGTGTGATTGATTGACCACATGGATTAATTGATTACGTGGGTTGATTGATCACATAGCATGAACTTTTTGAATGATCACGTGGCATGATTAATCATGTGGGATGATCATATACACTTAGGATGATCCCCTGTAATAATGGTGGTTGATTGTTTGTGGATGCTTATTTCATCCCATTTGCTTACAACATCCAACTCCAACTAGATTGGGCTTATGCTTCATTGACTGATCGATTAAAGGTGTACATCTCTGCCCTTATATTACACATTGATACTTTTCGCACCATTTTCAAGAGAAGTGACCATGCCCAGGTAGCTTGCATGATGGATTAAAAACTTTTAGGCACATTAATTTATGAAAACACTCAAGTGCTTCTAAATTTTTACTTGTACATTAGAGCCTATGACAAGCCAGATCCACATACACTCCCCCTCTTACATCCTAGAGGGGATCCCAAATTGAGAAGTGTAAGTTGATGAGTGGATCGTCTTTTTGCTTTCTTTTTATTGTTTATTTTGTTTTCCTTTACTAGTAGGATTATGATCATTTCTCTTGCCTTTATGTCTCATCGAGTTCCTCTTATGAAATGTTGTGAACAACACTTGAAGGTGTTGACTTGAATGCAATATGGATTTAGTGCTCCAAGAAGAAGATGAATAATTGAATGGATATATAAATGAATAAATAGAGAGATGGAATTATATAAATAGACAAATAGATAGATTGATACATAAATATATGAATAAATAAGTGAATGAATAAATGAACAAATATATCAAAAAATGGATAAATAGTATGATAGTTAGATAAGTAGATTCATATGTAAATAGAAAGTTCAAATATAATCTTGAAGTGAATCTATGTAGCTATTAAGAATGTAAGAGTAAAAGAATTAGACATTCTTAATTATTATAGTTCATATACACTTCCTATACAATGTTTGATTCTTGTCACATGAAGATATATATTTGTTGTAAAGGTAAGAGTGAAAGAATCAGACAATCACAATAGTTTTTATACATTCATGATCCTATACTATGATTGATTGATCACATGGATCAATTGATTACATGGGTTGATTGATCACATAGCATGAAATTTTTGAATGATCACATGGCATGATTAATCATGTGGGATGATCATAAACACTTAGGATGATCCCCTATAATAATGGTGGTTGATCATTTGTGGATGCTTATTTCACCCCTTTTGCTTACAACCTCCAACTCCAACTAGATTAGGCTTATGCTTCATTGGCTGACTGATTAAAGGTGTACATCTGTGCCCTTATATTACACATTGATGCTTTTTGCACCATTTTTAAGAGGAATGACCATGCCCAGGTAACTTGCATGATTGATTAAAAACTTTTAGGTACATTAATCTATGAAAAAACTCGAGTCCTTGTAAATTTTGACTTGTACATTAAAGCCTTTTCACTATATGACAAGAAAATCCAAATACACTATCGCTCTTACATCCTAGAGGGGATCCCCTCCACATCATTAGAGCATCGTACATCCATGCTTAAAGCCTTCAATCGAGACATAGAAGTTTCCATCACCCATAACTTTCCCAACCAAGTCATTGTGTGGGCCTTGTTGGAAGCGTTACATGAAATCACCCACAAGGAATCCATCACCTAAACTCATTTGGGCCGTCAACTACAAGTTTTTAAGATGCATCATCCATCAAATGTAAAGAATAAATAGCCATTGATTCCCATGGATCAGGCATCATCTCATCAACACCAATTGTCATCATCTCCAAACTTTGAAAAAGAGGAATCATAGTTCTTCCTTAAGCCACCTCCACCTCAAAAGCCATCACCATTCTATGATCAAATCTTACTCTTGCCGTGTATCACTCTTATGACAGATGTATCATGTAGAAAATCGTGAACGACTATGAGCAAGTGAAACAAGAACACATGATAGGGCCGATGGAGTCCAGACTCAACTTCCTCTATTGACCAAGATCTAAGTAGCGAAGAAGGAGTGCAATTTGTTCTTATAGAAATAACTCTCATAGGACTCTAAGATGATCACAATAGTCTGTATACACTCCCTATACTATTGGGATAGTAGGAATCACAATGGTGATTTAAAAAATCTCAATAGATCTATGCTCATAGTCCTATACTACTTTGAGAGTAAGAATCTATGTGGCAAGTCAGACAATCAGAGCAATGGTTTATTTTAACATTTAATTCGTCAAAGTATACGAGTAAAACATGTGTTCACGAGTTTAACATGTTCATGTATGATGATTAAAAAACATAAAAACCAATCACATGAATACAAATCATACATATGTAAGAGATGCATACACGAATCATAACATATGCATGATATAAAATAGAAAATGAATGAAAAAAAAACCTGAATGATATGGTGAGGAAGGGAGCTCTACAAATGGTACGGTAGCAACAAAGCTCTATCAACTTGCTTGAAAGCACGTGCACAAATGAGCATTTTGATCAAATTATTTTTTTCCCTTAAAAAATGCTTTTCGATTGGAAGCGCTTTTCATCAAAAGAATTTTGATTGAAAGCGTTTTTTATGAAAAAAATATGTTTGATCTAAAAAAAATTTGATATCTGTTTTTAAATTTGGGATTATTTGAAAATCTCGGAATAAACCAAACATATTTGGTATTTTTCTATTATTTGATTGAATAAATGCAACATAGATGGAACATAGCAAGAGATTGAGAGGGCACCCTTCAACGACTCCATGTATGAGTGGAAGAGGGTGGGTGACATGTCCATCAACTAGGATTGAAGTGCATGCATCTGGAAGTATTAGAGGAACAATATCCATTCTAGCAAGTATGTGATTCCAGTAGAGTATTGAAAGCCTTAGTGAAATCTGCTTGTAGTAGGTTGCAAAGGAAGAAGGCATGCATCCATATGTAGTTTATGGAGTCAATAGTGATTTGTTGAAGTTTTTTTCCATATATCGAAGTTCTTTGGACCATCAGGCTCATGTGTCTTGTTATTATCTAGGCTTCGTAGAGCTCCAAGTAGTTCATAGACATCAAAAGGCTATCGAGATCATGTAGCCATAACATGGAAGGTTGAACTAGAGAGAGAATTGAGTTCAACATGTCGCAATGTTCTTCTTGTGTAGTGTCACCCTTGAAAATACTTTTTGAAGTAATCATAATATAATTAATAAAAAGATGGAGTATTAGTAATCCATTCATTAAAAGTAGGACGCAAGGATAAAGCTAACTGTTTTTATGTTTGAGTACTTTTTGAAAGATTTTTTGTGAAGAGTCATCAAGATCCGAAAGTGTTGATATATTTAGCTAGTGACGTGTGTGAACACTCTAGGATTGCCAGAGCACTTTTTTCCCTCTTTGGGAGGTTTTTTCTCTCGGCTTGTATATACGCCTATTGCCCTAATGGGCTACTTATCTTTGTACATTCTAGTGGTAATACATTCACTATTGTGTGTTGTGCTCCAAGCTTCTTCTTCCTTGTGTTGTTCGCGTGCTTCCGCAGACGTCTAACTCCAACAATTGGTATCAGAGCAAGTTGTCGCTTCATTTAGGGTGTCGTCGACACTCCTCCAGTTGCAGTCTCAGAATCGCACGCATTTTGATGAGCATACTCAGGATGTTTTAGAGATAAAAAATGCTTTGCTTTGTCGTCTCAAAATTGCGATGTGAGCTAGTTTCGACCTCTAAATGCACTATTGTAGCGCTTATGTAGGCTATTTCTTCTTTTTGTGCCAAAGGTATATACCAGTTTCGGTTCGTCAGTATAAGCATCTCAAAGTCTGCTACATGTTTAATCATATGGGCAGTTCTGTTGAACTTTTTGAGATACAATTAATTTTCCGCATCAAGGTATTTTAGTCACCTGTCATGGCTGAAAGCAGTGATGTATTCCGTATGTTGGCTATTGAGGATAAGTCGGATGGTACCAACTACCCATTATGGGCTTATATGATGTGACATGTATTGGTTACAAAGGGACTATGGAATATTGTGCAGGGTGTTGAAAGACATCCGGTTACACCTGCTAATACAGGTACTGCAAATACAGGTGCTGGAGTTGATGGAGATGGTGTCGAAGATGGTGATATTCTATAGATTCCTATTCGTGCTTCGATTTTTGTTGCACCTACTGTAGAGAAAATTCATTGGGATGGCAAACATGTTCAGGCACATGCATTGATAGCTTTGTCTATCAAATGTGCCATTATTCCTCACATTCGCTCTTACAGAATAGTTAAGGATGCTTGGGATACACTTACCACATTGTACCAGGCTAGGAATGAGGCTCGTGTTGCTTACCTCTGAAAACAATTGGAGAGTGAGCACATGACTGAAGGTGATTCTATGGACAATTTTTTGACAAAGATCAAGGATGTGAAAGAACAGTTGATTTCTGCTGATGAAGTTATACCAGATAGCTCACTTGTGCAAACCGTTCTGAATGGTCTTCCTAATTCATATCAGAGTTTTGCTTCTACTCTTCATTTGATGATGAAAGGCAATCCAAATGCCTTGTCGTTTGAGGAGCTAGTATCTATTCTGTTGCAGGAAGATCATTCTAGGTAGAACAGGTCCATCATGCATGTTGCAGATCAAGCTTTCCTAGCTAGTTAGAAGGGCAAAGGTAAATGGATCTCATCTATTAGCAAGTAGAGATCTGCAAATGCTGCACATTCGAAGAAGGAAGACAAAGATGAGAAGAAATCAGAAAAGCAGAAATTGTTTTGCAAGTACTGTCAAGGAAATGATCATATCATAAAGAAGTGTCCAAAACTGGTTGCTAAAGAGGCAAAGAAGAGAGAGACCGGAATGGTTGTTGCAGAGGCCTCTACAACGAAAACAGAGTCTGCTAATCTTGTACAGGAAGAAGAATGGGCGTTTACTACTGTTTGCATTTTTGACCCATCTTCTCATGAGCAGTGCATGTCTGCAGTAGACTCAGATGTTTGGTACTTTGATAGTGAGGTGACCAAACATATACCTCGCAACACAGTTTCTTCTCTTCACTCGAGCCTGCCCCTACATGGAATATTGTCACATGTGCCAACAACTCCTCTTATCCTGTCATGGGAGTTGGTAAGATCATTCTGACTATTGGTGATGGTAGTTCTTTCACTTTGTCAGATGCTTTATTTGTGCCAGGGATCAATAAGAATCTGTTATCACACTACAAGGAATAAGGATGCATAGCGATGGTTAAGGAGACACAATTTCGTCGTTATAAAATTGTAAAAAGCGTTGCAAGAAGCATCGAGCACGGACCGTCAGTTAAACGATGAGCAATATGATGTTTTTATCGATGTGTGGCATGACGGGATGTGCGATGCTCACAGTGAGCATCGCTAAAGCGACGATTTAAAAAAGCATCACATAAGCAACACTATACATGCATGCGCATGGGTGCAAATGGAAATGCATCCACACACACAACACTTGTATATGTTTATACACATACACATACATATGCACATATGTATATATACACACACATACACATATATACACATATATATGCACATACGTACACACACATATACACATACACACGCATGCACATACATACATATACACATATACATGCACATACAAATATACACATATACACATAGACTTACACATACACATGCACATACATATACACACATATACACATGCACATGCACATGCACATACACATGCTCATGCACATACACATATACACTTACACGTGCACATGCACATACATACATATACACACACATACACATACATAGACATATACACTTACACATGCACATGCACATGTGTGCATATACATATATACATATGTACATACATTCATATACACACACATATTACACACATATACACATACGTACACACATATTACACATATATACATGCACATACATACATACATACATATACACACATACACATGCACATGCACATACACATACATACACATATATACTTTGTTGGTGCAAGGCAATCAACAATTGAAGTTTTGATGAAGTTTTGAAGTCAAGGATTGAAGAAAAGATCAAGTCATGAAGCATGAAGAAAGTATATGTTTAGAGAATGAAGATATGTATACATATGTACATTAACTTAGAGTTAGCTCACTTATACTTTTGTATATTTATGAGCTTGTACATATTTGCCTATATATACAAGGAAAAATGTCGGGGAAAATATGAGGGAGAATGTGAATAGAGAAATTAGAAGTTATATGAGTCATTTGAAACTTTAGAAGTGAGTAAGATCTCTCTCATCACTCAGATGTAAAGTTTTCCAGAAATGAAGAAAAGTTGTGCCCGATATTTTTGAGAGTTCTCCTTCTGTGTTGAGTCTTTTGTGAAATGCTTTTGTACAAGTCTAATTCTATAGTTGATTGACATCTATACAAATTTTCAGATTCTAATTGTGATCAGGCTGAGAGAATTGAGTGTAGGAACATTTACATGTGTAAATGTAAAGAAGAGAAGTTGTAGAAGGCGCAAAATTTGATGCTAATGTTTTGGTCAGTTCTCCTTCCACAGTGTAAAGTTTTGAGGAACCAAGCACTCATTCTTTAAGGTGGAAGGTAAGCTACCTATGGCTAAAAGAATTTGATTAAACGGGTTCTACTTTGGGAGAACCACGCTTTAGAAGTTGTAGGTGTCAAAGTCGACTGTAAATACCTATAGTTTTAGACATAGGTGACTTGTTAAGAGCATTTCTCAAGATCTACTCTGTTTTTTGGAATGATTCAACTTGGAGGAGGTGCACAAACTATAGAAAACACCTTGTGCAAAGTTTTATAAAAAACTTTACTCATTTGATAAGTCAATGAGTGAATTATGTGCAGCAGACTTTCTGTGTAGTCACCTTCTTCACAATTTGTTCAAGATTTTGGAAATTGAGTATTGATCCTCCAAATTGGTGAAGGTTTTAAGTTAATCTTGATATAGAGGTGCTCTAACTTCAAGGATAACTTGTTCTTTTGGAGATTAACACTCTCCATCATACTTATACATGCACATGCAGATACATGCATATACATATATACATATGCACAGACATACATGTGCATATATACATAGATACATACATATACATGCATATAGACATACTTACACATACAGATATATACCTACATGTGCATATATACATTTTATATACACACAAGCACACATAAATATGAATGAATTATATAATTAAAATACTAAAACACATGCTTAATATAAAAAATAATAACAATCAATAGAACAAAACTTTTCATTACTTAATACCATACACATAATTCAAAACATAACTGAAATGAACAATATATATATATATATATATATATATATATATTTTTTTTATCAATGTAAATACATATCCAATGTCATAATCAAGAATCCTAATCATCATCATCATGATCATCATCATCCTCATCATTACGATCATCTGCATGATCTGATGTATCTGTGTGAGCACCCTGTGACGATTGAGATCGTCCCTCTTGTGTTTGTCTCTCCACCTCATCCATATCTGCCTCTCCATAATACTCCTGTATTACATATAACAAACATAAATAAGTAAAACAATTAAAACATCCATAAAAATAAAATAATTATATAAAATTTAATAATACTCACAAAGGCATCCGGATGATCTTGCATATATTCGCTCAAATGCCGATATCCAAAATGTGTAGCATACTTGATCTCATGTTTCATAGGATATCGGCGATAATCCTTTCGCTAAATTGAAACAAATAAAAAAGATTAGTTTCTTGCATTTTAACTAAAATAAAAAATATACTCACAATAACACATATACTTACAAATGTAGCTACAAAACCATGATGGCCCAGTTGGCTTAGGTGTGATGTGTGGCCCGATTCAACTCTCTTGTTTGCAGTAGCCTGTTTATTTAAAGAAAAAAGAAATACATAAATTAAATGTAAAAAATTACTAAAAAATATGAAAATTATAAATATAAACTATTAATTTGTATACCTTCTGCTGCGGAAATGACTCTTGAAGACGTAGCTGTCTACGAAAAACTGCCACGTCTTAGGTGGTATGTTAGGTCACCTCTTATTTTTTTCCACCATACAATATCTCGTGTTAATTTACTCTCAAACAGAAAAAAAGAATCAAAATACATACACACACATACACATACACATACCCACATACACATATACATGCAAACATATACACATACATATATGCATGCATATACACATATACATACATATAACATAAACACACATATACATATCCAAATATATATGTACACACATACACATGCATGCGTATACACTCATTCATAAAAAATACATGCATTTATCCCACAATAATGTGTATTTGTGTATATGTGAATATGTGTGTATGTGTGAATGTGTATATGTGAATATGTGTGTATATGTAAATATGTATATGTGAATGTTTATGTATGTAAATAATCATATTATTAATATCAAATATCATTATTTGTAGATTCCGATCAATCAGATGCAACTCCACCACCGTCTCCTAATCGTGCAAGGACTATATACTGTAAGTATATCAAGCTTTTAATTTTAAATATATTTGATAGATACATAACTGGTATATTATTTTGTTTCTTGTTATAATCAGATTCTGATCAATCAAAGGGCACTCCACCACCTCCTATCCATGCAACGACTTCACATGTGTCCTTCGATAGGAATTATGACGAATTTTACTATCAAGAGCATATTATATGTTGGTGTAACTCTTGCTATGGAATGTATCAAAGACCACGATTGGAATGTATTGAACATGAGGTAGAGTATGGTACTTTTGAGCATGCACCACCACTTGGTCAATGTGATAATTCTTGGGTATGTATTTTTTCTATAAATTAATGTCATTATTTTATTTAAAAACCATATACAAAATCAAATTACCATTGATATACACGAATACTTGCTCGATGATGCTGATAATTGTCATAATGTTAATATACCTTGTACATGTCATGGACTTGCTATTCATCAATTACAAGTAGAGGTTTTTAGAAATCCTCTACCTCCTAGTTTATAGATTGAAACGGCTGGAGATTATCCATTGCCAGCTTGTGATCCTTCTCTAGTACAAACATATGATAGAAGAAGATATGGAGGATGGAATAGAGGACCACTTCCTTTAGATGGAGAGGTTTTCAACCTTTGGGGTAATCTATATGATTGCTCCATCCACTATTACTAATGCTGGTCAGGGCCTCTTTATTGTAGAGGATTTGTATGTGACACCGAACTCTGAAGTCACTCTTATGTCATTTTATGGTCCTATATATGGATGGGGAGATTGGCATCGACTTGCACATTATGTTCAAAGCATAAGTACTTATGGAATATGCTTGAATGCAACATCCCTTACTAGTAGAAGGATTTCACATGCAGAAAATGAAAGATTATATATTGATGGAAGACCTTACACACATGGAAATATAGCAGGTTTAATAAATAGTAGTCGAGGGTTACATAATAGTTCAAGGACTAATTGCACATTTGAGGAGCATGAAAATAGTCATGAATCACCATACATGAGTAGAGATGTATCAAGATACATAGTTGTCAATGCTATTACTACATCACATTCTGGTGATGAATTATTAGTGAATTATGGATGGCATAGACCTCCAAGCGCACCTTTTAGCTAGAGAGAGAATGAAAATTTTCTATCCATATTTAATAACTTATATATTTAATTTTATGTTTAAAGTTTACTTTTTATTCATTTATGGAATACTAATGATCTTTATTCATGTGTGTAGATTCCAACGTATGATGTTGATGATATTCCTCCACACCATTCACAATTGCCAGTAAGACCTCACTTATCAGAAGCTTCTATGAGGAGGCTACACAAAAGTGATCCTGTGGAGTATGCAAGGTTGAAAGATCTATATTCAAAAGAACATAAGGTAAAACATTTGTGCGACAATGATGAAGATGATGGCATGTCAGATTTTATTGAGGATTGGTATCAAAATGACAGTGAAAGCATTGATATTTCTAAAAATGAGAAATATCTTCAAGAGGAATGTCTAAAGCATGTATATGAAGGAAGTCGTTTGACATGACTAAGGGCGAGCTTACTTATTCTCAATATTCAAAATCATTTTGGATGGAGTAATGTATATTTTTCAGCACTATTAAGGTATAATTTTCAATTTTCTATCTATTTATATATATACATGCATAAATATATACATATAAATACATGAATGTATAGACACACACATAATTATATATGAATGCATACACACATACAAAAATACACACACATATACACACATACACATGTTATGAGAATAAGGTCAAATTATACATACCTATATCGAATGAAGATGTTTTGTCCATCTAGCCTTTAGAATTGTCCACCCAACCTTTAGAATCTTCCTGGCACATCTGTTTCTCCTATTCTAGTCGACCTAATTTCTGTGCTGCTAACTTTTTTAAGAACTTTGCATAGAAATATTAAGTATCAGTTAGCTATAGAGGTATTAGGTTGATAGGAAAATGGGAGGACCAAATTTATCTTGAGGATTTTGAAGGATGGAAAAATTATTTTAAAGGATGGGTGGAAAGAAAGCGTCCATTAAATGCAAGTTTTTATTCTTACATTAGCTAAGGTAAGAACAAGAACTTGCATTGAATGGAAACTTTCCGTCCACCCATCCTTTAAAACTATTCATGCGTCTTTCGAAATCTTCAAGATAAATTTGGTCCTCCTATTTTCCAAATGATCTAATACCTCCATAGCTAACCGATATTTTATATTTGTAAACAAATATGTAAGTCTTAGTTAGCAAGGCAAGTAATAGATTGACTATAAAATGGGAGACAACCAGATGATTCAGTGGTCTAGATATCGATATGAAAGTCTACAAACCACAATAAATAAAAAGAAAATTAGAAATGAAATCAAATATACACAACTACGCATGCATACATACACATACATACATACACATACATACATACACATACATACATACACATACATACATACACATATATATACACATAAACATACATATACACATGTTATGAGAGTAAAGTCAAATTATACATACCTGTATCTAATGAAGATATTTTGTCCATCTAACCTTTGGAATTGTCCGCCCAACCTTTAGAATCTTCCTGACACATCTGCTTCTCCTATTCTAGTCGACCTAATACCTGCGCTGCTAACTCTTTTATGAAGTTTGCATACAAATATTAAGTATGAGTTAGCTATGGAGCTATTAAGTCATTTGAAAAATAGGAGAAGTAAATTTACCTCAAAGAATTTGAAGGATGGAAGAATAATTTTAAAGGATGGGCAGACACAAAGCGTCCATTCAATGTAGTTTTTTGTTTTTACCTTAGCTACGGTAAGAACAAGAACTTGCATTGAATGAACACTTCATGTCCGCCCATACTTTATAATTATTCATCCATTTTCCAAAATCATCAAGAGAAATTTTTTTGTCTTATTTTCAAACAACCTAATACCTCCATAGTTAACTGATACTTAATCCTTGTAAGCAAATATGTAATTCTTAGTTAGCAAGGCAGGTAATAGATTGACTATAAAATGGGAGACAACCAAACGACTCAGTGGTCTAGATATGAAAGTCTGCAAACCACAATATACAAAAAAAAGAAAATGAAATCAAATATACACAGCCACACATGCATACATACATATACATACATACATACATACATACATACACATTCATACATACATACACATACATACATACATACATACATAAATACATACATACATACATACATACATACATACATACATACATACATACATACATACATACATACATACACATATATACACACATACACATACATATATGCATACACATATGCATACATATATATACATACATATACACCTATAAAACACATATACACACATACATACATATACACATATGCATACGTATACGCATGCACATGCATATACACATCCACATACACATACACATAAGCATACACATATATAAAATTATATGCATATATATATATATATGTATATTTATTTATTTATTTTTATTAGCATGTCTTTTTTTTATGAACTTATAGGTTATTATCTAAAAGGTTTTTACCAAGTTAGAATATTCTTCCTATCTCACATGATGAAATGAAGAAGATAATCAACAAACTTGGTATAGATTATCAATGTATACATGCATGTCCTAACAATTGTATTTTATATAGAGGTGAATATGCAAAGTCTTTGACATGTCCAAAATGTCAATCTCCTTGATATAAGGATGAAGAAGGTAAAATCCCAAAAAAGGTATTGAGACATTTTCCATTGGCTCCACGGATTAGACATATGTTTCAAAGCCCCGAATTATCAAAGCTTTTGACATGGGGACATGATCATAAAAGTACTGATGGAATAATCAGAATTCCTCATGATAGTGTTGCTTTTTAGCATATTGATTCTACATGGCCTGAATTTGCACAAAATCCACAGAACCTAAAGTTAGGAGTTGTATTAGATGGGGTTAATCCATTCTCCATGAAATCCAGTAAATGGTCAACATAGTTAGTGGTAGTCATAAACTACAATCTTCTGCCATATCTTAGCATTAAAAAGGAACATTTAATGCTTTCACTTTTAATCCCAGGAAAAGACAAGTTAAAGATATGAATATATATCTTGCTCCTCTCATTGATGATCTCCAAGAGTTATGGAGAGGCATTAATGTCATTGATGCATCGAAAAGCATCAACGAAAGATATATTATAGTTCGTGGTATTGTGGCTTGGACTATTCATGATTTTTCAGGATCTGGTGTTTGTTCAGGTATTGATATTGATGTATTTTTTTTATTCAATATGCATACAAATAAATGTGAGTTAATCTTATTATATTTTTATCGTTTTCATGATGCAGGAATATCTACTAAGGGTTATAAAGTTTGTCCATATTGTGGTGATTGGTTGAGATCAATCTATAGTAAGAATCTCAACAAAAATGTTTATCTTCGACATCGATGATTCTTGCATGATGATCATCCATTAAGATTTTAATGAAATAGGTCAGTGTCCAAAACCTATGACGCCTATGGATTGGTATAAAAAATTGACAGATGGACCTCTGATAGATCCAAAATCGGAAATCTTGAGTGATGATGAAGGCGCTTAGCTAATACCCTTATAGGGCAAGCCGAAGGGAAGACCATTAAGGTTAAGCTACAACAAAAACTTTAGATAATGAGTATGTGAAGAGAGGTAAAGGAAAATTGGCACTCGCAGAGAAGATATCAATATGGTATTCTTTGGAGTATTGGAAAGAGTTAAAAGTATGTCATCTTCTTGATCCTATGCATATATTCAAGAATATTGGTTATTCACTATGGCAACATCTTCTTGGACTAAAAGATACCATAGCATCAAAGAATGATTTGAAAGATCAAAACTCAAAACCAAAGTTAGGGTCAGTTTTTGATAGAGATCGATAGGAAACGACTTATGCACCTGCTCCTTGGGTACTTACAATAAAATAGATACAGACTATCAACAATAGGATTCAATTGATTCGGACTCCTTCAAGATATGGAGCATCTTTCCAAAACATGTTTACTATGGATGATAAGAGCTTATCTGGGTTAAAGAGCAATGACTGGCATAACTTTTTGAAACATATTTTACCTTTGGTTATCGATGGATGTACAACAAAAGGAGTACGAGATGTGATCTATCGTCTTGGATCGCTTATAAGGTAATTATGATACTTTTATATTTAATATATATGAATATTTGATATCTTTTATTTTTGAATCAACTTCTTTATAATTTTTTTAATGATATGTATAGGTGGATTACATCAAAAGAGATTGACAAAAACTCGATCCCACAAAAAAAATGTGAATGCAAAGAGCTACTATGTTTGATGGAGAAAGAGCTTCCTACTTCATTTTTGATATTCAGGTTCATTTATTAGTCCATCTTGTAGATGAAATAGAGATTCCAGGTATTGTCAACACTCGATGGATGTTTTGGGTCGAGCGATTTATGGGAATATTAAAAGGTTGTGTGCGACAAAGAGCGAAACCAGAAGGATCCATGGCAAAGGGTTGGATGCTTGAAGAGTGCATGTATTATGTTAGTGAGTACCTTGAAAGAGTTCATGAAGAAGCTCCATGTGCATGGACCAATGAATCTTCTTCAAAAATAGCAGATGAGGTATTATTAGGTAAGGGAGTTCCATTTTAATTTACATTTCAAGAAAAAAATGATGTTTCTACTTTTGTAGCATATAATAGCGAATGCATGCAAGCATTCCTTAGCGAGTACGATCAGGAACTTCAAAATCTCTGAAGTAAAAGGTGAAGAAACAAAAGATATAGACGTAATCTCGATAATAATGAGATTACAAATATATCTTCTTTCACGGATTGGCTATATAGTCATTTGCAACGCGCCAACACAAATAATGAAGAAATCTCAGATGAGCAAAGAGAGTTAATGATAGGTTGTGAACGAAAGGTAATTTTATTTTAATAATATTATGTTTTTTTCATATATGTATATTAGTTTCTATTTACTAATTTAATCTCTTTTGTAGGCTCAAATGTTCACTAATATGTGGGCTTTTGGACAACATATTAGAATCAAAGCCATTGATTATTTACGTAAAACAGAGGATTCTAGTATTGTTTCTTCTTTCAAGCAATTATCACGTGATAGCTCAAAAGACACGAACCTTATAGGTGGCGAACTTGGTTATGTGGGAACTGTTGTTGGTATGTACGAAATATCATTTCGTACATTCAAACAGGTAGAAAAAAGTTTATATTTTTTATGATAGAGTTTATTATTTTTTTAAGCACCTAATAATGGGTTTTTGTTTTTATATATTTTGATAGGTCATTTTGAAGTTTGACTGGTTTCGAGCCGAGTATAAAGGTAGTAATTCCACATCAAGAAAGCAATTATGTGGGTTTTGGGCAATTGATTCTTCCAAGGTAATGCGATCTACTAAAGAACCATATATTCTTCCTAGGCATATTGAACAAGCATTTTTTTAATAAAAACCCAGATGCTCACCCTTGGTGGCAAGTCATTCATGTTCAACCTAGAGGTAGGTCATTGTTTGAATAGTTTATTGTTAGAGAGATCGAAGAAAGTCCTCTTGATGATTCACCATCAGATACTGATACATCAACATATGAAAGAGAAATTAGAATCATTATACATGATACTGATACTAATCTTTTTGATGAAGAGGATAATAATCTACATGCTGTTTCTACTAATGATGAAGAGGAATTACTAGAAATTGATATTAATCCATCAATAGATGATGTGACTCATGAGAACACAAGTTTAACAATAGAAGAAATAAATGAAATCAATAAGGATAATGAAGATGAGACTATATTGATGTCTTACCAAAATGATGGCAATAATGAAAACATATGAGCAGATTAAATAGTAAATTCTACACTAGTTATCGATCAATAACTTGAAGCTTCTGAATGGATATCAGATAATATATTCTCCTTTATTCAACTAGAATATCGATGAATCCTACTAGAGAGATGAAATCGCGTTCTTTTAAGTTAGAACATGAACCTCGGGGGTATGCCTAATTATTTTATATATAGCTTTATCTTCGAGGAGCAAATTTTTCTCATGTATGTATGCATATGTGTGTGTATTCATGTGTATTATATGTATACATGTGTTAGTATGCATATATATATGTTTCATGTATATGTATGTGTGTGTATGTGTGTGATATATGTATACATGTGTTAGTATGCATACATGTATATATGCATATGCATTTGTGTAATATATGCAAGTGTTTATAATTGTGTATGCATGTTTAAGCATACATGTGTGCATGTAGGCATGTATATGTGATGTGTACACGTATATATATGTATATGTGTCTATGTGTAAATGTGTACATGTAAATATGTATGCATGTATATATATTTATGTGTGCATATAGGCATGTATGTGTGATGCATAATGTATCTACTCCATTTTATATTTATGTATGTGTATCTACATGATGTGTACATATCTTTATATATATTATGATCCTCGTTGATTCGAGTAGCTATATATAGCAGCATAAGGTTGGGAGGAGAGACATCTCTCTAGTAGGACGTCAGAGGAATAGATGCAATGTGTACATATACTTCAATCATATGGGTAAAAGACTGAATTAAAGTTTCTAAATTAGGGTTTTAAAACCCTAATATCAAAGTTAGTGTTTTTGAATTAGGATATATATATTTACACACACACACACACAGACATATATATATATATATATATATATATATATATATATATATATATATATATATATATATATATATATATATATATATATATATATATATATATATATATATATATATATATATATGTGTGTGTGTGTGTGTGTGTGTGTATTATTATTAAATGAGATATATATATACTATGATTTATATATTTCTAATATATATATATATATATATATATATATATATATATATATATATATATATATATATATATATATATATATATATATATATATATATATATATATATGTGTGTGTGTGTGTGTATGCATGTGTGTGTATGTATGTGTATATATATATATATATATACACACACACACACACACACACACACACACACACACACACACACACACACACATATATATATATATATATATATATATATATGGGGTTTATATATGTAGAAATGTTTCCAAATTAGGGTTTATAAAATCCTAATATCAAAATTAGTGTTTCTGAATTAGGATTTTTGAAATAGGATTTTTGAATTAGAATATTTACAATAGAGTTTTTGAATTAGGATATATGTATGTATGTATATATATATATATACGTACACACACACACACATATAAATATATATGCATGTGTGTGTATGTATGTGTATCTATATGTGCGTATGCATGTGTATGTGTATATATGTATGTAAATATGATTATGTGAGTCTATGTGTGTGTACATATGATTATGTATGTGTATGTGTATGTGTATGTGTATGTGAGTATGTGTATGTGTCTATGTGTGTATTCATTATATGTGTGTAACTGCATGCATATGTATGTGTGTGTAAAAATGTGCATGTATGTGTGTGTATGTATAAATGTGCATGTATGTGTATATGTGTGAAAATGTGCATGTATGATGTATATATGTGTGTGTATGCATGTATTTGTACCTCTAGTCTCTCTCTTTTCTCTCTCTCTCTCTCATATACATACATACATACATAAACACACATACTCATATCCACACATATATACATAAAAGCAATGTGTACGATGAATTATCGCGACGATGAGCCATAAGTGTCCCCATCTCTTTTAGACACCACTTATGCGACCATCCTGTCCTAAACTCTCTCTCAAGTGAACTAAGTACGTATTTTTTATCACTTTCATCATGCTCACTACAAAAATAAAAAAAATCATGGAAATAAAACACAAGATATTTATTTCAATTTATATGTAAAATTTATACTCACTTCCACTGTAAGTGGACAAGGCACATGTAAGAGTCGCATAATGCTCACATTCTTCTCTTGAAATCCGATCCATTCCCTGTGTACACAATGTTCCCCTCTGTCCATATATCGCACTCTAGCCCTAAGGTGCCTATGCATGTCCTCATAGGCACCTGTGATCTAGAGATGGTATAGGTGTCCTAAAGATAGATAGATAAAAATAAATAAAATATGTGTTATAATATCATTAAAAAAATTTGTGAAAAAAAAACATACCTATGAGCAGATAACTATCTTCCTGCATGTGGAGCTGTAGAAGAGCCCTCCTCTGATCGCTGGGTAAGCATATGGATCGTATAATCCAGCTCATCATTAGCCATCTCTGAGTACTCATGCATGATGATCCGTAGAGTATCAGGTGGAACTCTTGCTCTCATAATACTTTTTATGAGAGTGAGTTTCACCTTTCTCTCTCTACTAGGATCCATAATACCTGTACATATAAAACAAAATAGGTTAGAAATCAATATATATACGTGTACATATGTATGTGTGTATATGTGTATGTAGTTTTATATGTGAGTGTGTGTATGCATGTAAGCATGTATGTATGCATATGCATGTGCATTATGTATGCAAATGTATGCATGTGTGTGTATGCATGTAAGTATGTATGTATGCATATGCATATGCATATGCATATGCATATGCATATGCATTATGTATGCATATGTATGCATGTATGTGTATGTGTGTGTGTATGTGTCTCTCTATGTGTGTATGCATATATATATGTGTATGTCTCTATGTGTGTGTCTATGCATATATGTGTGTGTCTATGCATATATGTGTGTGTATGTGTCCATGTGTGTGTGTCTATGTGTGTATCTGTATATATGTGTCTATATGCATGTGTATGTATGTGTGTAAATGTGTGTGGATGTGTGTATGTGTGTGTGTAAGTGTGTATGTGTCTATGTGTGTATGTGTGTGTCTATGTGTGTATCTATATATCTATGTCTATATGCATGTGTATGTGTGTGTGTAAATGTGTGTGGATGTGTATATGTGTGTGTGTATCCGTGTGTGTGTAAGTTTGTATGTGTCTATGTGTGTATGTGTGTGTGTGTCTATGTGTGTAAGTGTGTGTGTGTGTATGTGTGTGTATGTCTGTGTGTATGCATGTGTAAATGTGTCTATGTATATGTGTGTGTGTAAGTCTCTATGTATGTGTATATATGTGTGTATGTGTCTATGTGTGTGTATGTATCTATGTGCGTGTATGTGTCTATGTGTGTATGTGTATGCATGTAAGCATGTATCTATGCATATGCATGTGCATTATGTATGCATATGTGTGCATGTGTGTGTGTGTATGTGTGTGTATGCATATGTATTATGTATGCATGTATGTGTATGTGTGTGTATGCCTCTTTACATGTGTGCGTGTATGCATATATATGTGTGTATGTGTGTGTATGCAAGTAAGCATGTATGTATGCATATGCATGTGCATTATGTATGCATATGTATGCATGTGTGTGTATGTGTGTGTATGTCTCTCTATGTGTGTGTGTATGCATATGTATGCATGTATGTGTATGTGTGTGTATGTCTCTCTACGTGTGTGCATATGTGTCTATGTGTGTGTATGTGTGTGTGTATGTGTGTGTGTATGTGTGTGTATGTGGTGTGTATATACGTGTGTATCTATAATATATATGTGTCTGTATGCATGTGTATGTGTGTGCATAAATGTGTCTGGATGTGTGTGTGTGTAAGTGTGTATGTGTCTATGAGTGTGTATGTGTTTATGTGTGTGTATGTGTCTATGTGTGTGTATGTGTCTATATGTGTATGTGTATGCATGTACGTATGCATATGCGTGTGCATTATGTATGCATATGTATGCATATGTGTGTGTATGGGTGTGTATGCATGTAAGTATGTATGTATGCATATGCATATGCATTGTGTATGTATGTGTGTATGTGTGTGTGTGTGTGTGTATGTGTGTGTGTATATGTGTGTATATGCATGTGTATGTGTGTGTAAATCTGTGTGTATATGTGTGTGTATGTGTCTATGTGTGTGTATGTGTCTATGTGTGTATATGTGTATGCATGTATCTATGCATATGCATGTGCATTATGTATGCATATGTGTGTGTATGCATGTAAGTATGTATGTATCCATTTGCATATGCATTATGTATGCATATGTATGCATGTATGTCTATGTGTGTGTATGTCTCTCTATGTGTGTGTATGTGTGTGTGTGTCTATGTGTGTATGTGTATGTGTGTATGCATGTGTATGTGTGTGTATGCATGTAAGCATGTATGTATGCATATGCATGTGCATTATGTATGCATATGTATGCATGTGTGTGTATGTGTGCATATGCATGTAAGTATGTATGTATGCATGTATGTGTATGTGTGTGTGTATGTCTCTCTACGTGTGTGTGTATGCATATATATGTGTATGTGTTTATGCATGTGTATGTGTGTGTATTCATGTGCATTATGTATGCATATGTATGCATGTGTGTGTATGTGTGTGTATGCATGTAAGTAGGTATGTATGCATATGCATATACATTATGCATGCATATGTATGCATGTATGCATATGTGTGTGTATGTCTCTCTACATGTGTGTGTGTGTATGCATATATATGTGTGTATGCATGTGTATGTGTGTGTATGCATGTAAGCATGTATGTATGCATATGAATGTGCATTATGTATGCATATGTATGCATGTGTGTGTATGTGTGTGTATGCATGTAAGTATGTATGTATGCATATGCATATGCATTATGCATGCATATGTATGCTACATGTATGTGTATGTGTGTGTGTATGTCTCTCTACGTGTGTGTGTATGTGTGTGTATGTGTGTGTGTGTGTCTATGTGTATATGTGTGTATATATGTGTCTATATGCATGTGTATGTGTGTGTGGATGTGTGTGTGTATAAGTGTGTATGTGACTATGTGTGTGTGTATATGTGTGTGTGTATGTGTATGTGTGTGTGCGCCTATGTGTATATATGTGTGTATGCATGTGTCTATGTGTGTATATGTGTGTATGCATGTGTATGTGTGTATGTAAATTAGTGTGTATATGTGTCTGTGTAAATCTGTGTGTATGTGTGTGTATCTATGTGTGTATGTGTGTCTGTGTGCATATACATGTGTATGTGTATATATATGTGTGGATGCATGTGTATGTGTGTGTGGAAATGGATGTGGATGTGTGTTTGTGTGTGTGTGTAAGTGTGTATGTGTCTAATATGTATGTGTGTGTGTGTATCTGTGTGTATATGTGTGTGTGTGCGTACCTTGCTTCATGGGATGTGTGTGTGCTAGTATCGTGTCGATCTCTCTCTCTCCCTCATCCTAATCCTCGCACAAATGTGCCGCGAGACCCGCTTTTTTTCAATTTGTGGGCATCACTACACCCCCTATTTCTAGTAGTGTTAGTTTTTTCTTTAGCCAAGATTGGCTTGGTTGTGAAATTTGTTGATCACAGATGTACAATTCATGATCTGTCAAATGGCGACATGATTATTGCTTTTGGCATTTTATGTCGTGGGCTGTATAGGCTCATAGACTATGAAAGATCTATGAATGATTTAGCATGTGGAGTACATGATTCTCAGGCTATGTCAGATGTAAAGCTTTGGCATGCACGCTTTGGTCATTTGAATTTTGCTAGTTTGCTACGCCTATAGAAATCTGAAATGGTGTCCTCTTTGCCCAAAATTGAGGCACCCGGAAAACATGTATGTGAAGGCTGTATTTTGGGCAAAATGAAGCATTCCTCCTTTCCAAAAGATGGTTCAGTTCGGGCTACGCAGAAATTGCAACTTGTACATAGTGATGTCTGTGGTCCTATGAAGACACCCTCTTTTGGAAACTATCTTTACTTTGTGACTTTCATTGATGATTTTTCCAGGCATTCATGGGTATATCCATTAAAAGAAAAGTTCAAAGTGCTCATGTGCTTCAAACAGTTTTTGGTTTTGGCCGAAAATCTTTTAGCATGTAAAATGGGAACCCTTCATTCTGATCGAGGGGGGGATATATGTCTTCTCACTTTAATGCATTTTTGGCTGAACGTGGGATAAATCATCAGTGTATAGTGCCGTATACACCTCAACAAAATGGAGTTTCTTAATGGAAGAACAGGTCACTCATGGAGATGGTGATGTGTATGGTCAAGAGTCAGGCTTTACCACATAGTTTTTGGCTTGAGGCTGTCATGTGTACAACATATGTACTTAACAAGTGTCCCACTAAAGCACTGCACTCTATCACTCCATAAGAGGCTTGGCATGGTCGAAAGCCATCTGTTGCTCATCTGCATGTTTTTGGTTGTTTGGCATATGCATTAGTGCCTGAACAACATCGCAAAAAATTGGATGATAAAGCAGTAAAAATGTATTTTTGTTGGGTACAATTCTGAAAGCAAAGGCTATCGTATGTATCATCCATAGACTAAACACATTTTGGTTAGTCGTCATGTTGTTTTTGTGGAAGATGCTATTCAGCCATTGCTTTCATGTACTAAGGAGACATCTATTAGCTCTGAAGGCATGTATGATACTTTGTTGCCTCTTTTTATAGGTGGACAGTCTAGTGCTAGTCCTAATGAGGCAACTTCTCAGCCTTTGTAGGTTTCATGTGATGATGCATATCATTCCATTTTTTATGCAGATTTACATGATGCACTTCTTGATGAGAGAGCTCATATTGAGCAGGAAAAAACTGTGCCAAAATGGCTGGTGAAGACTTTGCGTGACAACAAATTAGATGCACCTCTATCATATCCTACTCATTCAAGTTCTCATAGTGCCTCTTTTGCATCAGATTGCTATGCTATGGCTACCTCTAGTCTGTGTGATGAGACTGAACCTGTTTCATTTGATGAAGCACAAAATTCTGAACATTGGATGGCTGCAATGCAATCTAAATATGATGCTATCATGAAAAATGGTATCTGGCAGTTATGTGATTTGCCTCCTGGAAAGAAGGCCATTGGCACTAAGTGGGTATACAAGCTAAAGCATAAGCCTGATGGAACAGTTGACAGGTATAAGGCGAGGCTTGTTGCAAAGGGTTATGTGGAGGAAAGAGGCATTGATTTTGATGAGACCTTTGCACCTACTTGCCAAATGACTATTGTTCATAGCATTTGTGCACTTGCAGCTCATCATGGTTGGAATGTACATTAGTTGGACATTAAAACAACATTTTTGAATGGTGCTTGCATGAAGAAGTGTATGTTTTCCAACGCCATGGCTTTGTATAGAAAGGGCATGAAAACCAAGTGTGCTGGTTAAGAGAGACTTTATATGGTTTGAAACAAGCACCACGTGCTTGGTATGGAAGATACATGCCTATCTAATTGCACATGGTTTTGAGAACAGTCGAATTGAAAGCACCTTATATGCTAAGCGTGCTAATGATATACTTCTGATCATTGTGATATATGTTGATGACATGCTGCTCATTGGTCCTCATGAGAAGCATATTGCTGATTTTAAGGCAGATTTGCATGCCTCATTTGAGATGTCTGATTTGGGGCATTTGCATCATTATTTGGGCATTCAGTTTATGCATGTTGATGGTGGAATGGCTTTGTGTCAAACGAAGTATATTGACGCATTATTGCAGTGAATTAATTGATTACATGGGTTGATTGATCACATAGCATGAACTTTTGAAATGAACTTTTTAAGTGAACTTTTTAAATGAATTTTTTAAATGATCATATGCACTTAGGATGATCCCCTGTAATGGTGGTTGATCATTTGTGGATGCTTATTTCATCCCATTTGCTTACAACCTCCAACTCCAACTAGATTTGGCTTATGCTTCATTGACTGATTGATTAAAAGTGTACATCTGTGCCCTTATATTACACATTGATACTTTTCGCACCATTTTCAAGAGAAGTGACCATGCCTGGGTAACTTGCATCATAGATAGATTGAAAAATTTTAGGTACATTAATTTATGAAAATAGTACTCGAGTGCTTGTAAGTTTTTGCTTGTACATTAGAGCCTTTTCACTAGATGGCAATCAGATCCACGTACACTCCCGCTCTTACGTTCTAGAGGGGATTCCACCCCCCTACATCATTAGAGCATCATCCATCCATGTTTAGAGCCTTCAATTGAGACATAGAAGTTTCTATGGCACCCATAACCTTCCCAATCAAGTCATTGTGTAAGCCTTGTTGGAAGTGTTATATGAAACCGCCCACAAGGAATCCATCACCTAAACTCATTTGAGCCATCACCTACAAGTTTTTTAAGAGGCATCATCCCTCAAGTGTAAAGAATAGAAAGCCATTGATTCTTATGGATCAGGCATCATCTCCCTTTTGAAGTTCTTTGTGTATGAGGATACTTTTGAAGTAACCTTTTGATGCCTTGTGTCTTCAAATGCTTCACCTTTCAAACTTTAATGGAAAACTTTACAAAACTTCTCGTACCTTTGTCGTCTTCTGCTCTCGAGAATCTTTCTGCTCTGATACCACTTGTTGATGTATGAAACACCACAAGAAATGAATTAATGTGACACTAGAACACCTCTATGGTCACCATTAACTCATTGCCACTCCAAACTTTGAGAAATGATAGCCTAAAGTGAGAACTTTGCTTCTACAGAAATTCCTAGTCACTGAAATGACATACCTTCAGTATTTTGCTAATTTCTCCTAGCTCAAGTATTATTTCTCCATGAAACTTTATAGACTGAAACTAGAAGAGTAGAGCTTTCCAACAAGCTATTATATGCATCAAACGGATCTCTAGAACTCAAGTTATGGCTCTCACAAGATGACCCTGTATGACCTTCCAAAACTAGAAATTTTACCTGTTTTAGTAAGAGCGCCTGTTTAAAATTAGAATTCGATGCCTAGCATCGACTTGCAACGAGAATTCGATGCCGGGCATCGACTTGGGATGTTTTTGGCCACTTTTCAGCAGGGATTCGATGCCGGGCATCGACTTCCCGCATAAAGTCTTGACCTTCTAGACACCAAAACTATAGGTGATCTTATGCACACTTACAATATGACTTATCAACTGGAATTCGATGCCAGGCATCGAGTTGCTCCAACAACATCATCTTTTCAAGAAGATTTGGCAGTAGATAAAAATCAGATATGAAGATAAGAACTTATCAAGTGAGATTCGATGCCACGCATCGACTTGCTTGGAAAACTTCAACCTTTCAAATCATTACACAGAAGACAAACACTGGAGATAGAGGAAGAAGACTTATACACAGAACTTTAACTAGTTCTTGTCATAACTATGAAAACTCAGAAGCTTACAAGTGCTTTCTCGCTCAGAGAAGCCCGACTATACTCAGTCATACAAAAATGAGTTCTTCTCACTTTCTCATTGTCTTCTTCCTTCTTCTTCTCCACCGCGTCAGTTAATACTAACTAACTTATATAGACTTTCTCATTCTCGTGACTTTTGAAAAACTTCTAGAACTAAAGTGAACTAACTTTACAAGTATAATACATTTGTGAATTTGTCCCTTCACATAGGCATGGGGTTTTCTTCCTAAGATTTGACCTTCAAATATATGTCCAGTTAGTGATTGTTTCTCCAACAGTATCGACTATCGTGTTTTCCCGCTCGCGATACATAGCAAGTATCGTGTATCCTGTATCGTGTGAACTCAAGTATCGTGTATCGTGTATCGTGTGAACTAAAGTATCGTGTATCGTGTGAACTCAAGTATCATGTATCGTGTCTGGGAGATATGTATCATCTGAGTCAAAGGTCGAGTATCGTGAACTTATTGTGGTCAAGTATCGTGACTTGAGGTCTCTCAGTTAGTCCCGTCCCAACCAAATTTTTTATAGAATTCTGACCCATAGTGAAGAGCTCTAGAAGCTAGAGGTTGGCAAGGGCTGATCAGAGCTTTTAAGTGGATGAACCTAAGATCTGGGAGAACCCTAGGAAGCCGAAGAAGTGTGATCTCTTCTGTAGGAAGTGTAGCTGAACCAAGTAACCATTCACATTATTCCGAAACCTCTAGTGAGTAAGAAGAAGAAATTCCTATGGCTTCAGAGGATATGCAAAACACTGTACCAATGATTGGCATGATGTCAATTATTGAGGGAGAACATCGGACATCTTTAGAATATGTGACCACCAATCAACATGAGATACCCATATACCTAGATGGACTAAACCGATCAGTGGCTCGACTGAAGAAAGCTTCAGATGCTTACATAGTGCCTAGGCCAGCAGTTAAGTATGCAAGAGGAATTTATATGGACAAGAGAGACATCTAGTATGTTGTTACAGAACACCCCGAAAACATCAATGAGCTTGGGGAAGAAAACACTGCTCATAACCTTAATGAAGAAGGAGATGAAGCGCAAGTGACCACACCTAGAGGGAGATCTACTGTTGTTAGGGTTTGGAGAGGAGACCTGGTTCCCCAAGATGACTCCTTAATGGATGTGTATTTGATAAATGGAATAGAGAATCTCCTTAGAGCCCACTCTTCTTTATGGGAAGCAACCCCTAATCCATTTACTGTCTATGAGTTACAAGATCCCGACTTACCCACCATCATCACATATCTGGACAAAAACCAGAGAAGGTATTGGCCCCTAACAGAGTCAGAAAGAGCCGGGTTGAAATATCAGAACATTCCAGTGTTTCCCCCGAGGGATCAAGCCACTACTTCACAAAACCCACATGGAATCTCTCAAAATAATTCATTCCAACAGTCAGGACAAACACAACAAACACATATTCCGGTCAGACCACACGTACAATTTGCTATGCCTGCAAATAACCCCCACTATCAGCCTCAACCACCTGTGGACCCAAGGAATGGAATTCCTGCCCCTGTTAGACCACCTATAGCAAGAGGACCTGGTATACCCATTGGAAGACCCGTTTTCCCTGTGATGCCTAGACCGCCTGAAGGAGGAAGAAGATTAAGGCCAATTCAAGTTGCCAAATGCATGAGAAACCACTATGATGGCTCTAGCGAACCGTACAATCATATAGCTGAATTTAAGCAAGTAATCAAAGCCGAACAAGTAGAAGATTTCTTGATCCAATATGAATCTTTTGGTCTAACTTTGACAGAGAGAGCTTTAGCTTGGTTCCAGCCATTAGATCCAAATAATTTTCAAAACATGGAACAAGTCTATCAAGAAATGATTGAGGAATTCACTAAGTTTGGAATTAAAAACAACTCGTCATAGTTGATTCATAGCTTTAAGCAAGCTCCTACAGAATCAGTGAGATTGGCAGCAAGAAGATTCAAGCAGTATGTGGATAGATGCCCAGTGGAAGAGAGGCCTACTCAAAACAAAATGGTGTCATTATTTTTGGAAGGATTATTGAATGGATCATTAGGATCTTTGGTATATGTAAAAAGAGTTCAAACTTTGCAAGAGTGTATGAAAGAATGTATCGACCTAGAAGACAATCTAGCAGAGGATATGAAAATACCTCAAGGTAGTATCAAAAGTGAAGATTCAGCCAGCAGCACATCAAACCCTAAGAACAATGTAGAGGAAATAGCTGACTTAGTTGCAAAGAAGTTGAACGTTCAAGGACAGAGGAACTACCCCAACCACCCAATGAGAGTGCCCATGCTTCGAAGATGTATGCATTGTGGAGGAGATCATCCATCTCATTTGTGCACTAGGGGTGTAGTCCCACCACCTGCTTATGCTTACAATAGACCACCCATTCCGGGCCCACTACAATATTGCAACATAGAACAAAAGTATACAAATCATGGCACGGAAAATTGTCCTTACAATAGGCAATCAAGACCTATACAACCTGTCATGAGACCTTATGATACCCTCAAAGAGATCTAGGAGGAGAAGCCTTTAGATATCCCACATATCAGCAACATGCAGCTGTACCACGACCATATGCTTATCAAGGGTACACTCAACCACAACCGGTGTTAGGACAACAACCACCCCATCCTCAAAATGTTGTCCCAGTGAAAATAGCTCAACCTGAAGAAAACTTAGAGAGAGCAATAGTTCCAGCCACACCTTTGACTAGTAATGAACCATATGATTCATCCTATGACCATAGCCAAGGAAACTATCCCACTTATGAGAGCTCTATGATAGAATATGGACAAATGTACGAACCATATGCCTATGGCATGGAAGTGCAGGATAGTCCCTACGGATATGAGCAGGACTATGTGTCATTGATGTACACAGCCCCCAGGGCATCCATACCCCCCCGACCCATGAACAGACCGCTTGTACCTAGAGGACCATGTTATAGATGCGGAGGTGATCATTATATCAGAGAATTTACACTACCAAACCCACCACCACCACAACGAGTCTAGGAAGGATACTGTAGTGATTGTGGTAAAGAACACCTTTTCAAAGATTGCCCCAAGAACCCCAACAAAGTTAACTCTAACGTGCAGATTAATGTGATAGAAGTGATAGAGTCGTCAGGAAGTGATAAGGAGTACATTGTACCATTGAAAGCAATAACTAGAGCCAAAGCTAAAGAGACCCCAGACAAAACTGAAGAAAATGATCAAGGTGACAGGAAAATAAACATACCTACACCTCAAATAGTTGAAGACTCGGGAGAGCCTGAGAAAAGTGTTACAAGTAAACGAACACAGAGATGGAAGAACCGTAGAGATAGGATGAAGGAAAAAAAACTACAACAAAAGAAGGAAAATGAAAAGAGTGAACAAAATCCAAAAGAGAAACAAGAAGAGGAAGAAGAAATTTGGAAAGGAAAGTAAAAAAAAGAAGAGGTAGGATCAGTTTTAGCAGATCCCATGCTTGAAGAATTAGCCATGTGGATTCAGGCGTACAAAGCATGAATAAGAGCAGGACCTACCATTGAACAACATGAAAGAGAATATCCTAGAGGTGACCTAGAGAAAGAAAGGTTGGAGATATGTAAGAAGTTAATTGAAGTGGCTCAACAGACCCTAGAAAAACCTGTTGTTCAATTACCCAACTCGCGAATTCCTGAAGAAGAATTCCAAGAGTGTGTCATCCTTAATGACCCTGAGAAAACCAAAGAAGGTGAGATACACAATGAAAATCACTGTGAGGACAAAAGGGAAGGATCCATTATTCCCAAAGTAGAAGGGGAATGGCCTAAAGACTTGTGGGCAAGAGTCCAAGAAGACCGATGGAAGAAAGTGGAAGGAATAGAACCACCCTTTGAGGAGCTAGAAGCAGAAGGTGAAATTGAGGACTCCATACCTGAACTGAATTCAGAAGAAATAATACCAATTGATCCAAGTAACAAAGAAAATGACAGTGTAAAGGTTTTGCCAAATTACACAGGAGAGTACGAACATAATTTGGAATTATATTGTATTCCCTCGATAAGGAAAAAAGAACTGAACCCATCAGTGAAAACATTGGATATCATACAACATCTTAAAAAGGTAAAAATCCCTTGTACCCTGACATTAGAAGAACTATTAAGGATCAAACCACAATTGAAGGAGAAACTGACCAACCAATTGGAGATCAAGGTGGACAAGAAGGAGATGTCTGATGAAGTAAACACAGTAAAAATCCCAGTCGATAAGGTAGGAGATTTTAGTGAGGGAGATGAAGGAAACACTTGCCTTCCAATTATGTATAGGGGTTACACCACTAAAGCCATCTTAGATTCTAGAGCTCGAGTAGGAATTACTACTAAAAAAATCTGGGAAAAATGGGGAAAACTAGCTTTAAGACCAACGCGCATGAAGATACAAATGGCAGACGGACACACTGAATGACCCTTGGGATTATTGGAACGGGTAGTTTTTACCACTTGCGGAGTTGAATTCGAGCACACCTTAGCGATATGTCAATTTGAAAGGCCTAGCAATTATGAAATGATACTTGGAAGACCTTTCATGAGACAACTAAAGGTAGTGCAAGATTGGGGAAAAGATGTTGTATACCTACAGCATGAAGGAACCACCACAAGAATAAACATCCACACATACACGTATCAAGATGTTCCTCCCTTACAATGGAATCAGATTCAGAAGGAGGAAGATAACCAGTCGATTCATAGTATAGGTTCAAGTGACCAGTCGTGGATGAATGAAGACACTCATCTATGGATATGCCAAACTGCGAAAAAGGAAGAAGATAGGAGGAAAGGATGGCAGCAAAGGCAAGGAGTTGCTAGATCAGTACAAGATCCAGCCTATATGCCTCAAATATTCCTAGATGAAGAATTTGAACCTCATGGTTGGATGGAGATTTTAGCTACTCTCGATGTGTGTGTAAACAAAGAAGTGATAACCATGAATGAATGCATTGATGAGGAAGGATATGCCGTTAGTCTATATGTGGTAGTTCTTCAAGAGGCTGAAGAAGGGGAAGTGATAGAAAAGGAATGGAAGGAGGATTATGAGAGCATTGAAATGGAGCAAGAGCAAATGGAAATAGAAAGTGGAAATCAAGAAGTAAGTGTCATAACTAATGAAATAAATCAAGAACCAACACAGGAAGCGGAGCTTGGATTAGATAAAGCAAAAAATGATGAAGAAAACAAGCCTCAAGACCAATTTGAAGTGCCTGCCCACTTCAAAAAATATGAAGTAGAAGAGAGAAGAATTTCTATTCAAATGCCAAAACAGGAAGCATAGCCAGGAATAGCATATGACAATAAAGAACAGACCAAGAAAATAGTAGTAACCTTAGAGGAAGGAGAAGAACGATGTACTTTTATAGGACAGGATGTCTCTATGGAGGAAGAACAAGAGTTAATACGCCTCATAAGGGAATACAGGGATGTCTTTGCCTGGACATATAAGGATTTGAAAGGAGTAGATCCATCTATATCTGCACATAGAATCCCTATGACATCTGAAGCTACACCTTCCAAACAAAGACCTTACACATATAACGATGTTTACTCAACAAAGATAAAGGAAGAGATAGATAAGTTATTAGATGCTGGATTCATATATGAGATTGAGCACACGGAATGGGTGTCACCCTTGGTGGTTGTACCGAAAAAGAATGGTAAGTTAAGGGTATGCATAAACCTGAAAAAAGTAAATGCTTCCACCATTAGAGACAGTTACCCATTACCCATCACGGATCATCTTTTGGAAAGAGTGGCAGGGAAGGAAGTTTATAGCTTTCTGGACGGCTTTTCAGGTTATAATCAGGTAGCTATTGCTCCTGAGGAGCGAGGGCAAGTAAATTTGAATATTCAAGGTCACCATTACAGACAGTCAAGCTAGGAAAAGAAATAGAAGGATAAAGCAACTCATCAAGTACCTTCCAGATACAAAGAAATAGGGTTGGAGGAATCAAGCTCTAATGAGGAATCAAGCCCTGAGAAGGACACCCTGGATACGGATATACAAACAGAAACACACAATGAAGATTGGACAGAGATCAATCAAGTCGAAGTCACGCCAGACAACGAACAGAGACAAGCAAAGAGCATAGAAGAACCAACTGAACCAGAGCACGTCATTCAATTGAATGATACATCAAAGATGTGCATCAAGGAAGCTCCAATAACTAATAAAACTGGAATGCCACCTATCAAAGAAGAAATACAAACTCCAGTGGACCAAGACTCAGACTTACTACAAAACAAAGAGCCAACTGTGATTGAAGTGCCTGATGATACACCTCAAGGTAAACTTGACCACATGGAGGTTGAGCCAAGGATCCAACTTCATATTAGGCAGCCCCATGATACTACATTGCACGTGGCACAAGGGAAATATGTGACAACAGGAGCAGAACCTAGTATACCTACCACTTGGTTAAATGTGGACGTTACTCAATTAAAACCTGTTGTCAAGCAAATGATACAAACGGCCATGGAGACGCAACAGCAAATGATGGATACAGATGCAGATTATGACAAGGCCATGCGAGAAAAGAATCAGCTTCAAATCATGAGTGAAAAACTGTCCGCAAAGCTCATCCACGCTCAGAAAGAGACTGCCGCCAAAGAAAGGGAGTTACTCGCAGTCAAAGCACAATGTGATACATTGATGACACAACACCATCAACTCCAGGCACAACTGACAGACTTACAAAGATTACATGAAGTCAGTGAAGCAGACAAAGAGAGAATGAAAGCTAGAAGCAACTTACTGGAAACACAACTAAAAGTATACATGGAAGAAAACGATAGTTTACGCAGCTGCAATAAAGAATTGATGAAGGCATTGCTATATGACCAGCCTATAGACAAACAGGAGACATCCGTCAATGATCAGAAGGACTTGCAAAATCAGATGGAGAAATATGCAGAATTGATGAAGCAAGAGCAAGAATTGAGAGCAGAATGGGAACATAAATACATGAAAGACATAAATGAGCTCAAAAAGCAATTGAATACGGCCAATGGAAAACTTGCCGAGAGTTATAGTGAAAACATGGATCAGGTAGCAGAAATTGGCAATGAGTTGCTTGCAACAAAAGAAGCTCTAAGGGCAGCAATGCAAGAAATAAAAGAAAAGACTGACCAACTTACAAAATTAAACGTTAAAGCAATAGAGCCAACACCAATCGGGACACCAGTAGAGCCAAGACAAGAAAATCCTACTGACGAGGTAGAGGTATGTCCTCTATCCCCCCCGATTTATAATTGTCCAATAAAAGAACAGATGGCGGAACCACATGATGATCATCCAATGCCATATACTGCAGCAATAAGTCAGAAGGAACGAGCACTATTGGTGTCCCGATTGACAGAAAATTTTGAAAATGAAGTCATCAAAGTGATGAAAGAAGTAAAGGAAAAGACATGGAGACGATCATGAAGCCTTTCAACATTCCGTATGGACTATTGAAAGAGAAAACAAGACAATACATAAAGAAGATCACACAGAAAAACTCAGACGAACAGTTGTAGTTCAAAAATGACACGTTCAACTATACTCAAGAAGAATTTGAAGCAGCACAGCCTGTTTGGAGGAGAAAATTTTTGGAGAAACATCCTACATTACGGGTGCACTGGCAAGCAGCACCATACTTATTACAGGTAAATCCATCTTTTTGTCCAACACCGCGTAGAAGAGAAGCCAGAGAATTTTTGGAAATGCAAAAGAATGGTGCTATCAATAAACAGTGGTTGAATTATCCATTATTTCCAAGTCCACCACATAACTACCTACCTACGGAGGATTACATGATCAAAATCATTGAATATTGGCTGCAGAATTATGCAACCGTACCCGATTTCACTATCAAAACGACCAATAAAATACTCAATATGATACTTACAGTTTTAAAGGTCTTCAAGCACGCAGCATATACATTTTTGAACTTCATTGGCATTAACTAAGGAACATATATTCTTGTTTTTGACTTGTCTGTTATGCCTAGCCGACCAACAATAATGGTGTATTATTCTAGGTTGATGTTTTTGCCGAGTACATACATGCAAACATTCGAAGAAGCCTTTTTCACAGGATTTTTTGAAATTGACTCAGAAATTTTCTTTAAAATGTCATCCAATTTGAATGCCAGATTAGTGGCATATGAATTAAGCTTCTTCGCCGATCATAGACAGCCGCCACATGATGGTGTGAAAGCAGAACAGTGGAAGCAACTCATGATACGTGAAGCCAATCTGCTTAATGAAACAGAGCAAAAAGTGTAGAGAACATACTCCCGTAGACTTCCAAAGCCTGTCGGGGACGACAGAGTTCAGGAGTGGGGCAGTGTTGCGGGAGAGTCAAGCAAAAAGAAGAAAAGAAGAAGACAAAGAAAGAAGCTTCATTAAAAAGATCATATCGGAAGATACATCTCTGCAGGAAGCCCCGCAGGGGCGCAACACCCATCTCTGCACAGAGCCCCGTAGGGGCACATATCAAGGAAAAAGCACGTAGGTGGAAAGGAGGAACCAAGGCCATGAAAGTATCCATGAAGTGCAAGAAGATAATTGGCAGGTACTAATCCTTCCGCTGACAGCATGCGATGAAAAGAAAGTAAACAGGCTTAAAGCAATACAACAGGGTTAGATGTGTGCAACCAGGACAAATCAGAGGACCAAAAGCTAGGAAGAGGTCACTCGTGGCATGCGTGGCAACCCAACTGAATGTAGCAACCCAGATATGTGATATACAGAGTACCAAGGGGCAAACAGAAGCAAAGGACATACCTCGGATAAGATAACCAATTGTCTGACAGTCCTTGTTGTCACTTCGACTGCTGGGTGCGTGTATTCAGACCTCTTAAACAAGCTGAAGACAAGAAGTAAAGCCTGTCAAGGGATGACAGAGACAAAGAGGGGGAGAGTGTTGCAGAGCGAAGAGAGCACAAGGCAGAGAAAAAGACGAGCCCCAAAATTTTTTCGATTTGGACACCATATTTTTGTATCATAATCATTTTGTAATATAATTTCCGATGTAAAAGCACTAGAGGAGTCCTCTAGATGCATCCCCACAGAAGATTAGTAGCTTACCCATGTAAATTAGTAGGAAATTAACCTTTTAGTGAATAAAGTGACGTTCTCTTGTGTGAAAGGACCATTTTTAGGGCACATGTATATAAGTCAATTTGTGACTCTTTGTAAAGACTTTTTGCCATTGTGAGAATCAAGAGCACATAATTTCGAATTTGTTTCTTCTCCTCTCTGTATCTTCTTTTTTGTGAGCTTATGCATGTGTGTGGCTTGGAAAGAGTGTTAGGAAGTGTTGTCAATCCATGAAAGTGTTTGTTTGCTATGGTTAAGGTGTGTGTGAAGTGTAGGTAGTGCTGAAGTGTAGAAAGGTCATTCCTGCGACTCAGTATTTTGCTCATAACTTGAAGTAGAAGCGTCAGAATTGAGTGAAAATACCACCATTGGATGTGTCTTCTTGAGAGCTTCGAAACACATATGCTATTTCCTATATTTGGAGTTCGAGGCTGGGAGAAAAGCTCAATTTACTGCTGGTTGTTGTTCCAAGTATCGAGACACCATGACTGATAGATGAAGCTTGTTTGGATTAGTCTTTGCCTTGTTTGCACTCTTTGAGTAACTCATTTGCATTGATTGTCATTTGAATGCATGTCTTCATACACTCGGCTAGGTTTTGATACTCATCGGATTGATAATTAAAGCATGAATCCCCACTATATGCACTTGAGGGGGATTGAGGTATAGCCTCTTTCTCCGCAAGTCCCTAGGTTGGAACTTAGGTACACACACCTCCACCTCAAGAGCCATCACCGTTCTACAATCAAATCTTAGTCTTGCCATCAACCACTCTTATGAAAGATGTATCATGTACAAAATCATGAAGGACTATGAGCAAGTGAAACAAGAACACATGATAGGGCCGATGGAGTCTACACTCAACTTCCTCTATTGACCAAGATCTCAGTAGCACAGAAGGAGTGCAATTTTCTCTTATAGAAATAACTATCTTAGGACTATTCCCCCTGATCCAATAGTTACTCATGGGATATAGGAACTATCAAGCACAACTCATTCAGGGAAAATCCAAGCAAATGTGAGATTGTTGCAAGAAGAGATAAGCTTATGTAATTGAAAGATATCGAGACTAAATCATCAAATGTTTCCTATAGAGTGATCTTAAATTATGAGCTCTTGGTCAGAGTAATCATCAAAACTGAATTGAATCTCTTGAAAAGGGGTGAGACCCTTAGTTTGGTTGAAGCTACTAGCCAAGATAGTGAACCGTTGGTCCCGTTAGCAAGAACTCAACTGTGTAAAAAATGATTGCATTTCCAATACAAGAATAGTGGCCCAAAACTACTTGATAAGTGACATTCTTACAAATGACTAGAACATTGGCCTCATGTGTTAAAAATCCTTACACTAATCCATATCAAGAAGTTCAAATATCAAGTCAATATTCGGTTATATTGTGCATCTATGACCATCCATAAGGAACCACATATTTGACAATCAAATTTGGTCAATTAGAGCATTGATTTATCCTAAATCAAAAGTGATAGCCATTCAACTTCCAAATGAGTATCAAAAAACCAATTTATAACCCATGTGACCCCATCTCATCTTGTATATTTTAGACATTGAAAAGAACACACATTTGAGCAACAAAAATATATTGGCTTGGGCTTTGAAATTGAAAGGCATGCACAATCGTTTATTGGGACTTTTTTTTTGCAAACATGCACTGAAACATTAAAGCTATCATGCCAACTGATTGGAAATTCATTATCAAACAAGAAACAATAGGAATCCAATTGTAATGCTTATCATATGGAATTTTGTGCATCAAATTGAATTCATTTGTCTTGAATTTTTGGTTCTATTAGTGCGTGCTTTTGTGCATGGCAATTCATATAAATAATTGTTTGATTCTGTGCTAAAATCAATTTTTTCTTGAATATTGAAACACCTAAGACTGGATAGGACATAGGGATATATATATTAATTCAAAATCCATATATCCAATTAAACCAAAATCTTTGTACATGTAACTAAGATCATCTAGGAAATTAAGGTAGAAAATCCATATATCATTGAATGAAAACAATAATGCACACATGATTCACACATGGTTAAATTCATTATGTATGGAATCGGATTTTGTGTGGGAAAAAAATGCTTGTTTTTCAAGACTTATATGGCATACCATTAAATTTTGACCAAGCTAGTCGTTCTAATTGGGAGTATTGCAAGATTAATTTTACAACTCATAAATTATAGTTCCCTAAGGGATGCTATTTATTGGATGACCTAAATTGGGAGGTTGTTAGGATTCAAAGCCCTAACTGCTTGATTATTGCTAGCTCGTTAGTACTAAAATATTGTGATGACTACTACAAAGACTAAGACAGCATTGCATATTTACTTTCAATTGATCCATACCACACCAATGACAAAGGCAAAATATTCAAGATCACTCAACCGGAGCAATGATGAAGATGATTCTAAGGAGATTACACCCATGCTTAGGGGCAACACCACGCTTACCAACATCATTAGACTAGAATCACTCTATCTAACATTTATTGGAAGGTTATGTACATAGTGAAGTACATGAATAAAAATTTTTGGGCGATAATGTTAGGTCCCACTCACAAGATGAGTGACCTTGTACAAATTCCACAATCATTTGTTCACAAACTTTGATATATTTTGGTAGTGATGTGTTTGAACACACTTAGGATCACCTGCACACTTCCTTCCCTCTTTAGGACGTTTTTTCCCCTAGATTGTATATATGCCTCTTAAAGGGTCACTTATCTTTGTACATTCACTTGGTAATAAATCAGTGTTGTGTTGTTAACCAAGCTTCTTCTCCTTCCTTGTGCTATTTGTGTGCTTCCATAGTCCTCGATCTCCAACAAATAGTATTAGAGTAGGCCCCTGATTGACACTCTTCGAGTCACAATCTCATAATCACACAAAAATTGGTGAGCATACTCGATGTGATTAGGAGGCCAAAATTACTCCACTTTGTGCATCAAAATTTTGATTATTGCAGCAATTTGGACTTGAATATTGTAAATCTATTACCACTCCCATGGAAAAAATTTTACGATTGAGTCTTCATGATGTTGGAGATGCATTTGATGTTGTTCACTATCAGCAAAATATTGGATGCTTAATTTACTTAAGCGTGACCTAGCCTGATATTCAGTTTGCTATATCTTATATGATTATGTTTATGCATTGCCTAGGTGTGAAGAATCGGCAAGTGTTTTAAGCACATCTTTTGCTATGTGAGTGCTATTGAGATACTTGGATTGTTTTATCCTAAGGGGAATCATTAGCACCATATCTACATGCTTTTTTTTACTCAAATTGGGTTGGTTGCAATGATGCTTGTGTGTCCACTAGTGGGTTTTGCTTCATGCTTGGTAGTTCATGCATATCTTGGTTGAACACAACTCACCATGGCCACTTCTAGTTGTGACGCTAAGTATAGGTCAACTTTCACAATGATTGTTAAGTGTGTGTGACTTAGAAGCCTTCCGTATGATTTGGGTGTTGTTCATTCTTTTGCCACCACCATGTTTATTGACAATTAGAGGGCATTGATAGCTATGAGGAACCCTATGCTCCATGCTCAAACAAAACACATTGAGATGCACTATCATTATGTTAGGGAGAGAATCTCTGCTCGAGAGATAAGTGTGGTTTATGTGCCCATATAGGATAATCTTGCATAACTTTTCAAAAAGGCTCTACCTAGGGAGAAGTTTGAAGCTTTCTATGAAGCTTTGGGATTACTTCCTTTTGTAGATTGGTTTGATTTGACACAGCTTGGCACTTGCTTATACATGAGTGCCAGCTCCTTCTTCTCTGCATCAGATCTAGGGGGATTTGTTGATGTATTTTGGTAGGGATGTGTGGAAACACACTTAGGATTGCCCATACACTTCTTTTCAGGCTTTCATAAATTCTTATAACCCTAATGGTTCAATCATCTTTGTACATTCACTTGGTAATACAATTAGTGTTGTATTGTTGTCCAAGTTTCTTCTTCTTCCTTGTGCTATTTGTGTGCTTTTGTAGTCACTAATCTTGAACATCAAACATACCCCATGAATACATGGAAAAGGTTGGAGACACCTACAACAAAGTGCATGAACCTAAGAGGATGAATCCAAATCCAAATCCACAACCTTCAATTTGTGGTGCCAAAAGAAGCTTAGGTATTGCATAGTAAGAAAACCTAGTGCAATTAGTTGAGAACCCAATCTCTAGAGGACAAATACCACTCGTGAACACTATCAAAAACCCTTCAATCAACCTAGTTCATGAAGGGATGTCTATATTTCTGGAGGATCTGCTGAGGTTAGGATAACATCAATGGCTCAACCAATTGAGCAAATGGTTCTTGTGATTAATCTAGGTTGATGTCTTTAGGACCCAAGAAGATGCCTTCCACCCCTATCAACTGCTGACGTGCATGAAAATTCTATGGTGCATCCACTGATTTATATGCTCATGTAGCCAAATTCAAATAGGTTTTAAGACTTGAGCAAGTATTTTTTTTGCACTTATTATAAGGATTTTGGATTGATTCTAGTGACGGTCACCTTTGTCTGATTCCAAGCTCTATTGATTGCATCGTTTGGGAATCTAGACATGCACATAGATGTGTTTATAGGTGAATTCTCCAAGAAGGGTTTGAATCATGATTCATTTTCACTCAATTATAGATTCAAACATGCAAGTCACAAATGGATAAGTTTTAGCTAGGAGGTACAAATAAATTGATTACTATTTCCTTGTCAATGAGAGGTCCTCACAAAAGAACTTGATTTCATTGTTTTTAGATGGTATCACAAATGGCCAATTGAGAACCCTTGTGTAATATGTAGATTGGCCACACTAAATGAGTGCATCAAAGAATGCATAGACTTAAAGGAAAACCTAGCCATAAACTTGAAGATTCCATCATCTGATGTGAGGAGTGAAGTTTCAGCCTTGACAAGTGCTTCATGATCATCATTAAAAACTAGGTGATCCCATAGTGAAGAAGCTCCTCCATTTTTTAGTCCAAGCATGAGTTACCCTAAGTTGATGTGTCAGTGTCCTAATTGGAATCACTTGAAACTACAACATTTGAACTTGTATCATATCTTTTCTTCCCATCTTTAAAGCTACTGGTTAAGATAAACTAATGCTCAACTTGCACGATGGCTTCAACAAAGTCCATGAAATCTTGCTCATCAAATAATTAATTATATGTCCCTGCCATGCTTTTCAATTGTCAATGCAACCACAAGAAAAGTAATCCTCTACCTATTCATAAGAGGGTCTTTGACCTTGTTGCAATCTATTCAATAAATTGCAAAACTATTATGGATAATCCTCTACAAGTAAATCTTCCTACTTAATTCTTCTCCATTTTTATAATACATATTTTGGGGTCTTTCTACCTTGAACCTAGATAGAAACCTTTTTTTAAGTTTTCATAGTCCCAAAATGTAGTTGTGCCATACTCCATAAACCACTCTTAGACATGCCTTGTAGCGTTTCTGCAAAATGTTCCTTCTTGACATTATCATTATATATTGTGCCAAGACCATTGGTAGCCCATAGTGTTTGGAAGTGCTGCACATGACTATCAACATATTGGTACTTCTTATCACTTAATTTTGTTGCACCCACCTTGGCGTTCATCAACTGTGATTGATTTTCCATTTGCCTCACCAGGGGGTCTCCTTATCCCTCCTATAAGCTCAAAGGCTAGCCATGTAGGTGGTGACAAGGAGAATTGGAGCATCTTATCCGTAAGCACCCAATCAAGATGTGTGGGAACTAGCTCCTCGTCTTTTGGCCTAGAGTCATATCAATCCTCTTCACTCTCTGTGTATGTGTCCTCTATCTATGGTGTTTGTACTATCGGCATACTCAACATAGTCTTGAAGGCCTCATCTTTAGCCTCCACCAACTCCTCTTGGTCCCACCTATGCTCTAGTTCTTGTTCAAGTTCTTCGAGTTCTTCACACAAGTCCAATAGAAGCATTAATTGCACATACAACATGTCTTCCCTCATCTTTCAAAGATGCAAAAAGGCTTTTGCGTGAAGTGATATGTTTTGAAGCACCACTATCAAAAAACCAATATGAATCAGCCTCATTCACAATCATACATGTAAAATGTGATGATGAATCATAATGACATGTAACAACACATGCTGAAACAAACTGAACAACATTAGCTTCATCATTCTTTGAATTACATGTATTCTCAACAATGGACATGCTAGATTCTTTCTTCTCTTCATTACGTTTGGAAATCTTTCGGCATTCATCAATGGTATATCCAACCTTTCAACAATCCTTGCATCTCTTCTTCTTTTGCATAGAAACATTGTGAGAGGATTGAAGTGGAAGTGGAATAGTGTAGCTTTGGTTTTGATGAATTTTTTTCTTCATTTTCATCCATACATACATCTTCAAAGTGTTTTATCAAGCAAGCAACATGTACCTCATTTTGCACAACATACAAAGAAAAAAGTGTATCCCAAGATTGTCTTGAACTAGTGCATGATTAGATGTGTGGAACAATATGTTGCTTCATAGAAAGGGAAATCAAAGCATCAGGTTGAGTATCTTTTCCATCCCATTGAAGTTTCTCTTGCATAGGTGGAAAATGCATAGTCACTATAATTAAAGAAGATCTTGTATCTATGACAACAAGTCTATTAGAAGAATTGTCGGGTCACTTGTCAACATCTATCACTATGTTCCATAGTTACTTTGCAACAAGAACATCTTTCATCATGTAAGAACACATTGGATAGTTGGTCCTGTCAAGCTTATCCTCAACTTGAAGCATGCCAAACAAGTCATTTTTGCTTTCCATTGCACCAAAGAAATCAAAAGTAGCAAATTATGAACTTCAACAAAGATGAAATGTAGCTCACAAAATTATACCATTGATGTCGATTCCAACTGCATGAATGGATCCAGAACTTCAAGAAAGTTGAAATGTATCTCACAAAATTATAACATTGATGCCAATTCCAACTGCATGAATGGATCCAAAAGGGATGGTAAAATCCTAGCCCACTTGATAGAAATGATCTCCAAGTGTTGAACTTTGTACTTCTATGCTTTGGAACCGATTTGCACTATTAAAAGTGTGCACGATGATGGATGTGAAAATAACATGCAAAGAAGGAGCAAAACTTGCTTTGATACCACTGTTGCGTGTGTGAGTGAGTGAGGAAGTAGAAATAGAAGTACAAAAAAGATGGAAGAAGGAGATTGAAACACCAAAAAAGGTGATAGCTGAAAGAGCTCTATGTGAATAGATGATCAATGGTATGAGAATGAGTATAGTGAGAGCAATATGTGAAACCATAAGTACAATGTACCACATATGAGTATTTCATGAATATGTGGTTACATGAGAAAGAAGCCTCAGCTAGCACTAGAGTTAAAAGTGCCCATGTATAGGGAAACAATTTACATCAAAGCTACTCAAGGGATGCGTAAGAAAAACATTGTATACCTTTATTGCATAACTCTAGCATGATATCTTTTGCTAATATGGAAATAAAAAGTATTGTACTAAACATGTTCATATACTTTGTAAAAGTGGATGTTCTATGAAGAATTGTATCATCCACCTTGGATGTAGCTTTGATGTAAAGTATGGGGTGTATCTTAATCACATTAAACCCAAATTATTTTCTTTCTTTGGATCTATCCCTATGTTTTGCTCAACTAAATAACAAGATCAAATGATAATATTGGAATATAGTGTTGGCTAGTGGTGTGTAATTCTATTTAGATGCTCACAAAAAACCAGAGATATTAGATATTATTTCATAATAACATCTTCCAATTCCTTGCATAGATCTTGGATTATTTTGAATCAATTTTTGTAACACTTTTTCTTTTTCAAATGTGAGTTTCTTGATATTTTAATGTTATATCTTCTTGTTCGGGATCAGCTAGTGTCCAAAGATAATTATTGGTAGTCAATTAGATATGAAGAGCACTTCATGCTTGTTCAAAGATGGAAATTTTGAATTTATAAGTGATTCTTATTGATTCAAATCAATTTGTACTTCTAGATATACCATGGATGATTTGAAAATTGTAGATTCTATCCTTTCTACATCAAGCATTACTTGTAGTTCTATAGTAATCAAACGTTTATGAGTGACTTCTTATCCTTCTAACTTGATCTTTGAGTCAATGAGCTCATCAATGTGTGACATTCTCAAAAGCACTAAGGTCCTATCAATTACGTATCCATAGCTAATCTTTGATATAGATTGAAATCATCATTCTTGATCTTGTGCATATCTTACATAAGATATTGCATGTGAGCTTTCATGAGTTGAATTATTTTGTCTACTTCAATGCTACATGATTCAAATTTTGGAATTTCTTTGTCCAAAACTAAAATATGATAATTTTCTTTTCATTGATTCTTTTCAGCTTTGCATTTTCTTTGATCAAAATCAAATTCTCTATCATTAAGCTTGATATCTTCTTATGATGAAAACCATCTTGTTGTTGGTGCAAGAAATCACTACCATAACTTCCCTTGCATCAGGATCAACATTAATGGATGAACCAAAACAATGAAAATGGCTAATACTAGTATGTAGTAATGGTTGCATTTACAATGAGGGTGGAGCCACTTGCCTGTTGGAGTTAGACGTCTGCGGAAGCACGCGAACAGCACAAGGAAAAAGAAGAAGCTTGGAGCACAACACACAATACTGAATGTATTACTAGAGAGTGTACAAAGATAAGTAGCCCATTAGGGCAATAGGCATATATACAAGCCGGGGGAAAAAAACTCCTAAAGAGGGAAAAAAGTGCCCCGACGGTCCTAGTGTGTTCACACACATCACTACCTAAATATATCAACAAATCCCCCCTGGGAGTGATGCGGTCAACAAGGAGCTGGCACTCATGTATAAGGAAGTGCCAAGCTATGTGGAAATCACTCCACAAAAGGAATTAAGCGCAAAGCTTTGCGGAAAGCTTCAAACTTCTCCCTAGGTAGAGCCTTCGTGAAAAGTTCTGCAATGTTCTCCTGCGTGGGCACATATGCCAAGTTGATCTCCTTTGCAGAGAACCTCTCCCTGACATAGTGATAATGCACCTCAATGTGCTTAGTGCGAGCATGGAACACAGGGTTCCTCACAACTGCCAATGCGCTCTGACTGTCAGTGAAGATGGTGTTGGCAGAAGTCTGACCAACACCCAAATCAGCCATAAAGAGTCTGAGCCACACACACTCAACAGTAGCTGTGAAAGCTGCCCTATACTTAGCCTCACAACTGGAAGTGGCCACATTAGGTTGCTTCTTGCTCAACCAAGATATACATGAGCTACCAAGCATGAAGCAAATTTAAAGCCACTAGTGGACACACGAGGGTCATAGCAACCAGCCCAATCAGAGTCAGAAAAAGCATGCAAATCTGGTGGTAAAGATCCCCCCTTCGGATAAAACAACCCAAGTAACCGAGTACCACTCAAGTAGCAAAAGATGTGCTTAACCGCCTGCCAATGCTTGACTCCTGGGCAATGCATAAACCTGCTCATCTGTGAAACAGCAAACTGAATATCTAGCCAAGTAATGCATAAGTAAATCAAGCATCCAACAGCCTGCTGATAGAGAACAACATTAAATGCATCTCCAGCATCATGAAGACTCAATCGTAAACCTGTCTCCATAGGAGTGGCAATAGGCTTACAGTCTTCAAGGCCAAAACACTACAATAATGTTTCAATATGTTTTGTTTGACACAAAGCCATTCCACCATCAACTTGCATAAACTATATGCCCAAATAGTGATGCAAATGCCCCAAATCAGACATCTCAAATGAGGCATGCAAATTAGCCTTAAAATCAGCAATATGCTTCTCAATAGGACCAGTGAGCAGCATGTTGTCAACATAGACAACAATGATTAGAAGCACATCATTAGCACGCTTAACATATAAGGTGCTTTCAGTTGGACTGTTCTCAAAACCATGTGCAATCAGATAGGCATGTATCTTCTCATACCAAGCACATGGTGCTTGCTTTAAACCATATAATGCCGTCTTTAACCTGCACACCTGGTTTTCATGCCCTTTTTGCACACAACCACGGGGTTGAAAAACATACACTTCTTCATGCAAGTCACCAGTTAGAAATGTTGTTTTAATGTCCAACTGATGTACATTCCAACCATGATGAGCTGCAAGTGCACAGATGCTCCGAACAGTAGTCATACGGCATGTAGGTGCAAAGGTCTCATCAAAGTCAATGCCTCTTTCCTGGGCATAACCCTTCGCAACAAGCCTAGCCTTATACCTGTCAACTGTACCATCCGGTTTACACTTCAGCTTGTATACCCACTTAGTGCCAATGGCCTTCTTGCCAGGAGGCAAGTAACATAAAGACCAAGTACCATTCTTCATTATAGCATCATATTCAGATTGCATAGCAGCCATCCAATTTTCTAAATTTTGTGCTTCATCAAACGAAACATGCTCATTCTCATCACAGAGACTAGATGCAGCCATAGCATAGCAATCTGATGCAAAAGAGGCACTATGAGAGCCTGAACGAGTACGATATGACAGAGGTGCATCTAATTTGCTATCACGCAAGGTGTGCAACAACCATTTTGGCATAGTTCTTGCCTGCTCAATATCAGCTCTCTCATCAATGAGTGCATCATGTACGTCTGCATCAGAAATGGAATTATCTGCACCACCACATGAAACCTACAAAGGCTGAGAAGTTGCTTCATTAGGACCAACACTAGACTGTCCACCTGTAAAAAGAGGCAGCAAAGTATCATACATGTCTTTGGAGCTAACAGATGTCTCCTTAGTACATGAAAGCATTGGCTAAATAGCATCTTCCACAAAAACAACATCACGGCTAACCAGAATGCGTTTAGTCTATGGATGATACAGACGATAGCCTTTACTTTCAGAACTGTACCAAACAAAAATACATTTTACTGCTTTATCATCCAATTTTCTGCGATGTTGTTCAGGCACTAATGCATATGCCAAACAACCAAAAACATGCAGATGAGCAACAGATGGCTTGCAGTCATGCCAAGCCTCATATGGAGTGATAGACTGCAGCGCTTTGGTGGGACATCTGTTCATTACATATGTTGCACACATGACAACCTCAAGCCAGAATGTATGTGGTAAAGCCTGACTCTTGACCATACACCTCGCCATGTCCATGAGTGACCTGTTCTTTCGTTCAGCAACTCCATTTGGTTGAGGTGTATACGGCACAAATCATCGATGAAAGTCACGAAGTAAAGATAATTCCCAAAAGAAGGTGTCTGCATAGCACCACAGACATCACTATGTAGAAGCTGCAATTTCTAAGTAGCCCGAACTGAACCATCTTTTGGAAAGGACGAACGCTGCATTTTGCCCAAAATACAGCCTTCACAAACATGTTTTCCAGGTGCCTCAAGTTTGGCAAGAGAGGACACCATTTCAGATTTCTACAGGCGTAGCAAACTAGCAAAATTTAGATGACCAAAGCGTGCATGCCAAAGCTTTGCATCTGACATAGCTTGAGAATCATTTACTGCACATGCGAAATCATTTACAGATCTTTCATAGTCTATGAGCTTATACAATCCACGACATAAAATGCCAAAAGCAATAATCACATTGCCATTTGACAGATCATGAATATTACACCTCTCATCAACAAATTTCACAACCAAGCCAATCTTGGCTAATGCAGAAATTGATAACAGGTTCTTCTTGATCCCTGTCACAAATAAAGCATCTGACAAAGTGAAAGAACTACCATCAGTAGTAGTCAAAATGATCTTAGCAACTCCCATAACATGATAAGAGGAGTTGTTGGTGCATGTAACAGTATTCCCTGTAGGGGCAAGATCGAGTGAAGAGAAGAAACTGCGTTGCGAGGTAATATGTTTGGTCGCCCCACTGTCAAAATACCAAACATCTGAGTCTACTGCAGACATGCACTGCTCATGAGAAGATGGGTCAAAACTGCAGATAGTAGTAAATGCCCATTCTTCTTCCTGCACAAGATTAGCAGACTCTATTTTTGGTGTAGAGGCCTCTGCAACAACCATTCCAGCCTCTTTCTTCTTTGTCTCTTTAGCAGCCAGTTTTGGAGAGTTCTTTATGATATGATCATTCCCTTTACAGTACTTACAAAACAATTTCTGCTTTTTTGATTTCTTCTCATCTTTATCTTCCTTCTTCGAATATGCAGAATTAGCAGATTTTTGCTTACTAGTTGAAGAGCTCTATTTTCCTTTGCCCTTTTGACTAGCCAGGAAAACTTGATTTGCAACTCGCATAATGGACTTGTTCTGCCTGGACTGATCTTCCTGCAATAGAACAGAGACTAACTCCTCAAATGATAAGGCATTTGGATTTCCTTTCATCATCAACTGAAGAGTAAAAGCAAAACTCTGATATGAATCAGGAAGACCATTGAGAACGGTCTACACAAGTGAGCTATCTGGTATAACCTCATCAGCAAAAATCAAATGTTCCTTCAAGTCTTTGATCTTCATTAGGAAACTGTCCATAGAATCACCTTCATTCATGTGCTCACTCTCCAACTGTTTTTGGAGGTAAGCAACACGAGCCTCATTCCCAGCTTGGTACAATGTGATAAGTGTATCCCAAGCATCCTTAGCTATTCTGCAAGAGCGAATGTGAGGAATAATGGCACGTTTGACAGACAAAGCTATCAATGCATGTGACTGGGCATCTTTGCTATCCGAGCAAATCTGCTCTGCAGTAGGTGCAGCAAAAACTGCAGCACGAACAAGAATATGCAGAATATCATCATCTTTGACACCTTCTCCATCAGCTTCAGTACCTGCAGTTGTAACAGTTGTAGGTGTCATAGGATGTTTTTCGACATCCTGCACAATGTTCCACAGTCCTTTTGCAACCAACACATGTCGCATCATATAAGCCCATAACGGGTAGTTGGTACCATCCAACTTATCCTCAACAACCAACATACGGAATACATCACTGCTTTCAGCCATGGCCGGTGACTAAAATACCTCGATGCAAAAAATTCATTGTATCTCAAAAAGTTGAACAGAACTGCCCAGACAAATTCCGCTAGACCTGTAGCAGACTTCGAGATGCTTATACTGGCGAACAGAAACTAGTATATACCTTTGGCACAAAAAGGCAAAATAGGCTGCACAAGCGCTACGATAGTGCGTTCAGGGGCCGAAACGAGCTCAGATCGCGATTTCGGCACCAAAATTCATGCGATTCTGAGACTGCAACCGGAGGAGTGTCGACGGTGCCCTAAATGAAGCGACGACCTGCTCTGATACCAATTGTTGGAGTTAGACGTCTACGGAAGCACGCGAACAACACAATGAAGAAGAAGAAGCTTGGAGCACAACACACAATACTGAATGTATTACTACAAAGATAAGTAGCCCATTAGGGCAATAGGCGTATATACAAGGGGGGGGGGGGGGGGGGCAAAAACCTCCTAAAGAGGGGAAAAAGTGCCCCCTAGTGTGTTCACACACATCACTACCTAAATATATCAACATTGCCTAGGGTCAACAGTTGATATAGAGGAAATTAAAGCGAATAGTGGTCAGTTTCTTACAGGAGAGCTTGGTGATATCATGAATTGCAATCAATTTTAGGGTGGTTTCAAGTGTACGTGAAATATTTACATCCATTGGTAAAATATATTTAGAAGTGACCTTGATGAGTATAGGCTTTGTTTTGAAGATAATGCCTTTTTTGCACTACACATTCCTACCATTTCGAGTGAAGGAGGGTTTGTGATATTCATTGTAACTACCACAACCTCTTCACTCAACTTAGGTACATCCATATGTGTGTGATATGAGAAAGTTATGTTCATGTGCACTAATACTTGTAATTCATATAAATCCCTCTCCTCAACCTCTAAAATCTCTCTTAACAAGTCTTATTCCTCTCTTTTACTCCCTCCTCAAGTCTTGAACTAATGGAATGCCATTAAATTCTTGAATTGGATGATTCTTGTTTTTTGGTATGTTTCTCCTTGCCTTTATTTATTTCAACAATCTAACATGTTCCACAAACTCATCTAATGTAGTGTCAAGCCTCTCACCTTCCTCTTGGTTGATTGTTTTCATGTATATCTTAGTGAATTATTGGTGAGGTCTTGTTTATCCAATCTAACTTCAGTCCCTTCTTGTTGATCTCTAAGGGTCTCTTATTTGATTTATTCAATTATATTTTAGGATTCTTTTGTGCAAATATCAAGCAATCAAGGCCATCTACAAATTTCATGGAGCTATAGAAGGATAGTAAAGTGGTTGTAGTCATTCTTTTAAATTTCTATTTTTTATTGTAGTTTTTTATATACGAAGCTGCAAGGATAGCAAAAAACTGCTTGTAAAAAATGTGTAGATCACTTTTGATGCTTTAGAGGTCCAAAAGCTTATGTACGTTGAGTACTTGTTCCTACAATTGACATATAATCTAAAAAGTTGAGCATTCTATCTCATTTGTGCAAAATTTGAGATCGAAAGAGCTTGTAGTGAGAGGAAAGAGAATGCATTCTTCTCGGACATATTGCATGTATAAATTGATATAGATATTCTATAAGATATATGTTCCATCCATGTTAAGTTTCATTGCCATTGGAGCAACAAGCATGGAGATCTAGGTGCTTAAAGTTCACAACTCCTATTTGTTAGAGAATGTTCTTTAAAATTCAGACTTAGAGCCCTGAGAACCAAAAATTGCGCTCCTTACATAAAACATACCTAGGGTAATTGCGATTGGCCCTATGCGAGAAATCATTTTTTAGGGAAATCGCCATTTTCTTAGAGCAATCCATGGTCCACACATGCTCAAGAAATTGCATTCGTATAGTCGAGACATCATGATTTCCCAAAGGCATTTTGATCACACAAGGGATTTCGTGTTCATAAGGATTGTGATTTCTTCTAAGACATCACGATTGCTACACACTGTTGGGATAGAGATATCCTATTTTTGGGAATTTAAAATTTCCCTATTGAGAAATCATGATTTCCCTAGAACATTAGCTCGAGAAATCACCATCATGTTAGTGAGAAATTGTGTTTTCCCTATCTATGGGAAATTAAAAATCGCATTGTGAAAGATTAAAAGATGATTTCTTATATGAGAAAATGAGAAATACACTTAATTTCCTAGAAATGCTTGACATGACCTATGCATAAATTTTTTCATCTAAGATACAACAAGATGAATATAAAGCCAAGAGATGCATGTGTAAATAAGGTATCCAATAGCTTCGGTTGATAGAGACCAACATCAAATGCATCTCGGACATCATGAAGACTCAATATAAACCTATCTCCATGAGATTTGCAATGGATCTACAATTCTCAAGGCCAAATCATTGCAACAAACTGTCAATGTATTATGACTAGCACAAAGCAAAAGCTTCATCAACTTGAATAAATTGAATACCCAAATAATAATGCAAATGCCCCCAAGTCTAATGTTTCATAACACACATGCAAATCAGCCTTAAAATAAGTAATGTGCATCTCATTAGGAACAATATCATCAACATAAACAACAACAAGAAGCATATCATCTATATGTGTTAGAAGTGTCATAGATGTTAGAAGTGTCATAGATGTTAGAAGTGTCAATAGACAAGAAGGTCAAAGCAAGGAGCTAGAAGGAGCAAGGAGAAAGAAACATTATGCACATCTGCAAAAGAATAGGCCTAATCAATTTTTTCATAACTTATTTTTAACCAAAAGTGATTTTTATCACTACATCAACATTGTAAATATCATTTTTGATAGCTTTAGCTCCATTTTCTTCAAGCCGAGGATTCCCCAAGCTTGAGGAGTATTAGAAGTTCCTGCATATCAATTTTCATAATTTTTAGACTCTGTTTAAGCCCTCAAATAATCCCTAGAACCTAATTTTTCAACTAGTCTGAACACTAGGTCCGGACAGGTCCAAAAGCTAGTCAAAAACTATAAAAAGAGCTATAGAGCTCTTTTTTGAGGCTGGATTTTTAGAGGTTGAAGCTTTCGTAAGAGAGATCTTTTGTAATAGAAAGCACTCCATTGTTTCTCTCTTTGTTCTTGCCTTGTGTGCGTGTGTATGTGTGTGCATTCTAGTGTGCTTCTCACTCACACACTTGTGCCTTCACTTGCTTATGGTCATCATACTAGTCTTCACATCTCCATAGATTGACATTTATGAGGTGGATCTCCTCACATTGCTACTCACCATTGTGCTGGAGTGACACCAAATTTGGTGCCATTGCCAAGGAGACAACTTCGAGGACAAGCATGTGATGGTAATATGTAGAGTTGTGATGTTGGAGTCATAGGTAATATCCCTAATTTTCTTTATTTTTCATTATTTTTCCTTATTTTCTTCATCACCATCACCATCACCATCACCATCATCATCATCCTCACCATCACCTACCTCCATCTCCATCTTCACTATATTTTCAAATTTTTGTTCATATTCCCTTCCCCAACTCATTCCCCTCATTTCATTTGTGTGAGAGAGCAAGAGAGAGCTTGTGTGTATTCTGCTTTCTTGTTGTTTGTGAGCTTTTGCTATAGCTTTTGGTTATATCATCATCTCGAGCAGCTTGTGTAGGTACGACAGGCCTCTATAGAGGTCTCAAGATGAAAACCTTTGTCTGTTACGAAAAACATAGAAACTTGGATCATTAAAAGCTCTTGGATAGACCTAAGCAAGGTGCTAGTGTGTGCAAGCTTGGGGACGCACGTCCTGGGCATACAAGGGTATAAAGAGGAGAGACTTGAGGTTGGAAGATCTCTCAACCTGCTCAGACAATTCTTAGCATAGGCTAAGTGCGAATAATGGTTTTGATTGATTAGAGGCATGATAGGAACACTCAAGTTCTAAGATCCTTTAAATTCTCAAGTTTAGGAATAGGTTAATTGCAGTCAAGGGGCAACTTAAGGGCAAATACTTTAATCGAATTGGATGAAGAACATTAAGCATAGCAAACCTAAGTGATCCTTACGATGCATGTTTTAAAACAAGAAAATACATACTAAAGAAATTAAAGGAACAAGTGATTGATACCAAAAAATCAGCAATGTGTTTGTACAAGGGTCATTGGGATAATCAGTAAGGCATATGAACCTTAGATCAAGAAGACACCTAGGGAGAGGTTGATGCGATCGATAGGTACTACAAGCACAACCTATTTATAGACACCAGAAGGTCCCTATAAGATGTAGTTAGAGTATATTAGGACCAACCAGTTAGGTGCACACATCTATGAGGGTGGTCTGTGGCGATGAGTTGTCCAACTCAAAAATCTCGATCAACCCTTCGGACTTGAATATCAAGTGGTTAAATTCAAAGAGGGTTTGTATATTGATAAGCAAGGAACCATGTACATGGTTACAAGCTTAGTAGATATAACAAATGAATTTGGAAATGTCATTCCTTAGAATGAGATAGGAGACCTAGAGCAAGAAGACCTAGGACGAGAACCCAAGACTCCTCGAGGAAAGTCTATCTTGACTAGAGTGATTACTCTAGAGTGTGTTCCCTAAGATAACAAAAGCATAGAAATATTCTTGAATAGAGAAACAAAGGAGGCTTTTTGGAGATTCAAGATAGATCAACTTGGCAAAATAGGTAGAGTCACTATCTACGATTTCAAAGATCCAGAGATACTAGAAAAAGTTGTCAATCTAGATAACACATTGGAGAGAATGTTCTTGGTAACAGAGCATCGTAGGCATGCATATACTTGGAAGGGCAAATTGATTTTCCATCCTCCAAGATCTAATGTTTCCCATAGCCACGTAGGAGCAGGATCATCCCAAACTCATGAAACCTAGCAGGAGAGAGTTCGAGATAGACCTGAAGTGAGCTTTTCAAACCCCTTAGGAAGAGAGCGACTAGGATAAGATGTAGAAAGAACAGATTAGGAGAGACACAGAAATCTGAGACATCAAAGAGGCATGGATGTGTTTCCCTTGCCTAGGCCTAGAGAACACCCCAAAATCTTGAGGCCTACCCAACTGGTTAAATCCATGAAGAATTACTTCGATGGCACTAGAGATCCATACGATCATGTAGCAGAGTTTAAACAAGTTCTGAAAGCTGAAAAAATTGAGGACCTGTTCACTTAGTACAATGTTGATATATTTAGGCAGTGATGTGTGTGAACACACTAGGAAGACCATTGGGGCACTTTTTCCCCCCTTTAAGAGGTTTTTTTCCTTGGCTTGTATATACGCCTATTGCCCTAATGGGTTGCTTATCTTCGCATATTCTAGCGGCAATACATTTAGTATTGTGTGTTGTGATCCAAGCTTCTTCTTCCTTGTGCTATTTGCATGCTTCTCCAGGCCTCAAACTCCAATAATTGGTATCAGAGTAGGTCATCACTTCATCTAGGGCAGTGTGGACACTCCTCCCATCATGGTCTCAGAATCGCACGAAAATTGTTGTGCTATCATAGTGCTTATGCAAGCAATTTTGTCTTTTTGTGCCAAAGATATATACAAGTTTTGGTTCGCTAGTATAAGCATCTTGAAGTCTGCTACAAGTTTAGCAGAACTCGATAGGGTAGTTCTGTCCAACTTTTTGAGATACAATCATTTTTTTTGGCATTAAGGTATTTTACTCAGTGGTCATGGCTAAAAGCAGTGATGTATTTTGTATGTTGGGTGTTGAGGATAACTTGGATGGTACGAATAACCCATTATGGGATTATATGATGCATCATGTATTGGTCACAAAAGGACTGTGGAATATTGTGTAGGGTGTTGAAAAACATCCTATTACCCCTGCAAATACAAGTATTGAAGCTGATGCAGATGGCGTTGAAGATGCTAATATTCTTTATATTCCTGTTCGTGCTGCGGTTCTTGTTGCACCTATTGTAGACAAAAATTGTTGGGATGGCAGAGATGCTCAGGCACATGCATTTTGATAGCCTTGTCTATCAAACATGCAATTATTCCTCACATTCGCTCTTGCAAAACAACAAAGGATGCACTTACCACTTTATACCAGGAAAGGAATGAGGCTCATGTTGCTTACCTCCGAAAACAGTTGGAGACTGAGCACATGAATGAAGGTGATTCTATGGACAATTTTCTAATGAAGATCAAAGACTTCAAGGAATAGTTGGTTTCTGCTGATGAAGTTATACCAGATAATTCACTTGTGCAGATCGTTTTGAATGGTCTTCTTGATTCATATCAGAGTTTTGCTTGTTGATATATTTAGGTAGTGATTTGTGTGAACACACTAGGACCACCGGGGCACTTTCTTCCCTCTTTAGGAGGATTTTTTTCCCTCGGCTTGTATATATGCCTACTGCCCTAATGGGCTACTTATCTTTGTACATTCTAGTGGTAATACATTCCGTATTGTGTGCTGTGCTCCAAGCTTCTTCCTCTTCCTTATGTTGTTTGTGTGCTTTCGTAGACATCTAACTCCAATAATTGGTATCAGAGCAGGTCGCCACTTCATCTAGGGCATCATTATCACCTCTCCGATTGCAGTCTCAGAATCACACGAGATCTAGTGAGTATACTCGAGGTGTTTCAGAGATCAAAATGGCTTCGATTTGTGGTGCCCAAATTGCAATCTTAGCTCGTTTCGGCCTCCGAATGCACTATCGCAGTGCTTGTGTAGGCTATTTTGTCTTTTTGTGCCAAAGATATATACCAATTTTGGTTCGCCAATATAAGAATCTCAAAGTCTGCTATAGGTTTTGCGGAATTTATTCGGGCAGTTTTGTTCAACATTTTGAGATACAATCAATTTTCTGCATCAAGGTATTTTAGTCACCACCCATGGCTGAAATCACTCATGTATCTCGTATGTTGGCTGTTGAGGATAAGTTGGATGGTACCAACTACCCACTATGGGCTTATATGATGTGACATGTCTTGGTTGCAAAAGGACTATGGAACATTGTGCAGGGTGTTGAAAGACTCATGTTACACCTGCGAATACTGTAAATACTTGGGATGGCAGAGATGCTCACGCACATGCACTGATAGCCTTTTTTGTCAAATGTGCCATTATTCTTCACATTTCCTCTTGCAGAATAGCTAAGGATGCTTAGGATACACTAACCACATTGTACCAAGCTAGGAATGAGGATCATGTTGCTTTCCTCCAAAAACAGTTGGAGAGTGAGCATGAATGTAGGTGATTTTATGGACAATTTTCTAACAAAGATCAAAGACTTGAAGGAATAGTTGATTTCTACATATGAGGTTATACCAGATAGCTCACTTGTGCAGACCGTTCTGAATGGTCTTCCTGATTCATATCAGAGTTTTGCCTCTACTCTTCATTTGATGATGAAAGGAAATCCAAATGCCTTGTCATTTGAGGATTTAGTTTCTATTATGTTGCAGGAAGATCAGTCTAGGCAGAAGAGGTCTATTATGCGTGTTGCATATCAAGGTTTCCTGGGTAATTAGAAGGGAAAATGTAAATGGAGATCATCTACTAGCAAGCAGAAATCTACAAATGTTGCACATTCAAAGATGGAAGACAAAGATGAGAAGAAATCAGAAAAGCAGAAATTGTTTTGCAAGTATTGTAAAGGAAATGATCATATCATAAAGAATTGTCCAAAACTGGCTACTAAAGAGTCAAAGAAGAAAGAGGTTGGAATGGTTGTTGCAGAGGCCTCTACACCGAAAACAGATTCTGCTAATCTTGTGCAGGAAGAAGAATGGGCATTTACTATTGTTTGCAGTTTTGACCCATCTTCTCATGAGCAGTGCATGTCTGCAATAGACTCAGATGTTTGGTACTTTGATAGTGGGGTGATTAAACATATTACCTCGCAACACATTTTGTTCTCTTCACTTGAGCCTGCCCCTATAGGCAATACTATCACATGCACCAACAACTGCTCTTATCCTGTCATGGGAGTTGGTGAGATCATTCTGACTACTATTGATGGTAGTTCTTTCACTTTGTCAGATGCTTTATTTGTACCAGGGATCAAGAAAAATCTGTTATCAATTTCTGCATTAGCCAAGATTGGCTTGGTTGTAAAATTTCTTGATGACAGATGTACAGTCCATGATCTGTCAAATGGTGAAATCATTATTGCTTTTGGCATTTTATGTCGTGGGCTGTATAAGCTCATAGACTATGAAAGATTTGTGAATGATTCGGCATGTGCAATACATGATTCTCAGGCTATGTCAGATGCAAAGCTTTGGCATGCATGCTTTGGTCATCTGAATTTTGCTAGTTTGCTACATCTACAAAAATCTGATATGGTGTCTTCTTTGCCTAAGCTTGAGGCACCTGCAAAACATGTCTATGAAGGCTGTATTGTGGGCAAAATGTAGCATTCCTCCTTTCCAAAAGATGGTTCAATTTGGGCCACGCAAAAATTATAGCTTGTACATAGTGATGTCTATGGTCCTATGCAAACACCTTCTTTTAGAAACCATCTTTACTTTGTGAATTTCACTGATGATTTTTCCAGGCATGCATGGGTATATCCACTCAAAGAAAATTCCGAAGTGTTTATGTGCTTCAAACAGCTTTTGGTTTTGGTTGAAAATCTGTCAGCGTGCAAAATAGGCACCCTCCGTTCTGATCAAGGGGGGGGAATATATGTCTTGTGACTTTAATGCATTTATGGTTGAACGTGGGATAAAACATCAATGTACAATTCCGTATACACCTCAAAAAAATGGAGTTGCTGAACGAAAGAAGAGATCACTCATGGAGATGGCAAGGTGTATGGTCAAGAGCCAGGCCTTATTGCATAATTTCTGGCTTGAGGCTGTAATGTGTGCAACATATGTACTAAACAGGTGTCCCACTAAAGCACTGTAGTCTATAACTCCATATGAGGCTTGGCATGATCGCAAGCCATCTGTTGCTCATCTGCGTGTGTTTGGTTGTTTGGCATATGCATTAGTGCCTGAATAACATCATGGAAAATTGGATGATAAAGTAGTAAAATGTATTTTTGTTGGGTGCAGTTCAAAAAGTAAAGGTTATCATCTGTATCATCCATAGACTGAACACATTTTGGTTAGCCGTGATGTTTTTGTGGAAGATGCTATTCAGCCATTGCTTTCATGTACTAAGTGGACATCTGTTAGCTCCAAAGACATGTATGATACTTTGTTGCCTCTTTTTACAGGTGGATAGTATAGTGCTGGTCTTAATGAGGCAACGTCTCAACCTTTGCAGGGTTCATGTGATGATGTTGATCATTCCGTTTTTTATGCAGATTTACATGATGAACTTGTCGATGAGAGAGCTGATATTGAGCAAGCAAAAACTATGCCAAAATGGCTGGTGCAGACTTTGCATCACAGCAAATTAGATGCACCTCTATCATATTATACTCGGTCAGGCTCTCATAGTGCCTCTGTTGCATCAGATTGCTATTGTATGGCTACCTCTAGTCTCTGTGATGAGAGAGAACCTGTTTCATTTGATGAAGCGCAAAATTCTGAACATTGGATGGCTGCAATGCAATCTGAATATGATGCTATCATGAAATATAGTACTTGTTCTCTATGTGACTTGCGTCCTGGAAAGAAGGCCATTGGCACGAAGTGGGTATACAAGTTGAAGCGTAAACCGGATGGAACAGTTGGCAGGTATAAGGTTAGGCTTGTTGCAAAGGGTTATGCACAGGAAAGAGGCATTGATTTTGATGAGACCTTTGCACCTACTTACCAAATGACTATTGTTCGTAGCATCTGTGCACTTGCAGCTCATCATGGTTGGAGTGTACATCAGTTGGACATTAAAACAACATTTCTCAATGGTGACTTGCATGAAGAAGTGTATGTTTTTCAGCCCCATGGATTTGTACAAAAAAGGTGTGAAAACTAGGTGTGCAGGCTAAGAAAGGCTTTATATGGTTTGAAACAAGCACCACGTGCTTGGTATGAAAAGATACATGCCTATCTGATTGCACATGGTTTTGAGAACAGTCCAACTAAAAGCACCTTATATGTTAAGTGTGCTAATGATGTACTTCTGGTCATTGTGGTGTATGTTGATGGCATGTTGCTCATTGGACCTCATGAGAAGCATATTGCTAATTTCAAGGCTGATTTACATGCCTCATTTAAGATGTCTAATTTGGGGCATTTGCATCATTATTTGGGCATTCAGTTTATGCACGTTGATGGTGGAATGGCTTTGTGTCGAATGAAATATATTGACACATTATTGTAGTGTTTTGGCCTTGAAGACTATAAACCTATTGCCATTCCTATGGAGACAGGTTTATCATTGAGTCTTCATGATGCTAGAGATGCATTTGATGTTGTTCTTTATCAGCAGGATGTTGGATGCCTGATTTACTTATGCATTACTTGGTTAGATATTTAGTTTATTGTCTCATGGATGAGCAGGTTTATGCATTGCCCAGGTGTCAAGCATTGGCAGGAAGTTAAGTGCATCTTTCTCTACTTGAGTGGTACCCAGCTACTTGGATTGTTTTATCCCAAGGGGGGATCACTACCTCCAGATTTGCATGCATTTTCCAACAGTGATTAGGTTGTTTTATATGACACTCATGTGTCCACTAGTGGCCTTTGCTTGATGCTTGGTAGCTCATCTATATATTGGTTGAGCAGGAAGTAGCCTACTATGGCCACTTGGAGTTCTAAGGCTGAGTATAGGGCAACATTCACAGTGACTGTTGAGTGTGTGTGGCTCAGATGCCTTATGGCTGATTTGGGTGTTGGTCAGTCTTCTGCCACCACCATATTCACTGACAATCACAGTGCATTGGTAGTTGCAAGGAACCCTGTGTTCCATGCTCACACTAAGCACATTGAGGTGCATTATCATTATGTCAAGGAGAGGTTCTCTGCTAGGGATATCAGCTTGGCATATATGCCCACACAAGAGAACATTGCAGGCCTTTTCACGAAGGCTCTGCCTAGGGAGAAGTTTGAATCTTTTCACATAGCTTTGGGCTTACTTCCTTTTGTGGATTGACTCCACATAGCTTGGCACTTCCTTATAAATGAGTGCCATCTCCCTTTTCACCGCATCACTCCTAGGGAGGATTTGTTGATATATTTAGGTAGTGATGTGTGTGAACACACTAGGACCATCGAGGCACCTTTTTCCCTCTTTAGGGGGTTTTTGTCCCCCGGCTTGTATATACGCCTATTGCCTCACGGGCTACTTATCTTTGTACATTCTAGTGGTAATACATTCAGTATTGTGTGTTGTGCTCCAAGCTTCTTCCTCTTCCTTGCGTTGTTTGTGTGCTTCTGCTGACGTCTAACTCCAACAGCTTGTACTCTTCATTTGATGATGAAAGGCAATCCAAATGCCTTGACATTTGAAGAGTTAGTCTCTGTTCTTTTGCAAGAAGATCATTCTAGAAAAAATAGATCCATTATGCATGTTGTAGATCAAGCTTTCATGGCTAGTCAGAAGGGCAAAGGTAAAAGGAGCTCATCTACTAGTAAGCAAAAATCTGCAAATGCTACACATTCAAAGAAGCAAGACAAAGATGAGAAGAAATCAGAAAAGCAGAAATTCTTTTGCAAGTACTGTAAAGGAAACGATCATGTCATAAAGAACTGTCCAAAATTGGCTACAAAAGAGGTTGGAATGGTTGTTGTAGAGACCTCTACACCAAAAATATAGTCTACTAACCTTGTGCAGAATGAAGAATGGGCATTTACTACTATTTGCAATTTTAACCCATCTTCTCATGAGTAGTGTATGTCTACAGTAGACTCAGATGTTTGGTACTTTGACAGTGGGGCAACCAAACATATCACCTGGCAGTGCAGTTTCTTCACATCACTTGAGCCTTCCCCTATATGTAATACTATCACATGTGCCAACAACTCCTCTTATCCTATTATGGGAGTTGGTAAGGTCATTCTGACTACTGTTGATGGTAGTTCTTTAACATTATCAGATGCTTTATTTGTGCCAATGATCAAGAAAAAATTGTAATCAGTTTCTACATTAGCCAAGATTGGCTTGGTTGTGAAATTTGTTGATGATAGAAGTACAATTCATGATCTGTCAAATTGTGACATGATTATTGCTTCTGGCATTTTATGTCATGGGTTTTATAAGCTCATAGACACTGAAAAATCTGTGAATGATTCAACATGTGCAGTACATGATTCTTAGGCTATATCATATGCAAAGCTTTGGCATGCACGCTTTGGTCATCTGAATTTTGCTAGTTTACTATGCTTGCAGAAATCTAAAATGGTGTCCTCTGTGCCCAAACTTGAGGTACCTAGTAAACATGTCTATGAAAGTTGTATTTTGGGAAAAATGCAGCGTTCTTCCTTCCCAAAAGATGGTTCAGGTCGAGCGACTCAGAAATTGCAGCTTGTTAATAGTGATATATGTGGTCCTGTGCAGACACCTTCTTTTGGGAACTATCTTTACTTCATGACTTTCATCGATGATTTTTCCAGGCATGCATGGGTATATTCATTGAAGCCAAAGTCCAAATGTTTATGTGCTTCAAACAATTTTTGGTTTTGGCTGAAAATATGTCAGCATGTAAGATGGGCACCCTCCGTTTTGATCGAGGGGGAGAAGATACGTCCTCTGAATTTAATGCATTTTTGGCTAAACGTGTTATAAAATATCAATGTATAGTGCCATATACACCTCAACAGAATGGAGTTGCTGAAAGGAAGAACAGGTTACTCATGGAGATGGTGAGGTGTATGGTCAAGAGTCAGGCTTTACCACATAGTTTCTCGTTTGAGGCAATTATGTATGCAGCATATGTACTTAATAGGTGTCCCACTAAAGTGTTGGAGTCTATCACTCCATATAAGGCTTGGCATGGTTGCAACATTTGTTGCTCATCTGCATGTTTTTTGTTGTTTGGCATATGCATTAGTGCTTGAACAACAACGCAAAAAATTGGATGATAAAGCAGTGGAATGTATTTTTGTTGGGTACAGTTCTAAAAGTAAAGGCTATCATCTATATCATCCACAAACTAAACACATTTTGGTTAGCCGTGATTTTGTTTTTATGGAAGATGCTATTTAGCCATTACTTTCATGTACTAAGGAGACATCTATTAGCTCCATAGACATGTATGACACCTTGTTGCCTCTCTTTATAGGTGGGAAGTCTAGTGCTCATCCAAATGAGCCAACTTTTTAGCCTTTATAGGTTTCATGTGATGATGAAGATCATTCCATTTCTGATGTAGATTTACATGATGCACTTGTTGATGAGAGAGTTGATATTGAGGAAGCAAAAACTATGCCGAATTGGCTGGTGCAGCCTTTGCATGTCAACAATTTAGATGCACATCTATCATATTGTACTTGTTCAGGCTCTCATAGTACCTCTTTTGCATCGGATTGTTATGCTATGGCTACCTCTAGTCTATATGATGAGCATGAGCATGAGCACAATCCAAGAAGGGCCGAATGTGACAGAACATGAAAAGTGTTACCCTAGGGCTAACCTAGAAATTGAAAGAACAAAGCTTTGTGAAAAAATGGTAGAATTGGCTCAAACTATGTTTGAGACCAATCGTCTGTTCAATTGCACAACCTCAACCAAAACACAATTACACTTTGATGGATTATTAGAAACATTGGAAAAGATGATAGCTGAGTCGGGAAAGCAAGCTATATCTCAAGTGAGTAACATCAGAAGTGAAAGGGTAGATCTTCCTCCCAAGGATGCTTACGTTCCCAACTCCACTAAGTTTAGAACCTCTACTTCTGTAAATCAATACTCACAAGAATTTTTACGAGAAATTCAAGAAGGGAAATGGGCTAAAGAAAGTGGAAATCCTCCTCCCATTGAAATTTTGGATGACCTACATGATCAATTCCCACAAGATATTCCTTATATTTATGGAGAACAAGAGGATGCCCAGCCTAGTGAATGATTAGACTTCGAGTCTAATTCCCTACAAGAACTGCCTCATTTCACAGGCCCATGGGAAATAAAGTCCACCTATATGAGAGCACCCATAGTCAAAGTAGCTACTCAAAGTAGAGCCATAATTGTGGAAACACATGGCCAACCGATTTCCTGAAGTAGCAAAATCTCACTCCTAGGTAGGATTACATAGAACAGTGCCTGAAATACCCTTAGATAAGATAGAAGGAGATAGATAGATAGATAGATAGATAGATAGATAGATAGATAGATAGATAGATAGATAGATAGATAGATAGATAGATAGATAGATAGATAGATAGATAGATAGATAGATAGATAGATAGATAGATAGATAGATAGATAGCTAGATAGATAGATAGATAGATAGATAGATAGATAGATAGATAGATAGATGGTTAGATAGATAGATAGATAGATAGATAGATAGATAGATAGATAGATAGATAGATAGATAGATAGATAGATAGATAGATAGATAGATACCACTTCCCTATGGAAGTGTTGGGGCAAATCAACACTCAGGCCAACAAGAATGAAACTACAGATGGCTGATGGTCACATAGAGAGACCCTTATGACTACTAGAAGGGATAACTCTCACCACAAGGCAAACCCATGATGGGAGGTTAGGCATTCTCTAAGTAGGGAATAGAGTTTGTAAGTCATATTAATTCCCCAGCTAAGAGCTCACATGCTGAATACATTATTGCTGTCACAGACTATCTAACCAAATGGATAGAAGTGAAGGCCACGGCCAAGAACGATGACCAAACGATGGCGAAGTTCTTATTCAAGAATGTGTTCACCAAATATGGGTTACCAATAGAGTAAGTGATAGAGGTATGCACTTCTTGAACGAAGTCATTGAAAACCTTCTATAAGAAATCTTGGTGATACATAAGAAGTCTACCCCCTATCATCCACAAGCTAACAAACAAGCAAAGAGCACAATCAAGATCCTATGTAATATAATAAACGTTCTGATTGGGACAAGCAGCTATATCATGTTGTTTGGGCATATCAAGTTCCCTAAAAAACGGTACTCCAAGCCACACCTTTTTCGATGTTATTCGACCAAAATGCAATATTGCCATTAGATTTCTTGATCCCTATGTTAAGAGTAGGTCAAGATCATCAATGGACCAGCCATGAGATCTCATCTAGAATCTTTGAGCTTGAAGGATTAGGTGAAATGAGATTAAGAGCAATTGCAAGAATATATGCCGCTAAGAAAAGACAAAAGGCATACTTTGATGCCCATGTGAAGGATAAGGGCTTGAAAGCATGAGATTTAGTTTTAGTATACACCTTGAAGAAACATGCATGAAAGTTGACTCATGATTATTAATAGAATATCAATAAGTGGAGCAGTCTAATTGGCTACTTTAGAAGGCAACATTCTACCCAATTACATCAGGGGATGTAGAGTCAAATTATATCAAGCCCTCATCAAGGAAATGTTCAATCAACTCAATACTACAAAGAAATGTAAAGAAGAGGAAAAACAAGTCATAGAAGAAGCGTAGGAAGAAGCCCTAGAATGCATCCGATGAATGAAATTGAGAAGACAAGGTAGAGATCAACCTAGGTCGGATACGCACGATGTTTCAAGATATCTCATGGCCATGTGCCAAGCATCACGTTTAATGTCCCCAAGAATAGTTGATCGACGTCGACCCTAGAGGCAGGACAAGGAAAGAGTGCAAGGCCTACTAGAGCTTTGATTGAATCGGGTGCAGCCACTAGTGCAGTTAGACTTTCTCACTGTCAAGAATGCAATTAAGTATCACTCCTATAGAAGCATATCCCATAGGATTGGGAGCTGTGGATCCCCTTGCATAGGCGAGGTGGAGCTTCCCATCTACCTCAAGATGTTCTAATGATAGTCAAAATGCTACTGTGTCAAGATGAGGATCTCACCAAACCTCTTGTCTTGGGTCAATATTGGATCCATAACCATGCAGTCAACCTGAACCTAAGAAGTGGCCTTCTTCAGGTTTGGGTAAATCAAAATGGCATCACAATTGAGTTAGAAAATCAAGCACTCAAGGAGCTAGGAAAGGGACCCACACCTTGTACTTCCAAGAGCAAAAATGACGATAACGATGATATTCTTGTCCAAAGCTCTATGGTGCAGAAGAAGGTCACTCATGAAGGATTCATAGAAGCTACTATGGAACTCCCTCCTTTTCCAAAGACGTTCCTAGAAAAACAATCAAGGCAACCCAAGAAGCAAATGAATTAGATAATCAAGTCACATGCTCAATGACTGATGCAAAACAGAGTACCTTATGTAGTCAAGCAGATCTAGAGATGCAAGGGTGAAAAACCCTCTGCTCAAGATACAAGACCCCAAAGATGCACCAAACAAACTACTCAGATGAAGACTACAATAAAGGAGTGTTCCAAGAATCAACTAATGTGGGATATTTCTATTTGGGTCCCAAAGCACCCTTTCCTTAGTTCTCCCTCTAGCTATACAACATAAGAGTGCCCTCCACATTGGTTCACATGGGTGCCACTTGTCACTCATGTGTGAGCCCATCTAATTAGAGCTGGGAGGTGATTCACATCTCCTTCCATAGGGTACACCATGTTACCGAAGTTGTCTCACCATGAGATACATTTGAATAACCACCAATGAAGAGAGGAAACAATGTCATACTCATCCTTTGAAATCATTGGAGTCTCCGTGGTACATGAAAGTAGAGGCTTAAGTACATCCTCCATAAGAACTACATTTTGGTTAACTAAATATGTTTATTTTGTGGATGATACAAATAATAGCCTTTGGTCTCATAATTGCACCTAGTTGAAGCATTCTTCCTTAAAGTTCTTTTTTTTTGTTCTTCCTTTTGTATCCATCTTTTGAAGATTTTGCTTTTCCTCTTTTAGCATTTGTTGTGAATGCAACATCTCCTTTGATGCCACCACTCCTTGCCTTGAGCTACAACTCCTCCATGAGTAATGCACTCAATTAAAGTTAGAGTTTGAGGTTTGATTTGAGTATTGAGAGCGATTACCAAACCATCAAACTTTTGGCAGATAGATTTGAAGACAACACCAAGCTAGCTCCTTGCTTGACTTTTGTACACCTACTCCTTCCATTTGATCCCATAGATTCTTTATGCGAGTGATAAAAACCTCTTCGGTCTCTGCATCAATAAATCTTTATGTTGCTGGATGATTCTCCAAGCTTTGAATCCACGTCTGATTACGAGTTTCACATTGATTTCTCAATATGCTCCATGCTTCACAAGCCTTGGTTGTATGTTGAATTAGACTCAAAGCACTATAAGTAGTACTTGTAACTAGAGCATAGAGTGCATCTATGTTTCCATGCACGTACAAGATCAACATCAAGAGGAAACATTTGACCAAGAATATTTTGATCAGGTGTTTCTTGGGGCTCATGATCAGTCCCAAGCATAGTCTCTAGAAGCTCATCTGAATCAAGGATAGAAGTCATTTGGAACTTCCACATGGTGTGATTCGTACCATCAACCTTACTTTTTGTGAATGGTGGTGGTCGTATCTACATTGTTGGGATGATCCGCATCGTTGTGCTCATGCTTGTGCGCCACCTACTCCTACCACCTTGATTCTTCGTGATAGATGATGATGCACCACTTCAAATCTTCTCTCTTTTTCATTGAAACCTTTGCATTCCTTTCAAGCCTCCTCAGATTCAATACCATGTAAAGAATTATAGGCTATAGCACAACAAAATGGACCAATAGACATGATTGATAAAAAAATGTGAATTGAGGGATGTAGACTCAAGATAGAGAACTCAAATTCTGAAATTACCAATAGTGAGTAGCTACAAAGATGATGTCCACCCATCCACTCCCCATATGGAGCTTAGATGGTGATCTATATAGAACTACCAACAATATCCCTTCCAATTGCATCCAAAAATGGGCATTCATCATCCAATTGCACCCAGTTCAACCCCCACCTCTTCTACACCCACATCTATGGATGAGATTTTGATTCACATCTTCACCAAAGCCATGAAATCCACTATATCTATTAAATCACTCACATCAACTATGCACATTAATGTACCATCATGTGCTCACACTCGCATTCCACCAATCACCATATCAAAATCCTCATCACCCACATACGATCCAATCACAGCAAGCACACTTATTCCATTTTCATCATTACTCTCTTCATCATCATCCCCTCTATCATACATTATTTTTCATTTTGCTAATCCTTTGTCCACAGTTTCAACCCTTTTATCATCTTCATTCCTCCATCTCTAATAAATCAACACCCCATCACACACGATCACTATGCAGCAGAATCATAGTCAAGAAATTCATCATGATTTTATTATGTCATCATCCCATCTAATTTCATTGCTTTTTCCTCCTCATAGATCAATGGTATCATCTCCATTGCACTTGGTTATGCATAAGACATTTGACTTTGAAATCATTGAAGAACAAAAATCAAGCAAGCAGCTCATCATCCAAAGACACATGAAAAATTTGAAGAAGCATAGGCTCAAGGGTAGATAGAAGGACAAGTGGCAATAGTCACCGTCCATGTTGGACAAAGCTTCAAAGACAACCACAAGAAGACACACATGAGTAGCTATCAATATAGAAGAACATGAGGATCACAACCCATGTGATAAGATTAGAGAAGAGCAACTTGCCTAGGTATGGAAAGACCAATGGTTTGAAGTAATATAAGATTTATGTCATGCATTCAAGGACATTAGAGAACCGACCATCATAAAGAAACTGACAAAAAAAACTAGTAAAGATCTTCTGTCCCTATACCTCCCTTCTATAACTCCATAAAGATAAAGATTTACAATACATTTAAGAGAAAATCAATATTATAGCTGATGTTGCATATAATATCACGGTAGACCAAGCAAGGAACATTTCATTGCAACAAGTCAAGGAACATAATCCAAATTGTCGGAGAAGATAAATAAGACAATATCTTTTTCCAAAGTGTATTTAGCAAAGGGCCTCTAAGTACATGAAGTATAATCCTATATATAGCCCCATCATCACTGTGACACACCTGAACTTGCTTGAAAAATGCTAATAAAGATTTTGGAGATGAGAATTCAAATACATCCAACCCATACATTTTTACCCTAATCAAGCCCCAGAGCTCAACACTATGATATCATATTTTAATCGTTCATAGTACCTAGACAACGATTAGATACAAATTTTAAAAAATTATTATTTATAAGTTTCTGCGAGTGGCATGTAGTGTTGTATGGTAAGATTTCCTCATCCCTTATAGGCCATTGGATTGCAATGGAAGTATGTATGTGAAAATGGCCCTACTCCCCACAACCACCACCCCACGAATTTTCACATGGAACTAGTTAATCTTATTTTTGGCAATGAAGGAGCGAGCAAGAGATGCAGAGTTCACAAAGATCGAAATGTGACTAGGATACCAACAAGCCTACTTCATGCCTATCAAAGATGATAGATTGTAGGCAAGGAGGATTTGTTGGAAGAAAGAAGAATTCAAAGTCAAATGAGAGGTACCACAAATTTTTTGCTTTTCCATAGAATGGGAGATCTTTTGGAAGTGAAGCCAAGGAATAAAAGACTCAACGGAAGAAGTATTGATCAAAAGAGGCATAAAATCATTGAATATGCTTGCTCTCATGAGCGTTTAATGTTTTTTTTATCAATAAAAAATCTATTTTTTAAAATTCATTCTTGTAAAGGCCAAGGAATCCTTGGACCTCTTGAGTGGTACCCTATCCATGTAGAATCTTGTAGGATTTTTCAAAGCTTGAATCAAATGTCATATGTGCTTGAAATATATTTTTTTAAGGTTTTTCAGTCAAATAATTATTAAAAGGGTCTATTATTTGAGTATAAAAGATAAAAACCCTAAATTGTAATGACTATTTGGTGTCATTTGAAGAAAAACACGTGCATCTTGCTTTTAGAGAACTTTTCTTGCCTCTCCTTCGAATGAAGGTTTTATGGTGTTCTTGAGGTGTCCCAAGGCTATATCCACCTAGTGGGAGCTTGCTTGCATGCTTCTCATGCTTATTGCTCTTCATTTTGTGTGCACAAGTGGTCTGCTTTCTCCTCTTGAGGTCCTCTTGAGCCTCCTGCATTCATAGAGAAACACTTTTATACACTTAATCAAGGTAAGGTTATTGGATTGATAGTTGAACTTTATCCATATCACTTGAATTGGATAAGGTTTGTGTTTGCAAGTCTACAACACTTAGGAAGGCAGTAGATATCCCACTTAATCCTAGGGATACCCCTTATGGTAGGGTCTCTAGTCCACAAAAAGGTTCTACAACATGTCTTGAGGTTCAAGAGATCCTTGCCAAAGGGCCTCCAACACGAGCAAAAGGATGGTTGACAAGGTGAGAAAGGTGTTGACTACCATGTTCTCTCTAGAAGCATTGTATTGCATAGGCTTCTAATATTAAAGCTTGTTCTTTAGCTTGCTAAGCACCCGATTCCACCTTTGGCTCAAGGAGATGTGGAAATAAAAGGATTTCTTTTATGTAACAATAACACTTTTCCTTATTGTAAATGCATATGTAGCCATGGAATCATGGCAATGCAAAGGCTTGATGTGTCAGATCATATACTCTATGGAATATAAGCAAGACTACATGAGGTTCTTGAATCAAAAAATAAATGACCAAAGCAATCAACGAGCTAAAAAAGAAAGTCAATCAAGTTTGTGGGATGATAGATGTTATGATTTGGGATAAGATTAGCCATACTTTTTTGTAAGTAGTCGTTCGAGGTGTGCTTGAAATCTCAATCAATCTAATGAACTCACATTGATGAGCTTGCCTTGTTGTGCTACCCAAGTAGGTACAGTCATCCTATATAAAATGGAGGGCCCATAATGAAAATGAGCTTGCCCAAGTATGCTACCCAAAAAAAGGTTGGTTACAAATGATCACTCGGGTGCTCCTACAAATAAACAAGTTTGGGTTGTTTCCATATTGGGTTTTCTCGTTGTTATACTAGCCAAAGAATGAAATCTATTATGATAAGTTGTAGTCACCCAAATTGCATTCCACCAAAGTTTGTTATAGTCTACGAAAGTGTGGTCACCCTAATTGCATTCGACCAAAGTTTGTTCACCCAAATTGCACTCTACCAGGTTGTGATTGTTTTAGTTATATTCACCCATGTGTAGTCACCCAACTTGATGTGAATGTTAACCGATTCAATTAAATAATTCATCCCACAATTGAATATTACATGGTCAAAAGGTGATCTTTCTTCTCCTATATGATTTTTCTAAGTGCAAGAAGAGTTCAACACTGATGATCTCTAAAAGACTATTAGAAATGGATCCAAGGGAAGTTAATAAATGTTGTCGGGCATGTTTGGACCAACCACCATAGAGGCCACAAGGGTCCCATGTAGTTGACTATAAGGCATACAACTTGCCTACTTTCCCTCGTAGGTGCTAATTCCACCCTTAACTCTCTATATCTTTCTACAACCACAAGATGTTCCTCTAAGATCTATCTAAAAACGCACAACATGTCACTTTGCACATGTTAGATGAGAGTGAGTGTGGGCTTTGGATGATGTACAAATCAAGGGAGGGAGGAACATCATCAAGGAACTCTCTTGCAGTCTACTCCAATATAAGAAAGATGTTGACACCCTCATGAGAAAGAGTCCAAGCAAGTGACTAATGGAAAGAGTTGCACTCAATATATTGCTATTGGAGACAATTTTAAGTTGAAATTCTCCGATTGATTATCTTCATTTAGCTTAAACTTTGTTACCTGGATCAATCTATTGATGTATTTAAAGTGTTTTATGCAATTGATAATCAATCATAATATGGTTCACCACTCGTTATTGTGAGCTACACTAGAATTTGAGCACAAAACATATACTTGAAATTGGGTGTAATTGGTTTTAGTTTCTCTCGTGCCCCTTATATGATAAGCATGATTAAATTGATTAGTAAAATACATTATCCCACCTCATGTTCATCAACTCTTTGTGTTATAAAGTCACTTCTAAGGTGTAACTCCAATTTTCATGTCCTCAAACTTCTAGATATGATAGCTTCTTCTTGTTTACTCTCTATATCCCATACAATACCGATGTCAAGGTCTCAATTATACTCCCAAAATCATGTCTTTATTCTAGATATACACATGATTCACAAGAAGATTTATTATTCGTATTCTTTACATGCCTAGACATAAGGCTCAAAAAGAGGGCCAGAACGGCATTACATATTGTGATTTCCCATTAGTTCCCTTGATGTTTACCCCAAAACATCATCCACATATGTGTGTCCTACATAGATTTTGTGAGACAAATGGATGTAAATTATTCAAATCAAGACTTTTCAATTAGAAGGTCAGACATTTCCTTAAAACAATGAATTATGCAAAAGTGCAAAGGAGTATCAAGAAATGCAACAGCGAAAACAAGTGTACTCATCTCTCAATAAGGTATCAAAAAAGGATAATTGATGACAAAAGAATGGAGCGGAGTGACCAAAATTAGAAGATAACACATTGATTTCAAAGCAAACACATTGAAATCCAAGTTCAACAATGGGATTGTTGCCAAATTTGAATAGCTATTCGATTTCATCACACTATTAAGATTGATAATGCATATTATTTACTTTTAAGGCTTTCTTATATGTTTACGTCCACTGTGAATCTCTTTGTTATGGTATGAAGGTTTAAACTTCTAGATTGAATGATTCAAAGTCAACATCTTCACAAGCCTCACAAACAATATCCAATGTCCATTGTTTAACATGTTTTCATTGGTTGTGCTTTTGTTATCCTTGCAAAAATAGCTTCCTTCTATGTTGTCATTTAACTTGCTAAAAACTTTTTTAAGTTGATCAAGCTGATGTCCTTAATTGATGCCATCAATGTCCATTCAACCCATGCATCGCATGACTTCATTGATTAGTGAACTACATTATGCCACCTCATGTTCATCAATTCATTGTGTCATAAAGTCACCCCTAGGGTGTAGCTACAATTTGCATGTCCTCAAAGTTCTAGATATGGATGGCTTCTTCTTGTTTACTCTCTATATCCCATACAATATAGATGTCAAGATCTTAATTACACTCCTCAAATCATGTCTTTCTTCTAGATATACACACGAATCACAAGAAGATTATTATTCATACTCTTTACAGACCTAGACATAGGCTAAAAAAGATGGCCATAAAAGTATTACATATTGTAATTTCCCATTATTTCCCATGATGTTTTCCCCAAAACATCATCCACATATGAGAGTCTTCCATAGATTTTGTGAGAAATGTATGTAAATTTTTCAAACCAAAACTTTTCAATTAGAAGTTCATAGACAATGAGAATTCCTCAAAACAATGAATTATGCAAAGGCAAAAATGAGTTTCAAGAAATGCATAAGAGTGAACTCACCTCTCAGCAAAGGTATCGAAAAACATTAACTGATGACAAAAGGATGGAGTCAAGGGAGAAAAACTGGGAGACAAAACTTTGATTTCAAAGTAGACACATTGAGCGAAGTTCAACAATGGGATTGTTGCCAAATTTGAATAGCTATTTCTTTTCATCATACTATTAAGATTGATAATGCACATATTCACTTTTAAGGCTTTCTTATATGTTTGTCTCCACTTTGATTCTCTTTGTTATGGTACGTAGGTTTAAACTTGTAGATTAAATGCTTCAAAGTAAACATCTTCACAAGCCTCCCAAACGATATCCAATGTCCATTGTTTAACATGTTTTCATTGGTTGTGTTTTCGTTATCCTTGCAAAAATAACCTCCTATGTTTTCATTTAACTTGTTGAACACTTTTTTAAGTTTTTATTCACATGACTGATCAATTTGACACCCTAAATTGATACCATCAATCTCCATTCACCCAATGCATCATATGACTTCATAATTTCAAACCTCCAATACGAAGCAATTTCAAATGTAATAGCAAACCCCAATCAAAGAGTTAATCTACTAATCATGATCACTTGCATGGCCCTAGAAATGAGCTAGTCACATTCGACTCGATTAAGGATGCTAGATTTCGCATCAATGTGAAACGGTATGGCTACTAAGCACATAGCTTACCCACCACATTGGGGTTGCTAGTCATCATACTAGCCAAAGCATGAAATCTACTTGTGGTCACCCAACTTGCATTCCACCAGTTTGTTCTGGTCTACCAAAGTGAGTTCTACAAAAGTCGGTTGTACCAAAGTGAGGTCTACCAAAGTGTGGTCACCCAAATTGCATTCCACCAAGGTTTGTTTGCCGAAGTTGCACTCTAACAAATTGTTGTTGTCCAAGTTACATTCACCCATGTGTAGTCACCCAACTTGATGTGAATGTTGACCAAGTTGATTAAATAATTCATCCCACAATTGAATATTACATGGTTAAAAGGTGATCTTTCTTATCCTAAGTGCAAGAACAGTTGCCCTAATGTTGTGTGAAAGACTATTAGGAATGGATCCAAGGGAAGTTAATAATGTTGTCTGGCATGTTTGGACCAACCACCATAGATGCCACAAGGGTCCCATGTAGTTGACTATATGGCATACAACTTGCCTACTTTCCCTAGTAGGTACTAATTCCACCCTTAACTCTCTATAATTTTCTACAACAACAAGATGTTCCTTTAAGTTCCATCTAAAAAGGCACAACATGTCAGTTTGCACATGTTAAATGAGAGTGAATGTGGGCTTTGGATGATGTACAAATCAAGGAAGGGAGGAACATCATCAAGGAACTCGCTTGCAATCTACTGCTATATGAGAAATATGTTCACACCCTCATGTAGAAGAGTCCCAAGCAAGTGACTAAAGGAAGGCATTGCACTCAATATATTGCTATTCGAGCCAATTTCAAGTGGAAATTATCCCACTGATTATCTTCATCTAGCTTAAAATTTGTCACATGGATCAATCTATTGATGTATTTGAAGTGTTTTATGCAATTGATAATCAATCATAATATTGTTCACCACTCGTTATTGTGAGCTACACTAGAATTTGAGCACAAAGCATATACTCCAAATCGGGTGTAATCGGTTTTTGTTTCTCTCGTGCCCCTTGCATGATAAGAATCATTAAATTGATAAGTGAACTACATTATCCAACCTCATGTTCATCAAGTCTTTGTGTTATAAAGTCACCCCTAAGCTGCAACTACAATTTGCATGTCCTTACACTTCTAGATATGATAGCTTCTTCTTGTTTACTCTCTATATCCCATAGAATATCGATGTCAAGATCTCAATTACACTCCCCAAATCATGTCTTTATTCTAGATATACACATGAATCACAAGAAGATTATTATTCATATTCTTTACATACCTAGACATAAGGCTCAAAATGAGCGCCATAAGGGCATTACATATTGTAATTTTCCATTAGTTCCCATGATGTTTACCCCAAAACATCATCCACATATGAGACTCCTACATAGATTTTGTGAGACAAACGTGTGTAAATTATTCAAATCAAGACTTTTCAATTAGAAGGTCATACACAATGAGACTTCCTCAAAACAATGAATTGTGCAAAAGCGAAAATGAGTTTCAAGAAATGCATAAGAGTGAAAGTAGTGTAGTCATCTCTCAATAAAGGTATCGGAGAAGGATAATTGATGACAAAATAATGGAGTGGAGGGACCAAAGTTGGAAGATAACACTTTGATTTCAAAGCAAACACATTAAAATCCAAGTTCAACAATGGGATTGTTGTCGAGTTTGAATAGCTATTCCTTCTCATCATACTATTAAGATTGGTAATGCCTATTATTTACTTTTCAGGTTTTCTTATATGTTTATCTCCACTTTGATTCTCTTTGTTATGGTACGAAGGATTAAACTTGTACATTGAATGCTTCAAAGTAAACATATTCACAAGCCTCACAAACAATGTCCAATGTCCATTGTTTAATATGTTTTCATTGGTTGTGCTTTCATTATCCTTGCAAAAATAGCCTCCTTCTATGTTGTCATAACTTACTGAAAACTTTTTTAAGATTTTATTCACATGATTGATCAATCTGATGTCTTGAATTGATACCATCAATCTCCATTCAGCCTTGCATCGCATGACTTCACTAATTAATAAACTACATTATCCCACCTCATGTTCATCAACTCATTGTGTCATAAAGTCACCACTAAGGTGCACCTACAATTTGCATGTCCTCGCACTTCTAGATATGGATGGCTTCTTCTTGTTTACTCTCTATATCCCATCGATGTCAAGATCTTAATTACACTCCCCAAATCATGTCTTTCTTCTCGATATACACACGAATCACAAGATTATTATTCATATTCTTTACATACCTAGACATAGGCTAAATAAGAGGGCCATAAGGGCATTACATATTGTAATATCCCATTAGTTCCCATGATGTTGACCCCAAAACATCTTCACATATGAGAGTGCTACGTAGATTTTGTGAGGCAAATGTATGTAAATTATTCAAATCAAGATTTTTCAATTAGAAGATCATATACAATGAAATTTCTTCAAACAATGAATTATGCAAAAGCGAAAATGAGTTTCAAGAAATGCATAAGAGTGAACTCATCTCTCAATAAAGGTATCGAAAAAAGATAACTGATGACAAAGGGATGGAGTAAAGGGAGCAAAATTGGAAGAGAACTTTGATTTCAAAGTAGCCACATTGAAATCCAAGTTCAACAATGGGATTGTTGTGGAATTTGAATAGCTATTCCTTTTCAGCATACTCTTAAGATTGATAATGCACATATTTACTTTTAAGGCTTTCTTATATGTTTATCTCCACCCTTTGATTCTCTTTGTTATGGTACGTAGGTTTAAACTTGTAGATTAAGTGCTTCAAAGTAAACATCTTCACAAGCCTCACAAACAATATCCAATGTCCATTGTTTAACATGTTTTCATTGGTTGTGTTTTCGTTATCCTAGCAAAAATAGCCTCCTATGTTGTCATTTAAGTTGTTGAACACTATTTTCAGTTTTTATTCACATGATTGGTCAATTTGACGACCTAAATTGATACCATCAATCTCCATTCAGCCCATGCATCGTATGACTTCATAGTTTTTTAGACCTCCAATATGGAGCAATTTCAAATGTAATAGCAAACCCCAATCAAAGAGTTAATCCACTGATCACATAGCCCCAAAAATGAGATAGTCACATTCGACTCGATTAAGGATGCTAGATTTCGCATCAATGCAAAACGCTATGCCTACAAAGCACATAGATTACCCACTATGCTCTCTCTTTTTATTCACATGATTGCTGAAGTTTGTGTGGTTTCCATATTGGGGTTGTTGGTCGTCACACTAGCCAAAACATGAAATCTACTATGATAAGTTGTGGTCACCCAACTTGCATTACACCAAAGTTTGTTATGGTCTACCAAAGTGAGGTCTACCAAAATGTGGTCAACCAAATTGCATTTCACCAAAGTTTGTTCATCCAAGTTGCACTCTAGCAAATTGTGGTTGTCCAAGTTACATTCAGCCATGTGTAGTCACCCAACTTGATGTGAATGTTGACCAAGTCGATTAAATAATTCATCCCACAATTGAATATTACATGGTCAAAAGGCGATCTTTCCTATCCTATATGAGTTTTCTAAGTGTAAGAAGAGTTTCCCTAATGCTATGTGAAAGACTATTAAGAATGGATCAAAGGGAAGTTATTAATGTTGTCGGGCATGTTTGGACCAACAACCATAGATGCCACAAGGGTCCCATGTAGTTGACTATATGGCATACAGCTTACCTACTTTCCCTAGTAAGTACTAATTCCACCCTTAATTCTCTATAATTTTCTACGACAACAAGATGCTCCTCTAAGGTCTTTCTAAAAAGACACGTCACTTTGCACATGTTAGATGAGAGTGAGTGTGGTCTTTGGATGATGTACAAATCAAGGGAGGGAGGAACATCATCAAGGAACTCTCTTGCAATCTACTCCAATATGAGAAAGATGTTGACACCCTCATGTGGAAGAGTCTAGGCAACTGATTTAAGGAAGGAGTTGCGCTCAATATATTGCTATTGGAGCCAATTTTAAGAGGAAGTTTCCTACTAATTATCCTCATCTAGCTTAAAATTTGTTATATGGATCAATCTATTGATGCACTTTGAAGTGTTTTATGCAATTGAGCTACACTAGAATTTGAGCACAAAGCATATATTTGAAACTCGATGTAATTGGTTTTTCTTGCTCGTACTCCTTGCATGATGAGCATGATTAAATTGATTAGTAAACTACATTACCACCTCATGTTCATCAACTCATTGTGTTGTAAAGTCACCCCTAAGGTGCAACTACAATTTGCATGTCCTCACACTTCCAGATATGGATGGCTTCTTCTTGTTTACTTTCTATATCCCATATAATACCGATGTCAAGATCTTAATTACACTCCCCAAATCATGTCTTTATTCTAGATATACACACGAATCACAATAAGATTATTATTCATATTCTTTACATACCTAGACATAGGCTCAAGAAGAGGGCCATAAGGGCATTACATAATGTAATCCCCCATTAGTTCGCATGATGTTTACCCAGTAACATCATACTATTAGGATTGATAATGCATATTATTTACTTTTAAGGCTTTCTTATATGTTTTTATCTCCACATTGATTCTTTTTATTACGGTACGAAGGTTTAAACTCGTAGATTGAGTGCTTCAAAGTAAACGTCTTCATAAGCCTCAGGAAACGATATCCAATGTCCATTGCTTAACATGTCTTCATTGCAAAAATAGCTTCCTTCTATGTTGTCATTCACCTTGCTGAACACTTCTTTAAGTTTTCATTCACATGATTGATCAATCTGACGTCCCGAATCGATACCATCAATCTCCATTCATCCCATGCATCGTATGACTTCATAGTTTCAGACCTCCAATACGGAGCAATTGTAAATGTAACAGCAAACCCTAACGAAGAGTTAATCCACTGATCATGATCACTTGCGTGGCCCCCGAAATGAGCTAGTCATTCGACTCGATTAAGGACGCTAGATTTAGCATCCGCGCGAAGCGCCTATGCGTACGAAGCACATAGCTTAGCCACTATGCTCTTTCTTTTTACCAGATCTGTCAATCAGAAACTACCCATCAGTGTGGGAAAGTACTCCATTTTCATGACCTGTACTTTGTAAATGAACTTAACTGGAGTGGAAATCAGCTAGATACTAAGTCAACGCCTTTCAGTCTTTCTTTTATAATGTGACCTGTAAGTCAAAAAGCCCTTCTTTTTATAATCTGAGCTGTAAGACCAGAAGAAATAGATTTGATCTTCATGACTCATGAGACGGTCGAAGAGAGCTTAAGAGTAATGGTTCAAGCTTCGGATCCCAAAACCTGTATGCATCCAATCACCACGATTATTATTTCATCGAATGGATGCTGACTTTCCGTTCATTCTAAGCTGCTGCAAGTCCAAGCTCAAGTACTGCTATATCATCAAAAAAAAAATGCGCAAACGCACTTGAAACTTTTCGTCTTCTGCCCCGTAGTCACTCCGTTTAAGTGAGTACATGACGCAATGTCATCTAGTTATAACGTTTCCATGTTCTATGTACAAGCACAGGGATGCTCAAAAGATATCCCTAGGGCCTATGGTAAAGTGGCACCTGTTATAAGTCCCTGCGCTAGACGCCCAATGGAGGGTCCCAAGACGAGGCCAAGACACATAGACGACGGGCAAGAGGTTAATATTCCTTTACTGCCAAGCTCTGTGTGAATAATTAAAAAAAAAAAAGTATGAATATGTACATGGGTTACTGTGAAACTTAATAAGAAACTTTTTTTGCAAGTTGCAGAAGAAGGCAACGTAAGAGGACACGAGGGAAGATCGTCTCATCAAACACATGATTCTTGAATTTCCAATCTCCCACATATAGGCAGGAAAACGGTGTGTCTCCTTTCAGCATTCATATTCTCCAGGCCCTGGGATATCATCGTATCGTTCTCTGAACCTTGGAGCAGTTCCAAAAGTCAACATGCTAGAATTCGCTTTTCTAGACTCTATCTGCTGACCCTGGAATATCAAAAAACAGATCATGAATATTTGCATTTTATCAGCTGCATGTTTTGTTTGGCACAAGGAGGTACGACACATCATTTTTCTGAGCTGTTTGAACCATGTGCCATACCCTACGAGAATTACGTGTTCCTGGTATTTAGAACCCCAACGGAGCGCTATGTGATTGTATCATACTGTTCAATATATCAAAGCGTGTTCCTTTCAAAAGTATCTATTCACAGCTCTTACCAAAGACGTGACAATCTTCTTGGTTGAGCCAGGACCAGGCGACTCCTCTCCATAATGAGCTTTATCATGCTCCATAGATATGAAGACCTTTATTGAAGATTAACTAATTTTAAATAATAAGCTTGCATAGTTCAACCTTCTCTACAATGTTTTTTTTTTAACAATAATAAAAAGCAGAATAGTTTCTCACCTTGGCCCTATGATCACGATCTGAGTGAGAAAACGTGTAAGAAGGACAATTGCTCTTCCTAGACTCAGGTTGTTTGCCGACTGAGCCGATGGTTTTGTACTGCCCTGCACCTGGTGAAACATTTCTTTGGTTCCAAGCACCATACTACAAAGCATCAAGGATTTTCATCACATCAATGAAGGAAGAATAAGGGCTTCAAAACTCTTTCAGATTCATATATAAACATCCCACAAAACTGAATGAAACTAACGTGTGTGTAAAAATATCTTTTTATAACAGCAATGCGTTGACATAAAAACGCAATTATAGGCACCCATCTATGAGGTAACACTCATAAGATAGAAATAATTTGGTTTTCCAATTATTATAGCCTTATATTTCTAACTATGAATAAATAATAGTTTACCTTGAACCTCCTTTCACCTCCAAAGGCAATTTTTGGGGCTGTTATATTTGGTGCCGTATTTTGAGTGCCCAGAGATGATCTCAAGTCGCACACACAAGGTCCAGGTGAATGTGTTCCATATTTATTCTGAAAACAAAAGATATTTTGATGTCTTTTCAGGCTAGTATGAAAAAAAAGGAGCCATGGCAACTGAAAATGTAACATTGAAGAAAACATCATCTAGCATTCTATGTGAAATTCAACCCTACAATTCATCAGATAAGCTTTCCAAATTATCAAAATTGAGAAATAAGCTTGGGGAACTGAGGAAAGAGAGGCCTTTTTCTTCTTCTTCCTTTTTTTTGTGAGAGAGAGAGATGAAAGTGTCAGTTAACATCTTTAAATCACTTAAATTAGCTGAACGAACAAAAAAGTTACATCATGGTGAATCAGATATACCATCTAGGCTCTAGCTAAGGAAATAATGTAAAACGTTGATGGCCTAGAACAATCAGCATCTGATGGAGGAGATGTGATGGGTACCAGTAATCAAATACCGAATCCAATACATCAATTCTTACAAACGGAGTGTAAAGAAAAGGAGAATGGGTTAGGGAGTCCATCTCAAAAGATGCATCACATAGATCACTATCAATACTTTTCATCCTCCATGATGAAGTACTCTAACTGGACAAGTTGCCTTAACAGCTGGGATTTTCTGAATCTGGAACAGAGTCTCCATCGGTAGTGTGAGGCCCTCTGTGCCTTTGTGCCCCTTGTGAATCCCTTACCTTTGACACCCATCCTATATTTCTCCTCTATCCTCTTCCAGCTTGGAAAAGCATACAAAAAGTTTTTTTCGCAATCCCTGATATGCCTGAAGACATGTAGATCTTGCATGGGCAGTACACTTTGTCCCATGCGTTTCCATACAGCCACATGCAAATAAGAAGCGAAGCATGGAGTAAGTGTGATATCTTAGAATTAATTCTCTAGATTATAATTCGATAGATTTCTATCAAAAGAAATCATAAACAGGAATACCTATGACATTTTAAAGTAACTGAAAATCCTGGCTTCATACATATGGAAATAGAAATATATTGTTCAACTAGTTTACAGCCATGGTGCAGGATCATGCAAATTCTATCAAAACCAAACTCAGTCTCCAATTATATTTTGTTTTCCCTCTTCTTATCTACCCATCCCTCTTTTGTTTCCTAAGAGCAGTAGAAAGTGTTGTACTCCATTTGTCAAAACAGGACCAAAAGATCACAAATGTAATTTTGATGGAATCCTTTCACTTCCACTGAACCGATGGGCCCCATAGTAGGAAAAATCATGAAAACTGCCATGCAAAAAGTAACTATTTATTTTGTGTAGCTTAGCATTGAATGTTGCAAATACTTCTACATGGAAGAGGGTTATGACAAAAGCGAGCCAAATAGGCACTCTTTAGAAGGGACCTTCAGGAGCTATGCTACGCACTAGAGGGTTGGGTAAACAAAAGAGTGCAGTAGGAATGAAGATGTTATCCTTATATAAGACCTCCGAGAATTATGGATGCTCCATATCATGTGATGCATGGTTTGATATATGCAAGAGGGAATGTGTATATTCTCTTGTCTCCTATTGGAAGGAGATAAAGTACTTGTAAGCTATACCAACACATGCGCCATAGTAGGAGATTGAATAAACTCCGATCTAGAAAGGAGATCACACTCATTGTAGTAAATGTGATGTGAAAAGTGGAGAATGACATACCTGGAACTCACCTCCAAGCCTATTTATAGCCCTCACGTAGTCATCATCTTGAGTTCTCTCTAAGGTCTCTCTACTCATCTAGCCATCATGAGTAGGTACCTCGTATGAACTCTCTAGATTTTAGCCTTGGCTATTCGCTAAGCAAGGAACTTCTCGTTCCTCCAAGCATGTACATCTCTGGAATATAACACTCTCTCCCCTTCTAAAGATCATTGTCCTCAATGTTGTAAGAGCTATAAACCTAGGAATTAGAGCCTATGATTCCAACTAATAAGAGTAGTGTGTGCTAGGTGTCTAAAATACTAAATGCTGAAAAAATAGACAACTAGTCTCTCTGCTTCTTATCTAACATTTCCACCAAGAGATAATAGTCCTTGCCTTGGGCATACTCTAAGAATCCCTTTGAGGCCCAATGAATTCATATGTGTGTACAACAATATAATATTCTTGTCTCCTTTAATCCTAAAAAAAATGCTTTTTTTTTTCAAAAAAATAATGCTCTAAAAGCGCCGCTAAAGTGATGGAATTTCTCGTATTTAGTGAACATTTTTTTTTTCATGTGAAAAAAGATACTTTTGCACACCACACAATGCAAATCTTTCAATTTCCAAGAGAAAAATGATTTTTGAAGATATGAAATATTTTTGGGTTCACAAAATTGTATGATATTTCGGTCACAATTAATACATCAAATCAAAAGTTTGCGACTCTCTTCCATGTATACAAAATTTTTTGTCTATAAATAATCATGAAGTTTGTGAACCTTGGTTTCCGATTTTGAGCATTTTCTACTATTTCTTTGAGTGTTTGAATGGCTTCTACTTCTTGTCGTCCTTCTAATCATGTAACCTCATGAGAGGTTTATAACAAAGAAGAGGATTCCTTATGGAAACTTGATTCTATGCAACTAAATGATTGGGTGACTATGCTTCCTAGTTATAGAGGTGCCCATAGAGTGAAGCGGGTTAAAAGAGAACAAAAAAGACCACTGGAAAGGTCATATTCTCAGTTTCAAATTAAAGAGATGTGGCTGGTTTGCAAGAGTTCAACATGTGCACACTTCTAAAGATCTGGTGCTAAACAATCATCTGCAATTCTTGTCGTACTATAAGTGAAGTTAAATAATGCTCTCTTATCATTTTCAGTTATTTTTGTATTACAAGCTATCTATTTTTGTGTTGAGGATATTTTTCCTTCCAATATTCAAGAGTGAAAACCTATTGAATGTTTAACAAGAACATTCAAAGTTCTTCATAAGGATTATGTAAAACTTTTGTATACAAACAAATCTATTCCATTTTTCAATAGCATTCAATTACTTGTCTATTTTGCATATTATGGGGTACCATCAAGGAGGCCTTCTTATGGAAGTGTTGTACATCTCCCTACTCCTTGCATCTCTTCATTAGATTGGGATTCTTCTGATCAATCGACAATTTCTAGTTTTCTGTGCAAAATGAAAGATGGCATTCAAAAGGCGATGTCACCAAGCCGAATTTCTCGAAGGATAAAGATTCAATAGTTTTTGCCTATTCACGTTTATGTAGCATGTTTTAAAAACATGTTATACATATACATATATGTATATGTATATGTATATGTATATGTATATGTATATGTATATGTATATGTATATGTATATGTATATGTATATGTATATGTATATGTATATGTATATGTATATGTATATGTATATGTATATGTATATGTATATGTATATGTATATGTATATGTATATGTATATGTATATGTATATGTATATGTATATGTATATGTATATATATATATATATATATATATATATATATATATATATATATATATATATATATATATATATATATATATATATATGTACATGTATATGTATATGTATATGCATATGCATATGCATATGTATATGCATATGCATATGCATATGTATATGTGTATGCACATGTATATGTATATGTATATGTATATGTATATGTATATGCATATGCATATGCATATGCATATGCATATGTATATGCATATGCACATGTACATGTATATGCACATGTATATGTATATGTATATGTATATGTATATGTATATGTATATGTATATGTATATGTATATGTATATGTACATGTACATGTATATGTATATGTATATGTATATGTATATGTATATGTATATGTATATGTATATGTATATGTATATGTATATGTATATGTATATGTATATGTATATGTATATGTATATGTATATGTATATGTATATGTATATGTATATGTATATGTACATGTATATGTATATGAAAATGTATATGTATATGTTTGTATATGTAAAACATAATGTATGGTTGCATAATAGATTTGGTGGCCAATCACCTACTCTCCATTTTTGAACTTTCAACATAACCTTTTGGAGTACCCAATCTATACGAGTTTTGGAAGAAACATTAACACCAAGAGGATAGCCAAGATGCGAGAAAATGGATCCTCGATACACCTTATTTCTTATCCAAGGCATAGCATCAAAATCACAAGCACTCAAGTCAATGAGTTTATATTTTGCATTACTCATGTCAAGCCCCAAAGCTTCTTCGAATACTCATAAAGCCTCTAAGCTGATTCCAATTCATTTTCAGAACCATCTAGGAATAGGATTGTACCATCCACATATCCAACCTTAGAGAAAGCACCTCCACCAATTTTAAGACCATGAAGCGTTTGAGAAGGGATGCAATGATCAAGAAAATAATATAAAGGATGAGTAGCAATCACTGAGAGCAAAGTACTTAGAGGACATCCTTACCTAACCCCCCTTTCAAGTGATATAGAGTGAGGAATCCATTAACATTAATGGATCTATATGCATCTTCTACAAGAAGCTGAACAACACTTGTCAATATCTCTCCAATAACAAGCTTCCTAATCGTCTTCATTATGAAATCCCAATATAGTATGTCATAAGCTTTTACAAAATCCACTTGCAATAAAGCAGTATTAAGATTATGTTGCATTGCATAATCTAATGCAAGTTGCAATGATATTATGGAAAATAGAGAAACCATGCAAGAAACCAAATTGTGTGGATGGATTATAAGTGAAAGAAGTTATCTCAAGTGAAGTGCTATCACTTTTGCCAAAATCTTGTATAGCATACCCAAAAAATTTATGGATCACCAATCTATCAATGTTTGAGGGTCAAAGGATTTAGGTATTAAAACAGCAATCCCTTCTTTGAATGATGCATGCATGTACCCAAATGTCTAAATTTCATTCACTATTAACTTAATAATATCTTTGAGATCATTCCAATAGAAAACAATGAATTCTATTGACAATCCATAAATTTCCAGAACTTTACTATTGCCTGAACTTTGAAGGCCAGTGAACGATTCCTTATCAGCGAATTCATGTTCAAGATGCTACAAGGACGATTAAGAAGCATGACCAAAGGAAAGGATATAATCGGTGGCATGAGATTGAACATGGGAGACTGAGTTCTAACCACCTAAAACGTTCTCGAAATAATTAAAGATGCACTAAAGAAAGGCTTGTGAATCGAGATCACTACATCGCTTGAGAAAACTGACATATTTTGTCTTCTCTTATGTTTAAGCACTCTATTGAAAAATTTCTTAGAAGAGCAACCAATATCCAATGCTCATAATAGCTTAATACCCTTTCTCTTTGTTTAAGATCATAAAGTTTATGAAAATACAAGAGACAGGAAAAAAGACAATAGTCCACATGTTCCTCCTCAGAGAGTGGTCGATTTCTGCTACCTGTCTTAAAGCATGTGCCCTTTGCTTCATACTTTTTATTTCGACGTAATTGTGTGAAGAATTCTTTTGGGTCTCTGAAAATGTCTTTCACGCAGGCCACGAAGTGCTTCCATTTCATAGATGTCGAGTAAAGAAAATCATTAGCTAAGGTAATACGCTCCCAAACCATTTCCTAGAAGAATGGCATCCGAAATATGGAATTATCTATTACAAGTGGTTTGCATGCAAATATTGTGGGGAGGAGCTCCAAAGCACGAACCTTAAACTGAAGAATAAGTGGAAGGTGATCAGAACCATGCAAATTCTGTGCAAACATAATATCCCACACAAAAGAGTTGAGCGAGCCACCAGCAAAACAAATGCGATTGAGACGTGCCCAAGCTTGTAAGTGGGAAAAATAGTGAAAAGTACAACCATGTGATCGTGGATATTTATCTTTCCACATATCAAAAAAGGCTCCCATAGACATGCAATGTTGACATGCAGAATATTCTTCAGAAAACATCTATGTTGAACTAGTCGAAGCATCTTGCAAGAACACTACCATTGAAGTCACCCATCAACCATATATGATCATATTGCAATTGTTGTAAAATATGGGGAAGATTTAGATAGAGTTGAGTCAGACCCGCACAAAAGTTGTGAACGTAAATATTAATAAGAAGATGAGACTTCCCTACCCAGTTGAATGAACGAACAAGCAAATGACCCAAAGAGTCAACGTATACAAGAGATGGATGGAGAGAAGATCAAATAATACGAAGTGTCCATGAATATGATGATGTCGATGTACCTCCATAAAACAAGCAAAAATTAATCGTATCAACCATTGTATTCCTCCTATGTTGCAATTTATTTTCTTGCAACCATCAATGCTCTCAATAGATAACCATGACCAAACAATTTCCATTTCTTATTAGAGCCCAAACCTTTGTACAGTCCCAAGCAACAATTTTCATAGTGTTGGATGGAGGTGCTTCTTCATCCATTGACATAGGGAATTCATCAAGTTCTGCACCATCTAAATCCAAATTGGTTCAATGAGGTTCACATAATCTTTGATCGAGATCTTAGATAAAGTAAAGGCAAATCTAAGAGAAGGATGTTGTCTTTTTCTATTATAGAAAACTAGAGTGAAACCATCAACCTCAACTTGCTTCTTTGTTAAAGAAGGGTGATCCACTAGGGGACAAGAAGAAGTTGGGGAAGCCATTTGTGGATGAGTTGCTGCAGGATTAGAAGAAGTGCCGACAATCAAAGCATCACGAACTAAAGGAGTTGAAGGAGTCTTTAGAATGCCTTTCCCTTTGGCATTGGTTCTAGGATCCAAAAAATCTATTGAAAGTCAAATTGCTTGACATTAGGAGAAACAATAGATTGACGAAAACCAAATACTTGTTCCCTAGGAACCTATACATTACTTCCCATATAAGAAGGGACCATAGCAACCTCATGACCTAACAAAGGCACACAAGATCTAAAGAAATGAACAAGTTTACCACAAATGAACATGTAAGATTACTCCATTTAAGATGGACTAAAATATCGCCAACTTCTTCAACCACACTCGTTAATGATGCAAGAAAAACCTTATTGACTTGCTACATGACACACACTCTTTGTCTATCAAGAGCCATAGCAAAAGTACATAAAACACCTTTCCAAGTCCTCGACCAATATCAACAGCATGATCCCAAAGGAAGCATCATAAATCTATAAGATCCACCCAAGCAAGACTACTACAAAGAATTTCTTCTCAAATATCTCGAACCGGTTTCCAAGGGAAAATATATGCAAGGCCTCCAAAAAAAGGAAGGGCACAATGGCTGATAATTCTATTCTTGTCTTCTTGATTTTTGAATACCACCTCATATAAACCTTGTCCAAAAAAAAGTAAGCCTCCTGAACTACATCATGATGGAAACACTCATCTAATTGTTGAGCAACATGATAAATCGAATGCAATTTTCCAGGAACACACATCACAATTCCTTTTTTATGAAATGTCGAACCCTTATCAACAATTCTCTCTTGTTTAATGGAAACTTTAAGTTCGATCAAAACTTGTGGATTATGACTTAGACCTTCCCCAAACATATCTCTCATAGAAGAGATAAATTGATCTCCAAGTGAAGAAAAAGACTCTTGTGGACAAGACTGAAGGGGATGATGAAGAGCAATCCCAAACTCCATACTGGCAAGAGGATTAGATGAAGAGGCTGTAGAACAACCAAAGAAGACTCCATAGAGTCACACAAAGGAAGATGAAAACAAAAATAAGTATAGGACAAAAAAACTTAGATTGAAATATAAAAAAGAGGAGATTAAAAGAACACATAAACCAATCCTAAACAAAAAAAAGTGAACGTTAGACCCATAGATGATAGGGAAAATGTAGTGACGCACACAATCTAAAGAGATATACAATAAGCAAGAGGGTAATAGATCAAGCTGCACAAAACCAACAAAGGATAATATGTAAGGAATAACAAAACGAACAAAACAGAGAAGAAATTGAAACCAATAGGTATACACCAAAAGGGTAGAACGAGGAAACAAAAGAACAACAAATTGGGCAAAGTAGAAGACATGGGAATCTACAAAATAGAGGAGAAGAAACCAAGAACAAGGGCATAATGAGGAAACAAAAGAAAAACAAATCGGGCAAAGTAGAAGACAAGGGAATCTACAAAAATGAGGAAAAACAATAGTGAGGCACCTATAAAACCCTAATGCAAACTTCACAAAAGAAAAAAAACTTGTGAATAACTAGAAAACCACTTTGAAGCAAACGAATTCACCTGAAAAAAGTTGAGAAACTAAACAAAACCCCTAAAATCGAGCAATAGACGACCATGGTATTGACAAAAATCAATCATGAGGATTCTTTGGGTGTGAGGTAGATAGGGATGTCAAGGGGATCAGGTGTGGGAGCACCTTCCCCCCTAAGATCCCAATCTCTTACGAGGATTGGCATGTGCAAGAATCTCCATCCATCTCTCTCTCTCTCTCTCTCTCTCTCTCTCTCTCTCTCTCTCTCTCTCTCTCTCTCTCTCTCTCTCTCTCTCTCTCTCTCTCTCTCTCTCTCTCTCTCTCTCTCTCTCTCTCTCTCTCTCTCTCTCTCTCTCTCTCTCTCTCTCTCTCTCTCTCTCTCTCTCTCTCTAGAACCCTAACCCTAGAACGAAGCTCTAAATCTTAACCCTAACCTCTCTCTCTCTCTCTCTCTCTCTCTCTCTCTCTCTCTCTCTCTCTCTCTCTCTCTCTCTCTCTCTCTCTCTCTCTCTCTCTCTCTCTCTCTCTCTCTCTCTCTCTCTCTCTCTCTCTCTCTCTCTCTCTCTCTCTCTCTCTCTCTCTCTCTCTCTCTCTCTCTCTCTCTCTCTCTCTCTCTCTCTCTCTCTCTCTCTCTCTCTCTCTCTCTCTCTCTCTCTCTCTCTCTCTCTCTCTCTCCCCATGGCTCCCAAGTTGGAGGAACAGCTAGCCACCTTAGAGCATATCCTCCGAGAGTTAATAGGAAAACAGAAGAAAGAAGGAGATTCTGCACTGAACGGGGTTACCCGCAAAGTTGCCGCCCTCGAAGCAAAGGTGGCAACCTTGGAGAAGGAAAACGAGTCCCTTCGGGAAGAGCTTCTTGCTACCCGCAAGAAGCACTCACGGGACAAGGAGGAGTTGTACACTGAGCTTACTAAGATGAGAACGAAACTAGACAGCATACGCGAGGAGGGGGAGATCGCTCCTCAGTTAGAGGACATTCGGGTGACTATCAAAAAGGAGTACATGGAGGTGGTTCACAACGAGCTTGAGACTAAGAAGGATGGTTGGGTCGAGGTTGTGAAAAAGAACCTTCGACAAGAGGCAAAGAACAACCACCATGAGGAGATCCACATAGTACACACCACCATTGAGGAGGAGCGGATGAGACAGGCTCGCAGGCTTAATGTTCGAGTCTCCAGCCTCACAGAGACAGACGGATCACCAGAGCAAGACGGGCGTCGCTTGTGCACATTACTTGGATACCTCGCGGATGAGCCTCTTCCTTTCACCAGAGCCTGGAGAGCAGGACGGGACACCACACGGAGAAGAGCACTTATCATTCAGTTCTCAGATGAGGCAGAGAGGAGAGACTTCCTCAGACGACGGGCGGTACTACGCACTACACCGGGCACCCCCATCTATTTAGATGACGATCTCACACGGATGCAGGTAGAGCACAGCGCATGCATGCCACGTGTCCTCCAGGCCCGACGAGAGGAACATCGTGCCCTATACAGAGACGGTTGTGTCATCATTGATGGACGGCCCATTGACTAGGGATTCGCGGCCTATGAGACAGCACAGCAGGAGGTGCACTTTGCAATCTGGAATTGCAATGGATGTTTGTGGACACATCCAGGACGCCTTGAGGAGGTGATGGAGGACAGAGACATGATCTTCTTGACAGAGACACACGAGAGCCCGAGAAGGAGCCTACCGAGGATTGAGGGCTATATGTGGGAGTCAGCTCACCGCCGACAGATGAGACAGCAAACCACACGAGGATAAGGAGAAGTAGCCGTGCTCTACAGACAGTCCCTACAACACAGGGTACATGTGGTAGCCAGAGACCAAGAGGCACGTTTCATGTGGATACGCCTCCAGCTATTAGAGGAGAGAGCAGCATATTTCGACGTATGCTATATTGCACCCACACGCTCGCGCTTCACACATTCCCCCGAGAAGCCCTTAGGAGGGGAGGGAACAGACACCACATTGCCATATGACTGCCTCAGTGACACCATTATCGAGTATATCGGGATGGGCGAAGTCTTACTTGTAGAAGACTTCAATGCTCGGACTCAGAGCCAACAGTGTGATATTTATGACTTTGACGACCCTGAGATGCTTCGTACCATAGAGGATATGTCTACACTCAGAGCCTCAGCCGACACCGCCACACCCACCTCATACGGCAGATACCTACTCAAGATGGGAGAAGCACACCGTCTCATTATATATAATGGGATGGCGACCTGGCCCACCTCGGGTGGCCTCACTTGCATTCCACCCACGACACCACAGGGGGGTTAGTGTGGTAGACTATGTTATCGGACCCCGGGAGGCGACGCATCTCATCACCTCATTCACTATCCCACCCATACCGATTGGAGCTGACCACGCATATCTTGCCCTATCCATTCGCGGCTCACCATGCATATCACACCCCGTCACCATACAGCCACATGCCCATACCACCATTCACTTTAGACATGAGCTAGCACATATCTCTAGCTCCCATGTTCGAGAGCGTATCTACTCCCTTGATCCCTCTGCCTCATTGGACACCTTCACCACCCACATCCGCTACTCTCAGCTTCCCATACACCACCCACAGCACCGCACATTCGACACGGTTGGGGCATACACCCCAGAATAGATGGTACGATGAGGAGTGTAGGCGACTATACCGACATCTCAGAGCACAGAGTATCTTGGGATCCATCACAGAGATGGGGGCACGATGACAGATGTGAGCCCTCACACGCCGAAAGCGACAAGCTTTCGAGGAGACAGGAGGCAGAGTTGTTCGACCTTCTCATGAGTAGGGATTGTGCCACCGCGTGGAGGGCACTACGAGAGCCACGCCCACCCACACCCATAGCAGATCCTCAAACTTGGCACACCTACGCCCGGAGGTTATATGACGTCCCAGGACAGCCACCATTGCAGATCCCTCCCACACCGCGTCCTGTGATATCCACCCTCTTCACGACAGGCATGGTACGACAGGCCATCCATAGGCTACAGCATGGCCATTCAGCAGACCACACAGGGCTACAGGGTGAGCACTTTATATACGCAGCAGATGTCGTTTCCCACCTGATCGCCAATCTCTTCAACCGTGCTTTGGTTGAGGGATTACCTGACTCGTGGACTATGCATACTATTACGCCTATCCATAAGTCCGGCGATATGATGGATCCAAGGAACTACAGGACTATTATGAAAGGCCATATCCTGGCCAAGATCTATGGGGCAGTACTAGAGGCAGAGCTCAGTACACACGCTGAGGCAACTAGGATCAGAGCACCCGGCAAGGAAGGCTTCCGCCACACTTTCTCCACCACCAACCACATCTTCGTGCTTCGTTGCTTGATTGAGAGTGCGAAGGCGAGGAAGCAGAGACTATACTGTTGCTTTGTGGATTTCCGCAAAACCTTCGACATGGTTCCCCGAGAGAGACTACTACGGAGGCTCCAGGAGTTACAGCTACCATCAGACATGCTATGGGCCATCCATGCTCTGTATGCAAGAGTCACAGGCACGGTATGCTGCCCCGGCGGCCTATCAAACAGCCTTGTTAGCACCATTGGTATGAAACAAGGTTGCCCTCTCTCACCCACTCTCTTCGATCTCTACATCAACGAGATCACGGAGTATATACAGCGAGAAGGAGGGCTAGGAGGAGACCTCGGAGGTACGCCAGTACACATCCTATTATATGCTGATGACATTTTCTTGCTTTCAGAGTCACAGGAGGGGTTGCAGTCACATTTACAGGCACTCATACCTTCTGCATGGAGAGAGGACTCACAATGAACCTTGGCAAGACCAAGGTCATGATCTTTCATACCTCCAAGACAATACGCCATCGCGCCTCTTTCACTGCAGCTCGAGGACAGATAGAGGTAGTGGACTCCTACGTCTACCTAGGTGTCACCTTCTCAGGTAGCACAGGGGTATTCTCCATGGCACAGGCAGCGAGAGATAGATTGACGCGAGGCTATGCGGCACTTGCAGGATTGGAGAGACGTTGCTTTCAGACACATTTTCAGGAGCCCCGGACTAAGGGGTGGCTCTTTGACACTCTGGTGACACCCGCATTGATGTATGCAGCAGCAGTTTGGGCACCTCGGCTCACGGAGGCGATGTGGACGCAGATTGAGAGGCCAAGGTCATCATGATCTCACGCTTGCTGCGCAGCAAGCCCTCCGTTCCACATGACATTATACGAGCTGAGCTTGGCACACCATCGATGCTAGTGGAGGCCCTCTTCGGTTTGGTGACCTTTATTCTGAGGGTCAGAGAGCTCCCCACCAGCCGACTCACCAGGCTTGCATTTGAGAGCTCCAGACATTTAGCAGAGACAGGGCATGAGAGAGTATGGTATGCACAGTCTTACCGATGGTTAGCAGACCATGGCATGAGCATTACCGATCTTCCCCCCTTTCAGTATGACCTCTCTTCCCCCCACATTACCCTCTCTCGTTCGGAGAGGAATAGGATCATCGGTCAGGATCTACTACAGATACACGTCAAGGAGACATGGATAGCACCACGGGAGCCTCTTCCCACAAAGAGGCAACACTACAGAGAGCACTTCCTGACTGTGACAGCGGATGGTTTCATTCAGAGACCAAGATACATGGATACATACATGGCACCAGCTGAGAGAGTGGCCATTGGGCAGCTCAGAGTATCATCACACAAGCTCGAGATTGAGGTTGGGCGAGCGACACATACCAAGAGGGACGAGAGATTATGCAAGATATGTAGAGAAAGAAAGAAAGAAAGAAAGTCATATTAACGTCTTCTGGAGGCCAAACTTGGCCTATGAGACAAAAACCATGTACAAGTGTAGTAACCCTGTGTAGAAGATAAAATGAAATAAAAAGTATATCGCTACACAAAGCTATATAGGGCTGGAAAAGGCAAGGGAGACGTGGCTCTGACTCTGCAGATAGTGGCCACCTAATACATGGGGGATCCAAAAGTGTGAGTAAAACGCCCTAGCTACTGGTGATGGGTGGAGGTGGGTGTAGTATGTGGTACATCGGTGGTGGTCTGAGTGCCTCCTCAAGGAAGACAACCGAGGGGGTGGTGGTACGCCCATGCTCCATCATGTGGTCATAGGCAATCCTGATGCGTGAGATATCCTCCTGATATAGTCGTGGTCGACGATATCTGCCCATGCGTGGTCGGCGCCGTGCTCTCTGTGATGCTGCCTGGTGGAGGGTGAGCCCTATAGATGGACCTCTCTGATGTAGCTCAACTCGCTGAAAGAACTGGGTAATGGTGTGCTGGGTACTCACCCGTGGCTGATGTATGGGCTGTAGTGACCGCTCTCGCCTCTCGTATGCTGCTGTGAGAAAGCGTCCCAAGCGTCTTTGGTCTCCCATAGTCATGCACAGCTCGAATGACTCCTCGATCTGGAACTGTGCTCGTAGGTCTAAGTATGCTTGACATCTGATAACAAAATGCTCCTCACTCTCTACCTCTGTCTCGCATACTGGGCACCACCTCTCCTCACGGGGGACTCCCCTGGACCGACCCCTCTCAATCTCGAGCTGATGTGATGAAACCCGGAGCTGCCCAATGATGACGCGTAGGTGGTGGGGAAGGTATATCTGCATGTATCTCGGAATCTCGATGAAGCCCGTGCCCGATATATGTAGAAAATGCTCGCGGTAGTAGAGCATTTTCGGTGGCAATGTACCCCTAGGACTCACCCATGTCCTCTGTATGTATGTATGCCATATCTCCTTACGAATGATCCTATTCCTCTCTTGATGAGAGAGCGAGTAGGTGGGTGCATGAGTCGTACTGTAGTGGTGGTAGCCTGTCTATGTCAAATCCATGGTGGGAAAGCCAATCTCGTGTATGTGCATACCATGAGGAGGTGTAGCCTGCTAATGCCATCTCACGTGATGCCTCGAAAGCACGATAAGCAATGCGCTCTGTATCCATGCTCCGAAGTCTGTGTAATAGGCATACTGTCTGGAATAGTGCCTCAACTAGCATCGGTGGTGCAACCAGCTCTGCTCTAATGATATCATGTGGTACCGAAGGTTTGCTGCAGATAAGTCTGGCAATCATGAGGATATGTGGCCTCTCTACTGCTGTCCATACTGATGTAGCTAATCTTGGTCCCCATATGGCTGCCCCATACATGAGTGCTAGCGTAACCAAAGTGTCAAAGAGCCACCCCTTTGTGCGGGGCTCCTGAAAATATGCCTGGTGGCACTGTCTCTCCATCAAAGCTAGTGCTGCGTACCCACGTGTGATGCGGTCACGGGATGCCTGAGCCATAGAGAAGACCCCTGATGCTGCTGTAAATGTCACCCCCAAGTAAACATATGATCCGACCACCTCGATCGGTCCACCTGCTGCTGTGAACAAACTATGTCTGCGTACCTGTGCTGATGTATGAAAGATCAAGACCTTGGTTTTACCAAGGTTCACAGATAACCCTCTGTGTCTACAAAAGTCATCTAGGCCGTGTAGATGATGCTATAGACCTTCTGCAGACTCTGAAACCAATACAATATCATCAGCATATAAAAGATATGGACAGTGGACCCGTGTACCTCAATGCCATCTCCCCCTGCTGTTGTATGAAGTCCACTATCTCATCAATGTAAAGACCAAAGAGGGTGGGTGAGAGAGGGCATCCTTGCTTCACCCCGATAGTGCTAGCAAGTGGATCAGATAAGCCGCCTGGACATCTGACTCTACCAAATACTCTCTCGTGTAAGGCGTAGATCCCCCATATCATCTCCTCCGGAGCTCCGATGTCAACTAGTCATCTGAAGAGTCGATCCCTGGGAATAGTGTCAAATGCTTTGCGGAAGTCCACAAAGCAACAATATAATCTCCTCTTCCTCACCCTTGCCTGGCCGATCAGGCATCTCAGAGTGAAGATGTGGTCAATGGTAGAGTAATCTCGTCTGAAACCTGCCTGTCCTGGAGCCCTGATGCCCTTCCTCTCAGCGAGAGTACTCAACTCTGTCTCTAGTACCGCCCCATATAACTTGGCCAATATAGGGCCAATCATGATCATCCGGTATGTAGCTGGATCCATAGTATCCCCTAACTTATGAATGGGCACTATGGTGTGCTCAGTCCATGAGTCTGGGAACCCTTCAACCAATGCACGGTTGAAGAGATGGGCAATGAGCGGTGCGAGAGTCGTGCCTCCATAGATGAGGTGCTCTGCCTGTAAACCGAAATGATCATGGGCCCTGCCATGCTGCAGCCGGGCAATAGCGCGTCCCACCATAGTGGGTGTGAAGAAGTGAGAGGTAGTAGGACGTGAGCTCTGCGGTCTGGGAATGGGAGGCTGGTCTGGGATCTCGTATAGGCTCCGTGCATAGCTATGCCAAGTGCTCTGGTCTCGGATAGGTGTCTACTGTCTCCTCTCTCTCAAATGTCGCCATGCCACTACACTGTCTCGACTCATGAGCAAATGGTAAATATCCCAATACTGTCTCTCCTCCCAATCTCGCCGTTTGCGGCGAGTAAGGCTCTACATGCGACGATGTGCATGTGTGTGTGTAATATCTCCTCTATGCTCTAAAATCCGTAGGTGTTTACGAAGCTCACGACAATCTGCATCATACCAACGGTTCTGGGGCATGGATCCTGTGCATGGAGGGTGCATATGTGTGCGGTGTGGGAAGCTTCGGAGAGCTGAGTCATGTAGGATGGAGGTGATATGTGATGTAAGTGTGTCCAAAGGTGAGAATGGATCGAGGGAGAGTAGGCGGGTGTGTAAATGGTGTGCATAAACGTGTGAGAGCTCGTGTGTGAAGTGTATCGTGGTATGTATCTCAGTGGGTGAGGGAGGGTCTAATGGAATCGGAGATGAGAATGTGAATGTGATAAATGTGTGGTAAGCACCGAGTGGGCGTCGTCCAATACTAAGTGAAGGGATGAGTGAAGCTCGAGAGGTAGTACCCAAAATGTAGTCGACTCTGCTCTCACCCCCCCCCCGTGAGGGAAGCAAGTAAGTCCACCTCAACCTGGCCAACGATTCATCCCGTTATATATAACGAGATGATATCGGCTGCCTAGCTCAAGTAGATGTCTACCATAGCCGGTGGTGTCCTGACCCGTATCTGCCGATACTCTACTGGTGCTAATCTCAACCGGGTCTCTGGCCCTCATGAGATGTGGGTGATCCATGTCGTATGCCTCGCACTGATGCGACTGAGTGCGGCCATTGAAGTCCCCCATAAGGAAGACTTCACCTATTGTGCTGTAATGTAGTATCTCCTCTGAAAGCGCTGTGTATGGTGAGTCTCTATCTCGGATCGGTCCCCCTAGATCGTGTCCTGCGTATCGAGAGCCGCCTGGTGGGAAGTAGCATATAGCAATGTAAATCGAGCTTCCCTGTGCTATCTCCATGCGAACCCACATGTATCGTGCCTCCTCATCTCTACCTATAACATGAGAGGAGGTGGAGGACGAGGAGCACTACACATGTAGATGCCACGCATATGAGGACATCAGAGACCGCTACCCACATCTCTTCAACGGGGGCAGACAGATCAAGGCTTTATTGGAGACAGAGGACAAGCGCCCTCTAGGTCGTTTCCTAGTAGAGCTCAAGCACCGTCGTACATCACTCCTCCAACAGAAGATGGAGATACACCTGGCCCCCCTCCCTCAGACTCATATTACAGATTTTTTCAGACCCACATCCACTCGAGGACCCAGCTCGATGCGGGGTGTCACATTACACAAAGCAGAGGAGCTTAGACGACAGCGTCGACGACCGAGACCCCCACTCCGGAGAGTCAGTCCACACCAGAGAGAGATTCAGGCGATTCACGCACGCCATGACATGGAGATACGGAGACGTCAGCAGCGCACCCCTGTCGATCTGGACATTCAGAACATTTTGAGGATCGCCATGATGCCTTACGCACCGATGCATTATATTCTACACCCACTCCAGCCATTTAGAGGGTTGTGATACCATCGAGCCTCCCATCCCTATGCATATCATATTTGTATCACACCCATTGAGCATATAGAGTGCATACCCATAGCACCCCACACCCTTGAGGCCAGTTATTGTCCACTCCTTTTATACCCGTCTTTTGTACTCACGCTTTATTTTCCTTTTGGGATCACAGTGGATTGGATCATACTGATGTATATGTTTTGTCTCATAGGCCGATTTTGGCCTCTAATAGACGTTAAAAAGTCTCTCTCTCTCTCTCTCTCTCTCTCTCTCTCTCTCTCTCTCTCTCTCTCTCTCTCTCTCTCTCTCTCTCTCTCTCTCTCTCTCTCTCTCTCTCTCTCTCTCTCTCTCTCTCTCTCTCTCTCTCTCTCTCAAATCAGAGATGGAAGCGACACAAAATAGTTGGGTGGAAGTAGTAAGTAAACATATTAAAAAGGAGGTCAAGGAAGACGTGAAGAAAGAAGAGCTGACCCGGGTTCAGGATACACTCGAGGAGGAGAGACTTCGACACATTCGAAGACTCCACATTCGGATTACGGGCCTACCTGAGGGAGCATCACCGGAGGCGGACGCCACCGACATTTGCCGTCGACTTGGATACGAGAGCATGCCCTTCACAGGAGCATGGCGTGTTGGGAGGGATACATCCCGTTCGCGAGCACTCATCCTTAAGATGAGCTCCGAGGAGACATGGACCGCCTTTTTTTGACGCCGATCAGTACTACGTGGACTACCCAGCGGCACCTTTTACATGGATGAGGACCTCACGAGGATGCAGGTAGCACATAGACGTGCTTGCATGCCACAGATACTCAAGGCACGTCGAGAGGGAAGAAAGGCCTTTTACCGTGATGGTAAGGTCTTCATAGACAGACGCCCTATCAAATAGGGCCACACGTCCTATGAGACATCATTACACAAGGAGGCACCACTCAGAGGAGTGGTGTGGAACTTCAACGGGGCACTCTGGACGCGGCCAGATAGACTCGAGGAGATCTTGGAGTCACATGACTTTGCATTCATCACTAAGACCCATGAAAGCCCTGAGAGAGGCCTACCTCGCATTGCAGGCTTTCATTGGGAATCTGCATTCCGGACCACGACGAGACAAAGTATAGCGCGAGGGTCGGGTGGGGTGGGGTGGCCATCGTATTTAGACAGGAGATACAGAGCCGGATCCATATTATCGGAAGAGATGAGGAGGCATGATATATGTGGGTTCCCATGGAGATAGCACAGGGGAGCTGGATTTACATTGCTATATGCTACTTCCCTCCAGGCGGATCTCGATACGCAGGGCAGGATCTTGGGGGACGGATCCGAGACAGAGACTCACCATACACAGCACTTTCAGATGAGATACTACATTTCAGCACACTAGGTGAAGTCTTCCTCATGGGGGACTTCAATGGACGCACTCAGTCACATCAGTGCGATGCATATGACATGGATCACCCACATCTCATGAGAGCCAGAGACGTGGAGGAGATGAGCACCAACAGAGTATCGGCAGATATGGGTCAAGATACCACAGGGTATGGAAGACATCTGCTTGAGCTAGGCAGCCGACATCAGCTCGTTATATATAACGGGATGCATCGTTGGCCAGGTTCGGGAGGACTTACTTTCTTCCCTCACGAGGGAGGCGAGAGCACAGTGGACTACATTTTGGGTACCACCTCTGGAGCTTCACTCATCACCTCACTTACTATTGGATGACGCCCACTTGGTGCTGACCATACATTTATCACATTCACACTCTCATCTCCTATTCAATTAGACCCTTCCTCACCCACTGAGACACACATCACGATACACTTCACACACGAGCTCTCACACGTTTATGCACACCATTTACACACCCGCCTACTCTCCCTCGATCCACTCTCACCCTTGGATACACTTACATCACAGTTAACCACCATCCTACACGACTCAGCTCTCTGCAGTTTCCCACACCGCACATATATACACCCTCCAAGCACAGGTTCCATGCCTCAGAACCGTTGGCATAATGTAGATTGCCGCGAGCTACGGAAGCACCTACGCATTTTAGAGCATAGAGGGGATATTACACACACACAGGCACAACATCGCATGCAGAGCCTTACTCGCCGCAAACGGCGAGATTGGGAGGAGAGATAGTACTAGGACATTTATCATTTACTCATGAGTCGAGACAATGCAATGGCATGGCGACATTTGAGAGAGAGGAGATAGCAGACACCCATCCGAGACCTGAGCACTTGGCATAGCTATGCACAGACCCTATATGAGATCCCAGACCAGCCCCCCATTCCCAGACCACAGAGCTCACGTCCTACTACCTCCGACTTCTTCACACCCACTATGGTGGGACGCGCTATTGCCCGTCTACGGCATGGCAGGGCCCATGACCTTTTCGGTTTACAGGCTGAGCACCTCATCTACGGAGGCACGACCCTTGCACCGTTCATTGCCCACCTCTTCAACCATGCACTGGTTGAAGGGTTCCCTGACTCATGGACTGAGCACACCATAGTGCCCATTCATAAGTCAGGAGATACTATGGATCCAGCTACATACCGGACGATCATGATTGGCCCTATATTGGCCAAGTTATATGGGGCGGTACTAGAGACAGAGTTGAGTACTCTCGCTGAGAGGAAGGGTATCAGAGCTCCAAGACAGGAAGGCTTCAAACGAGATTACTCTACCATTGACCACATCTTGACTCTGAGATGCCTGATCGACCAGGCAAGGGTGAGGAAGAGGAGATTATATTGCTGCTTTGTGGACTTCCGCAAAGCATTTGACACCGTTCCGAGGGGACGACTCTTCAAACGACTACTTGATATCGAAGCTCAAGAGAAGATGATATGGGGGATCTACGCCTTATACGAGAGAGTATCTGGCAGAGTCAGATGTCCGGGGGGCTTATCTCATCCACTTGCTAGCACTATCGGGGTGAAGCAAGGATGCCCTCTTTCACCCACCCTCTTTGGTCTCTACATTGATGAGATAGTGGACTACATACAGCAACAGGGGGGTGATGGCATTGAGGTACGTGGGTCCACTGTCCATATTCTTCTATACGCTGATGACATTGTACTGGTTTCAGAGTCTGCAGAAGGTCTACAGCAGCATCTACATGGCCTAGATGACTTTTGCACACACAGAGGGTTATCTGTGAACCTTGGTAAAACCAAGGTCATGATCTTTCATACATCAGCACAAGTACGCAGACATAGTTTGTTCACGGCAACAGGTGGACCGATTGAGGTGGTCGGATCATATGTTTACTTGGGAGTGACATTTACAGCAGCATCAGGGGTCTTCTCTATGTCTCAGGAAGCACGTGACCGCATAACACGTGGGTATGCAGCACTTGCCTAGATGGAGAGACAATGCCACCAGGCATATTTTCAGGAGCCCCGCACAAAGGGGTGGCTCTTCGACACTTTGGTTACACCCGCCCTCATGTATGGGGCAGCCATATGGAGACCAAGATTAGCCACATCAGTATGACAGCATTAGAGAGGCCACAGGTCCTCATGATTTCCAGACTTATCCGAAGCAAGCCTTCAGTACCACATGATATCATTAGAGCAGAGCTAGCTAAACCTCCGATGCTAGTTGAGGCACTATTCCAGACAGTATGCCTATTACACAGACTCCGGAGCATGGATAAAGAGCGCATTGCTTATCGGGCTTTCCAGGCATCACGAGACATGGCATTAGCAGGCGACACCTCCTCATGGTATGCACAGACACGAGCTTGGCTGGCCTACCACGGCATTGACATAGATAGGCTACCACCACTACAATACGACTCTCATGCACCCACCTACTCCCTCTCTCATCAGGAGAGGGATAGGGTCATTCGTCGGGAGTTATGGCATACATACATACAGAGGACATGGGTGAGCCCTAGGGATACATTGCCACCGAAAATGCTCTATTACCGTGAGCATTTTCTACATATATCGGACGAGGGCTTCATCGAGATTCCGAGATATATGCAGACATATCTACCCCCCCCCCCCCCCCCCCCCCACCTTCGAGTAGTCATCGGGCAGCTCCGGGTTTCATCACATCAGCTGGAGATCGAGAGGGGTCGGTCCAGGGGAGTCCCCCGTGAGGAGAGGTGGTGCCAAGTATGCAAGACAGAGGTAGAGAGTGAGGAGCATTTTGTTATCAGATGCCCATCATACTTAGACCTACGAGCACAATTCCAGATAGAGGAGTCACTCCCGTTATGCATGACTATGGGAGACCAGCGACGCTTGGGACACTTCCTCGCAGCAGCATACGAGAGGCGAGATCAGTCACTCCAGCCCACACATCAGCCACGGGTGAGTACGAAGCAGACCATTACCCAGTTTTTTCAGCGGGCTGAGACACATCAGAGAGGTCCATCTATAGGGCTCACGCTCTACCAGGCAGCAGCACAGAGAGCACGGCGCCGACCACGCATGGGCGGATATCATCGACCACGACTATATCAGGAGGATATCTCACGCATCAGGACAGCCTACGACCACATGATGGAGCATCGGCGCACCACCACCCCATGTTTGTCTTCCTTGAGGAGGCACTCAGACCACCCCCGATGTACCACATACTACACCCATCTCCACCCATTCACCAGTAGCTAGGGTGTTTTACTCACTTTTACTCACATGTCCCCCATGTATTAGGTGGCCACTATCTGCAGAGTCAGAGCCACGTCTCCCCAGCCTTTTCCAGCCTTATATATCTCTGTGTCGCGATATACTTTTTATTTCATTTCATCCTCCACACAGGGTTACTACACTTGTACATGGTTTTTGTCTCATAGGCCAAATTTGGCCTCCAAAAGACGTTAATATGACTTTATTTCTTTCTTTCTTTCTTTCTCTCTCTCTCTCTCTCTCTCTCTCTCTCTCTCTCTCTCTCTCTCTCTCTCTCTCTCTCTCTCTCTCTCTCTCTCTCTCTCTCTCTCTCTCTCTCTCTCTCTCTCTCTCTCTCTCTCTCTCTCTCTCTCTCTCTCTCTCTCTCTCTCTCTCTCTCTCTCTCTCTCTCTCTCTCTCGCGCGCTGGCCCACCTCGCGCGGTCTCACCTGCATTCCACCCACGACACCACAGGGGGGCAATGTGGTAGACCTCCGGAGGCGACACATCCGATCACCTCATTCACTATCCCACCCTTACCGATTGGAGCTGATCACGCATATCTTGCCCTATCCATTCGCGGCTCACCATGCATACCCCACCCCGTCACCCTACAGCCACGAGCCCGTACCACCATTCACTTTAGACATGAGCTAGCACATATCTATAGCTCCCATGTTCGAGAGCGCATCTACTCCCTTGATCCCTCTGCCTCCTTGGACACCCTCACCGCCCACTTCTCCTCGATCCTCCATACATCCGCTACTCTCAGCTTCCCATACACCACCCACAGCACTGCACATCCGACACGGCTGGGGCATACACCCCAAAATAGATGGTATGATGAGGAGTGTAGGCGACTATACCGACATCTCAGAGCACATAGTATCTTGGGATCCATCACAGAGAGGGAGGCACGACGACAGATGCGAGCCCTCACACGCCGGAAGCGGCGAGCTTTCGAGGAGCGATAGGAGGAAGAGTTGATCGACCTTCTCATGAGTAGGGATTGTGCCACCGCGTGGAGGGCACTACGTGAGCCACGTCCACCTACACCCATAGGTGGATCCTTCGACTTGGCACACCCACGCCCAGAGGTTATATGACGTCCAAGGACAGCCACCATTACCGATTCCTTCCACACCGCGTCCGGTGATATCCACCCTCTTCACAGCAGGCATGGTACGACAGGCCATCCATAGGCTACAACATGGCCGTTCTGCAGACCACACGGGGCTACAGGGAGAGCACTTTATATACGCAGCAGATCTAGTTTCCCACTTGATCGCCCATCTCTTCAACCGTGCTTTGGTTGAGGGATTACCCGACTCATGGACTATGCATACCATTACGCCTATCCATAAGTCCGGCGATATGATGGACCCAGGGAACTACAGGACTATTATGATAGGCCATATCCTGGCCAAGATCTATGGGGCAGTACTAGAGGCAGAGCTCAGTACACACACTGAGGCAGCGGGGATCAGAGCACCCGGCCAGGCAGGCTTCCGCCGCACTTTCTCCACCATCGACCACATCTTCGTGCTTCGTTGCTTGATTGAGAGCGTGAAGGCGAGGAAGCAAAGACTATACTGTTGCTTTGTGGATTTCCGCAAAGCCT